>OX336372.1:20021502-20459049 GCA_946902895.1 Fragum fragum | reverse complement strand
AGAGTCCGCTATTTTTGTAAATGTAGAGGATTATGATGACCTTTGACCTACTAAGATGAACTTACTTTTGTTTTGACAAACAAAAAAAAACAAATTTTATTTGGCCATGCACTTTCAATTTGTCCTTAACCTTTAGCATACTTTGGATATTAAAATGTGTTTTTGGGGTTTTGTTGTTGTTGTTTGTTGTTGTGGTTATTTTTCATTTCTTAACCTTTTAACATGAACGTTAATTGAACAGGACTTCTTCATTTTGGTAAACAATAAATAAGAAATGGAATTTGACGCTCTTTCCGCTCTTTTTTTCTAAAATTGCTCGTTCACCATTCCATTCGTTCAAAACATTCCCTATGTGGTATAGCAGCTGGAGGCTAGGAAAAGATGTAATGGTAGTACTGGTGTGAGAAATACCAGGATTCCATTGTTAGGTGCTCCAGTCGCCGCAATATAACTAAAAGATTGTTGACAGCGGCGTAAAACCCCATTCAAACAAACAAACAAATCAAAACAAATATCATTCACATCGGTCAATCATTCCGCGTAAATCTGTAATAGATCCGAAAAAAACAAACAAATCTATTTATAGAATAATGTGCAACTTTATATAAAGGCAAGTAATCTGGTATCGTTCATTTTGATAGGGTTTAGAAAATCATGAAATTGACACTCATCCCACTTGATTTCATTCAAAAAATCTCGTATGCAATTAAATTGTATCATTCAAAACACTCACTCAAATTATCTAAATCATTCCACCAATTAATATGTGTAGCTGGGCTGAAATCATTCCACGATTTTATGGCGAACCTGGGTTCGAAAGTATCTGATTGCTCTGGGTTAAAATGCAAATCTATTTATGGAGCAATGCGCATATTACATACAGGGAAGTAATTATAGTTCGCTTGTTTCATTTTAAGCGGTCATTTAGTATAAATCTCTCCCATCTCACTCGTTCTATCCCATTCCATTCCAAAACCATTTACTATGTCAGTTTCACAAAGTCATTCACTGTATTTGACCAGTCGCTGGCGCCGTCTATGTACAACGTTTTTTCCGCCATTTGACTCCAACAGGGAGTTCTGCATCAATTTTAAACGGCGTTACTTTGCACCATTTATAGCCAGTATTAAGTAATGAAAAGTTAAAATGGTTGGTTATCGACCTAAACGGCGTAACTACATCTTAAATAAGCTTTATTGTCTCAAAGATTAATTCCGGGTTGAGTGAATGATTTGGTTGGTCGATTGATTCTTTGATTCACAGCCGCGATTGTTTTTTTATGACAAGCAAATGTAAGGGAGTACATGTCGAATATTTTCAGATAGCCAGTAGAGCTTCTCAGGACCTCTTTAGCTTCTTTAGCTTCTCTTTGTGTATGCATCTAACCATTTACAAATTACATGTAGCAGATCTCATTTAATTTTTGCAGACATCTCTTCAGCTTGTGTTTAGTGTTTATCTTAAACCTAGTGCCCGTGATTTCTACTACTTCCACGCCTCCTTCAACAACGCATGGCATCACATCAACATCATCTCGGAATTCAAGTACAGAAACAGGTAATCGTTATGAAATGAAATAATCTAAAGGCTACAATAAAAATTTTATTTAAATCAACCAACCTGACCAAAGGGGACTCTATTAACCCTTGTCATGCTGAACCCGGAATATTCCGGTTTTGGCAGGAGAGATAGATTGTCAAGATCAGCCTGCACATAAGTGCATTCTGATCTTAGTCTACACCCCCTGCTTGTATTTATACTGCCGGAGTTGTTAATGAAGCTGATTTACAAAGGAAATATTGATTTGAACAACAAGTTCTATCAGTGCTTTCAGCCCTTTGATTTTACAGCAATTCAATAAGGTAATTTATACAGCATGTCAAGGGTTAAAACAATTTTGTGGAAATTGTTGATCGCCACTGACAATCAGAAAAATATCAACCAATTCAATTATTCATTTAGGGGGAGGTAAGGGGTTGAGCTCCAACATTTGTGATATAAATTTTCATTGATTAGCGACTAAAATATCGTAAAAATGTATTTCAAAGATTTAACGTGGTCTGATAGCTCAGTTGAATTGCACTGAGTTAGCTTCGAGAAAACTAAAAAAATCACTGTATTACCGAAAACAGATTTGTAATGACAAAATATCTTAGATGATTTTCATTTTGTCTCATAAACTGTAAATTTCCCGAATTCTGATTGGTTGGCAAGATTTATACCAGGCCATGTGTGATTACGGCGATTTCGTTGATTAAAATTGGTTTCATCCATATGGCGGCGACTGGATGACAATGACCGTGGAATAGGTTCATTTCTTACACCAGAGAAATCAATTGACCATTCGCTGGCCCCGCCCATCTACGTCGTTGGCTCCGTCAGTTGAATCTAAACGAAAGTGCCGCTAGGATATTTAACGGCGATATTTTACACTATTTATAGACAGTTGCATGTAACTAAGAGGATAATGGTTGGTTGGTGACCTTAACGTCGCAACTTCAGCTTGAATAAAGTGTAGTTACCAAACCAAATAAAAGCTTAATGAAAATGGTGACAAATGTCGGAGAGCAAAAACTCATTTCTGCTCTCAATGAATGATTTCTTTCGTCGACTAATTTTTGACAGCCGCGATAGTCAATACATTTTTCCCAAGCTTCTCATCCTACCCAAGGTCACTACATGTACATATTCGTCCACTGGTGAGACACAAATGACGTATGCAGTCTGAAATATGTCTGCAAAGAAGATTGGCTGAGCCGAGAGCCCAAACTCAGGACTCCAAGGTTGAGAGCACAATGCGTTACCGACTGAGCTAAATGCGAATACAGACGATGACAAATATCCAAGCCTATAGACCGGACGTGTTCAGAGGAAATTATTAGCTAGTTTATAAAATTTCGTGATATGAACGGTGGTTTTTATCATAATGATGATCGATATAATCAGTCGTTGTTAATAATAATTCTATTAATGAACCATAACATTATCTTGTTACAGGAAGAGACGAATTGTTAGTCTCTCTCGCTGACTTCGCTGGCTAAACTCACTGACTTCAACAGGAAGTTCGACTTAGATATTAATCGGCGTGACATTGTAAAAATTATGGACAGTTACATGTTACAAAAAATTAAAATTGTTGATTTCCAACATAAACGTCTGTAGTTATTACGTTTAATCTTTTGAAATTCAAAATCAACAGCGTAGGGTCATTGAGCAGAGATTGTTTCCACCATATTAAGTTGTTTTCACTCCTTCAAATGCGGATAAGGTTTTATAAATTTATACCAATACCAGACCACAACGTTTTAGACGAGTCCAAATTCAAACAAGTTACAGGCGTCCGCTTCTAAACTAGTGAGATTCTTATATTTTTTGTCTTGCGGGGTAGAAAACATTGTTGATAATGATGAAATTAATTGTATCGAGTACTCCCCAAATTTCCCCAATGTTTTGAAAAAGTTTCCCTTTCCAGAAACGGGAAAAGCAGGATTAAGTGGCCAAGCGTATTATTAGCAGATAATATTTGGCACCATAAAGATAAAGTTGATTCATTATCAGATAAAAATGCACATTGACGATTGGATTTTGGTAAAAAAAATCTGCAAGATATTTCGCATTTACCATGATACATTTTCATTCCCACTATGAATCACCGCCTCTTTATTCAAATTGCATTCAGACATTCAAAAGAAGGGGATTAAGTTAAAATTGTAATAATCAAAGCTCTAATATTACTGAAGGCCAGAAAATTATGGAGATTGTAAGATACAAATACTAAGAATTTGCACAACTATGCAGAGTGAAATGATTTGCTCTATGTATCTTCATCGTTTAAAGTTCAATAAATGGTTTTAGCTATACTCCAAATTATGTGTGTTCAATCAGGACCAAAGATTATAAAAAAATTTCGTACTCAAGTGACAATTTATTTAACTTTTGACTTTAGATCCAAGATAAAGTTCTTCAGAAATGATATCGTAAATGCGTCATTTTTTAAGGTGGTAAATTGTTGCTTGCAACATATAATGTAAATAAGAAATGGAATATGTTTTATTTAAACTTAAAGTTTGAGTAAATTCTCAATTGAGTAAGAAGAAAATGTATGTGTTAAATGACAGTGCCCCCGCCTCTACCATTTTTCAGAAATAGTTGTTTGATATAATATGGAGGTCAGTAGACTAACAAGTGTTTAAGTTTTAATGTTGCACATATATGACCTTGAAAAAAGTGCTTTGCCTTGAAGTTGATACCAACAGAAAGTTCTTGTCTCAAGCAATAATCATGTGAAATATGAAGGCTGTATCACTTACCATTCAAGAGTTATGGCCAGTATTAAAAGTTTTTGGTGGACAAACAGAGTGAAAGATAAACAGACAGGACAAAAACAATATAGCTATTTTGAAAAGCAGATACTTTTGATTTAACAGATGTTCACAAAAATGTGTTCAGGAGCCGATTAAAATGCAGCGTTCTACTTTTTACACAACGGCAACGTAACGTATAGATCGGCTCTATAGACAACAGTGGCCAGGTTAGTAAAGGCGGTGGGATCGCTTTGAATACCCACCAGTAGAGTGCATAGTGGCATTCTTAAATGTTTCTGGTACCCAGCGTGATTTTAACATTTGAAAAGAGCCCTCTGAGATATCACAACGTTAACGCCGTAATATCACTTTCTGATTTGTTTATGTTGGACCGTTTCTTTTGCCATTGAAGGATTAACCCAGGGAGGTGTCTTGCCGCAACGTAATATTTCGTCCTCTTGTGTTTAACTTGTTTAGGTGTCTATATTTACTTCTTTATTTCGTCAAAAGAATGCGTCACAAGTTAGTATGTTTTTGTTTTCTTCTCCTTTTATGAAAGACATTTTAAATAATGAGAATATGAATAAACACTCTCATAATGGTACACATTTTTCAGCAAATAATGGCGGCGGTGGGACTTGAATAAGCCTTTTGTTACTGATCAAATTAGATTTCGAATGAAAAGGCATAACCGTACCACTTGAAATCTTAATCCTTATCAAGCTGCGTTTTAAATTAATGCGTTAAAATTTAGTTTGGGAAATCAGTCTTAAAAACAATTCTTCCTTTAAGAAACGAGCAGAAGGTGTAGACTATGACCAGAACGTGCAGTCTGATGTTTGTCTGTACCTCTTGTTTCAAAGGAATTTCGATGGTTCAGCGCGAAACAGTTGTTACTGTCTATAAACATATACGCAGTTACAACTGTTTCGCGCTGAACCATCGATTTGAAGACGTGAGATTGTTTGATATATTTTGATATCGCAATAGCTATTACGGGCTTGGACAAATAGAAATGAGAGACAAATAATATAATTTTTGCATCATTTAACAGGCGGACAAAGATTTCATAGAATTTAATTTGTTATAGTTTCCGTCATCAATCGCTGGCCCTTCCCACTTACTCTCTTGGCGTTATTTCGGAAAATCTAGGGCCAATATCATAAAAAAAAGTAGAATGGTTGGTTGGCGACTAAACGTCGTAACTACAACTTGTATACGTTGCAATTACGATGTTTTGGTCGCCCGACCAACTCAAATGCTTCACTGTTGCCATTGTTTGAGTTCAAAGCTTACTCCAAAGCTACGCGTATTCAAACAGTGTGATTAGGTTTTTCGGTTCATACCTCCATGAAAACAAAAAATATTCTCTTCATGTCTTAAATAAAAGTTTGCATCTTTATATCAATGATTTATAAACCTTTTTAAGATGTAGGGGACATAGAGGTATTTTTTATATCCGACAACATCCTACACATCTTACGCAGGCCACTCCTTCTGCACGCGATCTGAAACAGAAACCGAAAATAAACTAAATATTCTTAAGAAATAATACATATGGTGTCAACAAACTTTTACAATTGACGGATCGCTGGCCTCGCTCATTGACTGCTGGCCAAGCCTACTGACTCGAAAAGGAAGCTCCACTTTGGTATTTAATGGCGTTAATTTGCTAGATCTATGGTCTGTAACAAGAAACAAAAAAGAGGGCCAGTGGCCCTAGCGCTCACCAGAGATAAGGCTCTTTTTTTCTTCAAGACCTGATACAAACTTGGTCGGGAGAAGACCTCCTTTAACATTTAAATAAAATCAACTTATGTTGCAATACAAGCCAATGCTTTCAACAGATTTTAAATATTATAACATATTTCTGCCCAATTTGGGCCAAATAATTTTGAAAGGGTTGCCTTCTTTTTTTAAATTTAAGCCTAATAACCCTGTTTCTCTAAAAGTTTATCAATTTTAAAAGATGTCATTGTACTGATGCTTCATGCAAAATTCAAGATTCTTCAACTTTTGGGCTAGGAGGAGATTTTTTTTCAGTATTTTTTTTTTTTAATTTTACTCTTGTTGTCATAGCAACTCTGATTAAATTTCTCTGATTTCGACAAATTAAATTCTTTTGTTGAAACTATGCCATTGGTTTGGTAGGAGATCTTGTTTTAAAATCCTTCCTTATTTCTATATAACCCAAGGAACATTCCTGCCAAATTTGGTTGAAATCCGCCCAGCGGTTTGGGAGGAAATGTCGTTTTAATAAATCCTTCTTTATTTCCGTATAAGCCCAATCCCCCTGGGGCTCCGCCCCTTGGGACCTAAGAGTGTAGATTCTAGCAATTCTGAGAGAGGTCATTGTACTGATGCTTCATGCAAAATCTCAAGGCTCTAGGCCTTCTGGGTCAGGAGGAGATAATTTTAGAGTTTTCATTAAATTTCAGTTATGTTGCTATGGCAGCCTGAATATTTAGTCGATTTCATTTCTTTTAGCAATTTTTTAAGGGCACCATCCAAGGAACATTCTTGCCAAATTTGGTTGAAATCCGTCCAGCGGTTTGGGAGGAGATCTTGTTTTAAAATTCCTTCTTTATTTCTATTTAAGCCCCCCCCCTTGGGCTACGACCCAGGGGACCTGAGGGTGATGATTTTAGCAATTCTTATAGAGGTCATTGTACTGATGCTTCATGCCAAATATCAAGGCCTTACGCCCTCTTGATACTGTGAGATAATTTTTTAAAGATTTCATTCAAATTTAAGTTTTCTTGCTATGGCAACCAGAGTTTAAAACAAATTTTAATTCTTTTAGCAATTTCCATATGGCATCATCCAAAGAACATTCCTGCCATATTTGGTTGAAATCCGCCCAGCGGTTTGGGAGGAGATCTCGTGTAAAAATCCTTCTTTATCTCTGTATAAGCCAAACAACACCGGGGCTACACCCCTTGGAACCCGAGGGTGATGAATGAATGAATAGAGTTTTATGGCCCGTCGACAACTAAGGTCATGTTGGGCGCATAACAAGTACGTGAAAATGTGCCTTTGAGTAAAAACGGAGATTGACCAAAACAGTAAAATGTAGTATCAAATAACAATGGTAGATATAACTAACAAACAATTACTAAAACCGATCTATACGAACAATAAAAATCTAGACAATCATGAACAGGTTTAAAAATTGCTTACAAGAACCTAAAATCATATTTTGCTGTACAAATTGATGGCTTTCAGGAAATCAAAAATAAGTTCGATTCTGACGCTTTCAAATAGCTGCCTCATACTGTCAGCCTTGAAATATTGATCTCTGTACATAGACAAATCAATACAATCTATAAAAATATGTTTGACAGTAAGAGGAGCGTCGCATGGAATACACATTGGAGGTTCGTCTTCTTTAAGAAGGAATGAATGCGTCAGATAAGTGTGACCAATGCGTAAACGGGCCAAAATGATTTCTTCTCGGCGATTTGATCTATAGCCAGGTAGCCATTCACCAAGACTCTGTTTAATAGCATAAAGTTTGTTATCTTGGTTTGCGGGATCGTCCCAACAATTCTGCCAGACATCCTGAATAAAATGAAGTATTAAAGGTTTAAAATCACTAAAAGGAACATCGAAGGGTAAAATGTCTAGTGATAATGCCTCCTTGGCAGCCTTATCTGCCTCCTCATTACCACGAATACCAATGTGGATAGGGAGCCAACAGAAAACAAGATCAACATCACTATCAAGATTTGAAATCTTATTCAGTAATTTAACTATAAGAGGATTGTCTGTTATCTCGTGTTCGAGCGCTTGCATACTAGACATTGAATCAGTGAAAACAATATAGCGCCAATAACCATCTTCGATCATGTGATCGAGCGCAAGATCAATCGCCTTAAGTTCTGCTGAAAATACGGAGGAGTTGTTTGCTAGACGAAACTGATATTTTTCTCCATCTAGAACAGTGGCTGAAGCAACTTTCTCTCCGTCCTTCGAACCATCTGTATAAATCTCTTCATGCAATATGTACCTTTCTTTAATCTCTAAAAATTTTGTTTTAAAGACAACAGGGTCTGTAGTACCCTTTTTGCTTGAAGCCAGGTCATAGAGATAAGTGGGACTTTTGCATGTCCATAAAGGAACATCGGAAACTGTATATTCGGCAACATCCTCCAGATCGAAATCCAGAGAATTTATATCTGTTTGCAACGTAAACTAAAAGGTGGTATAGCCTTTGCTTTCTTCTCAAATTCCCCCTTGTACTTAGGTTCAAATACAACTTTGTAGGTGGGGTTGTCAGGATTAGACTTTAACCTAAGATAATATTGCATGGAGAGTTTCTTTCGACGTAAGTTTAAAGATGGTTCATTGGCTTCAGTGTACAGACTATTTACTGGTGATGTTCTAAAAGCGCCTAATGCTAAGCGCAAGCCTTGATTATGAATAGAATCAAGTTTGCGAAGGTATGAAGGGCGCGCTGAGCCGTAAACAGCACAGCCATAATCTAACTTAGATCTGACAAGCGACCTGTAAAGTCGCAATAGAACTTTTTTATCGGCCCCCCAGTCCATATGGGACACAACACGTAAACGATTTAGAGCTTTTTGGCACTTATTGCTCAAATAATCAATATGTGGACGAAACGAGAGTTTAGAGTCAAAGAGAAGCCCTAAAAATTTGAACTCTGGAACGACTTCTATTGGCACTCCGTCAAGTTTAAGTTCGGGATCAGGATGCAGTTTTCTTGGCTGACAAAAGTGCATACATTTGGTTTTAGTCTTGGAAAACTTAAAGCCGTTTTCGTTTGACCATTTGGTAAGGTTTTCAAGACTTGCTGCAACTGCCTTTCAATTGTGTACATATGTTTTGATCTGTAACAGATACAGAAGTCATCAACGTAAAGAAAACATTCCACACCAGGACAAACGGTTTTAGCAATGTTGTTTATTTTGACACTAAATAGTGTCACGGACAAAATACTTCCCTGGGGAACTCCCATTTCTTGTTCATGGGGATCTGAAAAAGTATCCCCCACCCTGACTCTAAACAGACGTTCGTCTAAAAAAGCAGAAATGAAATAAGCAAGGCGACCTCGAATACCGAAATCAAAGAGGTCATTTATAATTCCATACTTCCAAGTGGTATCATAAGCACTTTCAAGATCGAAAAAAACAGAAACAACATGTTCTTTCTTTATAAAAGCTTCTCGAATAAAAGTCTCGAAGCGGACAAGATGATCAAGAGTGCTTCTCTGTTTACGAAAGCCACTTTGGACTGACGTAATCAGTTTATTTTTTCTAAAAACCAAACAAGACGATCATTCACCATTCTTTCCATGGTTTTGCAAATACAACTTGTTAAGGCTATAGGACGATAGTTTGAAGGGTTTGTAGAATATTTACCTGGTTTAGGTATAGGAATCACAATAGCTTCCCGCCAAGAGGCTGGAATTATTCCCGTTTTCCAAACCTGATTATAAATTTCAAGTAAACAGTGAAGAGAGCGAGATGGTAAACGTTTAAGGAACTGATAATGGATATTATCAGATCCGACAGCAGTGTCATGACACTTCTTTAAAGCTTTCTTCAACTCTTTCACAGAAAAGTCTCTATTGTAGTGTTCAAGGTTCCTGGAACTAAAATTAAGCTTGGACTTTTCTTTTTCACCTTGAAATTTTTGAAAGGTGGCTGAATAATTAGAAGAGGAGGACTTCTTGGCAAATGTACCTGCCAATACATTGGCAATGTCATGTTTGGAAGAAACTGTACTATCATCATCTGTTTTAAGATGACCAACACTAAGGGACGTGTTCTTCCCACTGATTTTACGTATCATGTCCCAAGTCTTTTTGACAGATGATCTTGAATTCAATCTTGAAACATACTGCCTCAAAGACGAACGTTTACTTTGTTTGATAGTTCTACGAGCTTTCGCACGTGAAATTTTAAACTTGTAAAGATTTTCCTTCGTGGGCCTAAGGCCAAATGCTCTGAGAGCAGATTTTCTCTCACTTATAGCCTTTTTACAGTCGACATTAAACCATGGCTTGTTTGGATTTTTAGGATTAGGCGATGTTCGAGGAATTGCTTTTTCTGCAGCAGAATAAAGTAAAGATGTAAATAGTTCTGCAGAGTTTTCACATTCATCAAAGGCTTCTGGATTAATTGACTGCTCACATGTAATTTTAAAAAGTTCCCAATTAGCTTTATGGAGTTTCCAACGCCTAGGGCGCTCCTGGACAAATGATCCTAATTCAGATATATGAATAGGAAAATGGTCACTACCATGAAGATCTGGGTCAACTTTCCAGCTAAAAGTCGGAAAAATGTCTGAGTGCAAATAGTTAAATCCAGTGAAGAATATGAACCAGTTGCTGGATGATGATAAGTGGAAGATTTATCATTTAATAAAACAAGATCATGATTTGATATGAAATCTTCAATAATACGACCTTTGTTGTCTGTATGGGAACATTCCCAAAGCGTGTGGTGAGAATTGAAATCTCCCATTAACATCCCCGAAGCGTGTGGTGAGAATTGAACATCCCCAAATAATTAATATATAAGGCTTGGGTAATTGTTCGACAAGATCGTCTAGTTTCCTACGACTGATAGGAGAACTAGGTGGAAGATAGATTGAACACAGTGTTGCTGTTTTATTAACAGATACGCTAACGGCAACAGCTTGTAGCGTAGTATTAAGAGGAATAGTGCGGTGAGGAACACATTTGTTAACAATGATTCCGACACCGCCCGAAGCCTTCTCAATACCTTCAAAATTTTTACAAGAGCAAGAGTGATACTTTAAAGAGAATTTGTCAGTATCTTTTAAAAAGGTCTCTTGCAAACAGATTGCAACTGGCTTTCCATTAGAAACTAATAGATTCATTTCTTCAAAATTCGCTTTGATGCTGCGACAATTCCATTGAATGATTTTGTTCGCCATAGTTATATTAAGGGGGAGAAATATACTAATTAGTATTGGAAGTATGAAAATTATTTGTTTATGTGTGAAAGATCTATTATATTTTTGCCTCGCTTATTCTCTATGGAAGAATCTGCATCCTCTGTGTCTTCCGTTACCATGTCTTCTTCAAGACAGTGGTAGCGGTTGTATTGTTTAACAGGATCCTCAGATCCCTTTGGCTGGCGATTAGATGATGTCGCCCTAGGAGACGAAGTTCTGCTCCTAGGGGGTTTGACAAACGACCTTGAATCATTATCCTCGGATACTTTACTAGCTGGACGATTTAATTTCTCTTGCTGCATTTGGGCCTTTTTACGTTTTACCATCTCAACTTTATCTAAGAGTTCTATTCTATCCATTTCAGAAAGAGATGTAGTTTTTGTGTCTTGAGGTCTAGACTTTGAAGCGGTAGATACAGATGAAGTTTTATTGCTAGAAGGCTCTTTCGAGACTGAAGGCGAAGTTTCATTTTTAGAAGAGGAAGAAAGATTAATAGTATTTGATTCCCAATATAGCTTCAGGAGTTTTGTTTGTTTGGAGGGAAAGAGACTGTGTTTTCTTAATTTGATTTGAAGTACTAGAAGTAAAGGCTACTGTGGATTTAGGGAATAATGTGTCAATCTCATGCTTCTTATCAGGGAAAAGAATGCTGAGTTTTTCGTGTAAAGTTTTACAGTTTTGACATTCCATGTTGCTTTTTGTAATATTGGAGTAACTGGAGGGCAGATTGGCTTTTGTTCTTAATTCAAAAATTTTACGGGCTTCAAAAAAGGATACATTTTCTACGCATTTAATTCTTTGAATTTCTTTCTCCTTTTTCCAGAATTCACAGTCCTTTGAATTTGCTGGGTGACCTTTTCCACAGTTAGCAAATTTTACTTCGTTCCGACAGGAATGATCGAAATGATTTGGGTTTACATCACCACATTTAACACAAACCATATCATTATTGCATTTGTCTTAATGATGTCCAAACCTCTGACAAAAATAGCATCTCAGAGGATTTGGAACATAAACATCTACGTTTACCACATTAAACCCGAATTTTATTCGTCGAGGCAAAATGGGAACATCAAATGTCAAAATGAAAGTGTTGGTGTTAACTTTCTTTCCATTTTTAGTAACAGAGATACGTTTAACTGCAGTTACTCCTTGACTTTCTAGACCTTCAACAATCTCGGCTTCAGAGCAACCAGCTAGCTCTCTACAACGGATGATTCCCCTAGATTTATTCAGGGTCTCATGAGCATAAACCTTGACTTCATGTCCAAAAAATAATTCAGTTTTTAACAGATTTTCAGCCTGAGCATTTAAATTGACTTCTACCAATAAATTACCATCATTTAAAGATTTTACAGATTTCGGAGTACCTAGGATAGATTTTAATTGCTTTTCAATAACAAACGGAGAAAGTTTTGAAATTGGAAAATTTGGTTCTTTTGACTTGATGACCATTAATTTGTTGAAATGACCAGAAGAGCTAATAAATCCTTCGCCAATATCGGAGTCCATTTGAGCATCGCCTTTTCGTTTTTTTTTTAGGGGATCCATATTACAGTTTTAAATTTTCGTCATCTGTGGGCCCCACCCTCCATGGAGTCCTACAAGGGGGCTAAACAGGAACGGCGATCCAGCTCCCTAAGCCAAGGCTACCCAGATGATATACTCGGGCAGTCCAAGTTCCAAGGCCCGATAAAGGAGAACATGGACACTTCCCCAAATGAGAGTCACGCCATGCAAACCCATACCCGACCAAAAAACCCGAACCACCAAATTAGCCCATAAGCCTATATAGACTAGAAATAAAATACAATTAAAATACGAAAAATGGTATGACATGGGCAAATAAACACTTGTACTACAGAAGGGTACAATGCATGACATAGCGTTTGCAATACTATCAGATATACTATAACTTAGTAAAGATAGATGCGTCAAAAAGAAAAAAAACTATAAATACATTAATAGCTATATATCATATTATATTAGTAGTCAATGCCCTAGTTTAAAACGACCAGCCGATTGCCTAGACCGGGCTCATCCAGGCTCCCGTTTTACCGAAGCCGAGGCCAAAGCAGCGTGTTGAGAAGCTGGAGATCCCTGGGCTTCTCTCAACTACCGGCAAACAGGCGGGCCCATTCGGTGGGGTCTTACCACTCTACAGGACGGCAGCCAGCGATTTCTATCCCCCCGCCGGCTGGGGGCACCCGAGGGTGATGATTTTAGCAATTCTAAAAGAGTTCATTGTACTGATGCTTCATGCAAAATATCAAGGCTCTATGCGTTCTAGATCAGGATGAGAAAATTTTTTAAGTTTTCATTAAAATTTCAGTTTTGTTGCCATGGCAACCACATATTTTAATGGGTTTCATTTATTTGAGCATTTTTAAAGGACACATCTATAAAGTCCCCCCCCCTCCCTTAGGCTACGTCTCTGGGGACCTGAGGGTGATGATTTCAGCAATTCTGAAAAAGGTCATTGTACTGATGCTTCATGCAAAATATCCAGGCTCTACGCCTCCTGGGTCAGGATGAGATAATACTTAAAGTTTAATTGAAATTTCAGCTTTGTTGCTTTGGCAACCAGAGTTCAAAATTGAATACCATTCTTTTAGCAATTTACATTTAGCATCACCAAAGGAACATTCCAATCAAATTTGTTTGAAATCCGCCCAGCGTTTTGGAAGGAGATTTCGTTTTAAAAATCAATCTTTTTTTCTATACAGCCCCCCCCCCCCCCTCAAGGCTCCGCCCCTGGGGACCCGAGGGTGATGATTATAGCAATTCTGTAAAAGGACATTGTACTGATGCTCCATGCCACATATCAAGGCTTTACGCCTTCTGGATTAGGAGAAGATAAGTTTTCATTAAAATTTCAGTTTGTTGCCATGGCAACCAGAGTTTTTAATGGATTTCAATGTTTTTAACAATTTTTAAAGGGCACTACCCAAGGAACATTCCACGCAAAATTAAGTTGATATCTGCCCAGCGGTTTGGGAAGGGGATGTCATTTTAAGATTTTAGGCACACGACGGACGGCGGACGGTTGGCGATCAAAATACCATACCATGAGAAGCACGTGCTCAGGTGAGCTCAAAAGTAAAATCAAAGGTTGGCGAGTAAAACGTCATAACTATAGCTTAAATAAACTGTAGTTTATGACGCTTAGGTAGCCATCCAACGATCTTATTTTTTTCACAAAAACCCCTAAAATTGCTTCACATAAATGTCAGCAAATGTTAGAGTTCAAATTCCATTTCCGGTCTAAATGAGTAACTTAATTGGTTGTTTTATTCACTGAATGACATTCGTTATCAGTTAATAAAGCAATACACACACAAAAGAAAAACTGGTAGCTGCTAATAGTACAATTGTTTATTTCAAAGAAAGATCGACAAGTCATTCTTTTAGTGAACACTAGAAGCTATATTTTAATGACTGCAGATTATTTCATTCTTTAGTGCAGGAGACAAAATACGAATTTTTACAAACAATATCCCTCAAAGTGTGTCATTTTCTACGTGATGTACATGGCATGTTGTGGTTCATTAGTTCGAAATGAAAGCAAATAGAGGTCTACCAGACACTCTCAACATTCTTTAAGTAATATCGCCGCAATCTTAACATTGGCCCTGGTATGTTCAAATCAGTACTATCACAAGGTGCTTGCCAAGCCTCCCGCTGTATATCCAATCCAAGCGATAACTCACCCATTGATGCGAAATAAACAGATATTTGAACAAATGGACGAATTCTATCTACAGATAATTTGAAACATATGCCCATTAAATGATAAAACGAAACATATATATTCATAGAGATAAACAAAACTTTAATATTATTTATTCTCTAGCTTACCGACAGTATAATTTCATTTCATTTGTCGTACTTTTATTGTCTCTAGTAGCATATTGCTTCTGTAAAAGTGTGATACTACAATTTAGATTTCAGATTATTATTAGTTTTTATGAATAACAATTGCGTATCTTGTATGTTATAATTTTTGTTGATTTAAAAGCTTATTCTTGCACAATTTACATTAAAATACAACTGTGGCTTAATTATACAGGGATTCTATAATGATTGTGGTAATATTGGACATATTCTTATAAAATAAGGATGAATCAGAGTAAATTGACGCTTGATCATTCTTCTAACCGTGTTTGGCAAACTTTAAACGCTGTTGTTAAATACCTTGATAAAATTAGTAAAATACCATCGTTACGGCATTGTTTTTTTGTAATCGACTAATCTTTTTCCGGCAAAGAATTTATTTATCCAGTTTTTTTTTAAAAAAATGACTTTTACGCAACTTTTCATGGTTGCATCACAGCAGAAGAAACTTTAATTCATCCTCTATTGCGAAAACATTGTTCATCAAACAAATTTTACAACTTCGAAACTGTTTATCAACTTTTTATGTCTACCTATTTTAAATTCTAATTGATGATTTTTGCTATGTTCCGTCTATGGATAAATTACATGCACATTTTAAGGTATAATTTTGGCTTAAGTAGGTTTTAAATTTTCTATAGAAATATTATTTTGACGAAGATTAAAGTTTTGAGTGCCAATTTCGTAATAAATAAATATTTCAGTCTTTGTTGAAATAATTTAAAAAATGCATGTGAATCACAAATTTAATTTTTAAACCGAAACGTGTCCAAAACCGTTTTCAAAAGTAAATGTTTTTTATGCGAAAGCCAGTTTTCTACTTTCTTTGTCTAATGAACGAAACAAATTATACCTTTTTTGGGGGTATGCCTATGATTAAGCATCTTTATCAGAGAGGGGACACCTGTTTTCACTGATGTTCTGGGAGTGCCTTACATTTGATGGCGTGGGGACACTGGAGTTTTTCGTGATAATTTTGACTCTCTTAAGTATAATGAGAGCCTTGATAGTAATCTATGACCAGTCATGGCTGAAAGCTTTCCGAATTGTGACTTTATTTTCCGAGAGAATATTGCACCAGTACAAACATTAAGACAAACAACTTAATGGAAAACACAAAACAATATCCATGTATGACTTGGCCGTTATAGAGAGACGTCAATATAATTGAAAATGTGTGGCGAACAATGAACATAAATTAGATAAAAAGAAACATTTGATTAAAACTCAACAAGACCTAGAGAGAGAAGTAAAGAAAATCTGGTATGGTCTCCTATCTCATTATAAATAGAGTCTAAATGCCTCAATTAAAACAGAATCCGCCAAGTTATTGTCTGAAAGGTTCATATAACTAAATTCTATCAAATAATCGAATAAGTGCATTCAGTTAACGTTACAGTTCAGTTTGAAATCCCCATTTGAAACAATGTCGGCCATCTTGATTTCCCAAGCGATGTCTCACCTATGGCCAATCACTGTACATGTACACACAATCACAAAGAAAGGGTTGAAAATCGGATTGACTACTAAAGGAAATCTAATTAATTTGTTGTTGTGGTTGTTTTCAATCGATTATCGTTTATCTGTGAATTCATACCTTACTGCAAACGAATGTAATCCACCAATTATGAGGGCGTTCCACTATGGAATTATAATGCATCAGGGTTTATGCAAATATCAGTGAAACGATATCTTTTAATCTACTGGACATCTTAAACGAGAAAATTAAAAGGGGGGGCATACTGTGTTTACTACACTTGTTGTAAATGTTTCTATAAGAAACTAATCGCGCTGTAAAAAAGTAGACGTGATATTATTAGCACAATCGATTAAAAAAATAAGTTCTAAAGGCGACTCATCGAATGAAATGACAATTGACCAATCGCGGCTGTCAATCAAATAACCTAAAGACCAATCAAATCATAAACGGAGACCAGAAATGAGTTTTGGACTCCAACATGTGGCCGCCATTTCTGATAATCTAATTCAAGCTGCAGTTATGACGTTTAGGTCGCCAACAAATTTTTTCTACTCTTTAGTTGCATCTTACTGGTCCTAAAATTTTCAAAATAACGCCGTTTAAAATTGTAGCGGGTCTTCTTGTTGGAGTCAATGGGCGTGGACAAAAGAGTAAGTGGGCGGGGCCAGCGATTGTTCCGTTGTTGTCAAATGGAGTTGAAATCGTTCAAAAATAAGAGGTGTATAGAAAAACTTTAAAATAAAGGTTGGGTTGGGCCTTTCGGAGGAAAGTGCTATTCAATGTACCGCGAAGTGAAATCAACTGCCATACCCCTCTCTTTATATATATAATCTCTCACGAGAATGCGTTGTAATCCAAGCTAAAGTTACGACGTTTATGTCGCCTACCAACCATTTCCATATTTTGTTGCGTGTTACTAACCAAAATGTTTGTAAAATCAACGTCGTTTAATGTCGAGGTGGAACTACCTGTCAGAGTCAGTTTGCGTGGCTAACACAGTCAGTGTGCAGGGCCAGCGATCCTTTAATTGACATAATCCATACCGACCCATACCAATAATTATGACGACATTTTAAAAGAAATGTTTGAATTTGAAAATTAGTGTCAGATTGGTTTGAAATAATTGCAAGTAAAAGGGGGCATTGCTTGAAACAAGCCAATTCCCTCTTTTCTCACAAGTTTTTCCGTAAGTTCTCTTCTTTTATGTGTATTAAAAAACGGGAGTATTTTGGAATGGATTAAATATATTATTTTAGTCCTATATAAAATCATTAAATATGACTTAAAGTATCAGCCTTTTTATTCATATATACATAGTAAAGATAATCTAAATGACGAATCCTTACTAGGACTTGACTTTGATTGTCACATGACATGTTTTTTTTATTTGGTTTTGGTTTTTTTCTCCCAAGGAACTCTACCAGAAAAGTTTCTGCTGTTTACCGAATACAGTACTGGTTCAATATATCGAATGGATGTAACAACACAGTCTTATGTCAAGATTCCCGTCGATCGTATTGACAAACCATCAGCTATAGACTATGATCCAGTTGAGGAAAATATCTACTTTCTTGATAATGTCAACCATGAGATAAGACAAGTATCAATCCATGGAAACACAGAACAAATAGTTCTTGATCTCGGAGATGGTAACACTATTTTTTTTAAATAATTATTTATCTTTCAGAAATATTTCTTAGGTATAATGTATGTTTCTGATTAAGGATTTAACGACGCTTCACATGGTCATTAAATGTGTTATATTTCCGATAAAACCGTCCTCTTTTTATACTCCATCAATATATCCATGTTATTATATATTTATAAATATTTATATTTCACACAGACAAAATTGGATACGTATCGGATAGTATCAAACACGATTCCATATAAGGTAGTCTAAGATGACGTCATTTTCATTGTGTATATGACATCATAATGCGAATAAACGTAATCAGATGAGACGGAAAATACTTGTAGACTTTTTTAAATTGTTCTTATTTCAAAGTTTATAAAAAGGCATATAATAAGTGTAATATCATGTTGCGATACCGTTAAAACATGTTGTATTTGATTCCCACTGTGGCGGAAAAAATGTTATTCCACTCGACCTTCACTCAGTGGCTATCCAGCCCTGTCCTACATTCACATGTGAAATCGTTTGGAACGTATCCAAAGCGTTAAAAACGCATCTACTGCGTGGGTTGCTCATGTTGTTTTTTTGTGTAGTTCAAATTCATGACAAGTGTTACAACTTGTATGTTTTTCATAAAACCATAAGAATTCCATACTGGTCTTGTTAATATCGTCGTTTATTCAATCGCTTACCCGGAGTTCCTTACTCGAATGAGAAATGTCTTAATTTTATTTTTTCCGTTTACGGAATCCCATTCGGGTCATGACAGAAACATATCTGTATCTTAACTCGATGGTCGAAGGATGGAAGGTGATAGCGCAAGAGTTTTAGAGTACGATTGTGATAATAAGAGACTACGATGATGTAGTGGAGTACGATAACGATCAAGCGAGGGTACGAAAGCACGATGATGTGAACGTGAAACAGCGGTCTCCCACAATATCAAACCATATCATTATGGTACTCTAGTGTTATCATCATCGAACTCTAGTCGTTAAACGATATTTTAATCATAATCTAGCGATTTCGTCATTATACTATCGCGTTTTAGTATCGTACTATCGCGTTATCCCCATCGTACTTTCGCGTTTTTGTCATCGTACCTTGTCGTCATCGTTATCGTATCCCATAATATCGCTAACGTACTATAATCATCATCGTAATTCCTACTTTCGCAGTATCACCACGGTAATCTCGTAATATTGATATCTTGTCCTCAACGACAAATGGTATTCCGTAGTTACCGTGGTTATCGTACATATGCAATGAATGTTGTTAATCTTTTAAACCGAAATGATTTGAGATTTAAAAGAAAACTTTGCACGGAATAAGATATTGAAAAACAACCACCAGAGGTAGGTTCTATATCAATTCTTGTAGGTAGAGGTTATGGTGTCTTTGTCGTTATTAGGTTATTTTTACATTGATACGGGAAATAACTTTCACGAATTCAATGCCAAAGAATAATCGCACAGCGACAACTGTTCCCAGAATTGACATTTGACTTTTTACGTCTTAATCGAAAAGTCATCACTCTCCTTTACGATTCATCGGGTGACGACTGTACGGCATAACGTTAATCTTACCTGGTATACTTTTCGAAACAAGTTCTGGATAAAATTCCATGGGTGTCATGGGTTCGATCCCCGGCGGCGGCAAATATTCTTTCCGACAATTGTCTCTCACCAATGGGTGGATAATCGTAAACCTATGTGGGATAGCAGCTGGAGGCTAGGAAAGGATGTAGTGGTAGTACTGGTGTGAGAAATACCAGGAATCCATTGTTAGGTGCTCCAGCCGCCGCGATATGACTGAAATACTGTTAAAAGCGGCGTTTAACCCCATTCAATCAATCAATCAATCTGGATAAAATTAAAATCTGTAAATAGAACAAAACCGGGCTTGGTAAATAATGATAACTTTAAATACAGTTAACTGAACATGGAATTAAGTGCTACTGTTTTTAGAACTCATTTTTCGAATTTGCCATTACAAAGAGAGTAACCTACACAGAAATTTCATTAACACAGGAGGACTTTTGCCAAAATATAATCAAAGTGCTGAAAGCACTTTAATTGTTTGTCACTGAAAACTATTGACAGACCGTTGTATTTCGACTTAAAAAATAGGGTAAAATAGCTTTTATAAAAGTTTTACTTTCTCGACATTGAGGTTCTATCTTCGTGTACCATATTTCTGTATATGTTAATTAGAACTGATATTATTCTAACACGAACACAAGATCTTAATTTGAATTTTCCAAAGTCTCCAGAAAATTTCAAAGGTATACAAATTTGTAAAGTGGAGATCAATTATTCATGAAATTAACTTAATGTCTATATTTCCAGAAATCATAAACTGAACGGCCCGCATAACACATACCAGAGGACCGTTGGCCCATTGGGCGCTCACCTGAGATAAAGGCTCATTTTCTTTAAACAGTCTAATTTTATGTTAAGGATCGGATTATGATACAAGTGGGCCATACTTTATACATATATGGGCTCTGTACCCGGAATTTCCAAAAGTCGTAATGGCTTAATTCCAAGGCATTAGGACAAATTTGAAAGGAGGAGAACATTATTTCCTCCCTCTGGATCCATGGGTTATAATTTTAGAAATAAGGAAGTAGTCAATGAGCTGATACTTCTTTTATAAATCGTTCTTTATTTCTATTAAAACCCCTACCCATTGGGGCTCGGCCCCTGGGAACCTAAGATTCATTATTTTAGCCATTTTGAAAGAGGTCAATATACTGATGTTTCATGCAAAATATCAATGCTCTACGCCTCCTGGGTCAGGAGAGGATGATTTTTAAAGATTATTTTAAAACTTCACTTTTGTTGCGATGACAACAAGAGTTTTTAATAGATTTCAGTTTCTTTACCAATATCTAAAGGGGGTCACCTCAAGAACATTTCTGCCAAATATGGCTCTAATAGGCTCCGGGGTTTTGGATGAGATGTCTTTTGAAAATCGTTCTTTATTTCTATATCAACCCCCACCCCCTGGGGCTCGCCCCTGAAGAAAGGATTTTTGCTAAAGTGAAGGCTGTCAATTATCTGAAGTTTCATGCAAAATATCAAATATCTTGACTTTAGCTATTTTTGAGAGAGGTCAATATACTGATGTTACATGCAAAATATCGAGGCTCTACGCCTTCTGAGATAATATTTTTTTCTTCTATTTTTTAATTTTCACTTTTGTTGCCATGACAACCAGAGTTTTCTTACGGATTTCAATTTATTTAGCTTTTTAAAAGGAGTCCACATGAGGAACATTTCTACCAAATTTGGTTTAAATTCGCCCATTGGTTTTGGAGGAGATTTTTGTTTAATGAATGTGTTGACGGACGACGGACGATAGACGAAGGACAAAGTGTGACTTCAATAGCTCACATGAGCACTTCGTAATCAGTTGAGCTAAAAAGGTCACAAGATCATTTCTAGCAAAGGTAGAAATTAAGAGGTACCAAATTTTGTTCAAATTCTGATACATTTTTATGGTACTATTTTGTGCGCATTCATACAAAATAGCTGTAACTGTTTTCATGTGGGATATATTTTTCGGGCAATCAGAACGCCTATTTTATCGACAAAACTAACCATTAAATAATGCGGATACGACAATATTAATTACACCGTATATAAACGATGATGGAACTGATTTACTGTCTATATATATAATTGATTTCTTTTTTCTTTTGAGGGGAGTATAATGGAATAGCTGTCGATCCAATAGCCCGACTTATTTTCTACACAAGCTATCACACTCCTTCCATCGGTGTTGTTGCCATTGATGGATTTGACCACACTACAATAATTGATTCGGGTCAACACGTGCTGTGGGATATAGCTGTAGATGCACATCAAGGGTAAATGTTTCTTCATGTTTTGATTATGTTTTTTAAAACCTTTGATAAAGTGGTTTTTTTGTCACATCTCTTTCCAAGTACGAACCTTTGTTTGGCCTCAACGTATAATCTCGCCGTTTACACTCCTACGTGAATTGTGTGACTTAACGTAATCAAAGTACCTTGCGTAACCGACGTGACTGTGAACTGAGTACCAAGAACAGCAGAGTTTTAAGTGACGGGTCAACCCAATTTTCTACAACATGACAGTTTTGTTAACGACCTAAGCGTCATAACTACAGCTTGAATAGCGAGTAACTTACGGCGTTTAAGTTACAGATTCATAAAAATGCTTGATATTAATGATGGAGATCAACTTCCCGTCTAAATGATTGATCGCTTTTGTTCATCAAATGACCAATCGCAGCTATCGATCAAATAATCCGTAACAGTAAAAGCAATCACTTAAACCAAGAGTAAAGTTTAAACTCCAATTTTAGCCGCCATTTTTGTTTAGCTTTTTTGTTGGTTTGGCGACTTAAACTTCGTAACCACAGCTTTTTCAGCCAACCATTCTACTGTTTCTTTCATGCTACTTACCATAAGATTTTCTTTATTACTCGATTTAAAATCGAAGTGGTATTTTACTATCAGAGTAAATGGTGGGCGAGGCCAACGGTGGTTAGTGTGCTAGATTCGTAATCGGATGGTCGCAAGTTCGAGTCTCACCGGAGGCGGCAAGTGTAATTTGGAAGGAAAGTTTACAGGCAGAGCCCCCAGTCTTCCTACCTGTCAAAGTGGGTAGCTGTGGTTAGAATCCATTGCCTCTCTCTAGGGCGTATGGTAACATCCGGAATGAGTTAGGACCACGATGGAAATAAGAGTTCGTCTCTTTATCGTGTTATCCTCGAGTATCAAAAATCAAAGTACTGAAAGTACTGTAAGTAGCAAAGCAATCTTCTGTTAAGTAATCTTCTTTGCTAAAGGTTATCATGACAAATAAACGAGGTTAAAGTAACCTAGCAGTAAACCTATTACAACATGACAAAATCTTCGACTGGTTACAAATTGAAAGAAGTTGCAGGCGACAAATTCAAGTAATTTGAATTTAGAAAATCTATTCCTTGTTGGGTATCAAAAATTATGGACATTGAAGAAAAATTGCTTGTAGCAAGTAACTTCTTCATTGTCTACAATGTTTTCCAAAGCTTTTCTCTTTAGATTGGCATTGGTGGAGGCATTCAATTGATTTAGTGGTAAAGCTTCCAGTGGCAGTTTGTACTTGTTGAACTTTGAGACGACCTTAAAATTTTGTCTGTTAACTTAAGCTATCAAAGCTGACGCTTTGCAAGCTAAAAACATGGAGTAGGTGAGCGGTTCAGCGATTGGTCAATTCAGTTTTCTTATGACATTTTCCAACAAATTTACATGATCTTAACAACGAGATTTTGAGATATCCTTGCAGCGACTGTAGAATATTCGCTGATTTTTTTTAAGAAACTGTGGGCTAGTAGCTGTGTATAGATCGCAGAATCAACGCTCTGAACAGACCTCAAGTTTGCACAGGCTGACTATAGTCTTTTATTGGTGATCAATAGATATAGGTCGAAATGTCAAGGACCCGCTCTACATATTGTTATTTTTATTCCATTCTGTATTTAAATCTTGCTCTTCAATATCAAGAAGGATGCGTCTTCCTTTTAGCTGGCTGGTGTCTGAAAGTCACAGTTTGAACTCTCAGATAACTTGGCAAGTGGCAAACTGACGTGACCAGTGATTCGAATCCTTCATACTTCAATACATCTTGAGTATAAATTCGGACACAGAAACCCCTTTTGTAACTTCGAATAGAAGTATTGGTAATGGTTTGCTGTGAACTCTTAATATACCTGTAAACTGGACTGGCGCAGTGTCAATGCAGCAAATGAGCGGGGAAAATCATATTTTCCTTTATATCAAAACAACTTTTACTTTTCTTGTAAATACAATATTGCTTCCTTAATGGAATCGAACGAAAATTTACCCTGGGACATTTCACGAGATAGTATACAAGAGTGTACGTTAATTTTGTCGCAGACTGTATTGCAGAACACCGGCGTTTAGCTTTGCATATCGGAACCTGCGATTACTGTACACAGAAAACTGCATTTAAAAAAACTTCTACAAACACTTTATTTATAGAGCACACAGTGGAGATTCTGATCATTCTGAACGAATGTTTACTCCGAGGTGTATGGATAGCTATTATAGTCTTTCAGGCTGTGGAACATTTTGAATGTTCATATCAAAATCATTTCGACAGGCATTTACCTATCCTAGTAGACATGTGCGACGGAGAACGGAAACCCGAAAAGGAAAACGGACTTAAAGGGGTCCGATCAGAACAAACGAAACAGATTTATGATAAAAATGGAGAAAAAACAACACTTTTCCGACATATTTTCGACATATATTCTTATTATTTGTCGAACTACAACCTGTTCGTCTGTTCGCTAATCCATTTGTCAGTCCGTGTTTGAAGATTCCCCAACACTTATAGGAGTATTTAAATTGTAGGGCCCATATTTGGCATGATACTTTCCCCCATATGAACAATTACCCACCTTTTATTGCCAATGTTACTATCACAAATCAATGTCACGGTCGGGAACTCCTATGCCCAAAACATAAATTAACGACTTTAACATTCTCCGAGAATTTTCTAACAATTTCAGACCAATATTGGTTTCAAGGTATTAGGTATATCTTTTGTGTCAAAAAATAAGGTCATCCATCAAGATCAAGGATAAATGCTGTTCTTAACGCAACCTTAACATCTGTACAGTTCAAAACATTTTATTCCCCGTAAAAAAGTGGAAAAGTGCAGTCTTCAGCATTAATTTTTGATCTTGCAATTTTCCACCAGTTCTTGAGTTTCAACAGCACAGCAGACTGTCCAAACTTGAGTAATATGATCAACACGTCTCACAATCTTTAATTTAGCTAGCTTGGAAATTCTAGGAGATGAAAATTATTTGACGGAGTAGAGAGTTCCGATAGGAAGGCACTTTAGAAGGTAGTCTACAATGAAATTATTGTACCGAATGACAAGGTTTTTTTTATACACACAACGGTGTTGATAGCAGAAACTTGTTCTATGATATAGTTTACATTACCATAGTCATCACAATTACATAGTCAGGGTTATGAATTGAATAAGATAAAAGAAAATACAAAAATGAATTAATAAACAGGCATGTGTCGCTGCGTTTACAATCAAACAGGCATTGGTCGTTTTAATCTCGGCTATTCGAGGGCGAGGTTTTGATTCTCTTACAACCACGTGTAAACATAAAATTGCATTAAACATTAATTGGTCATCAACATCGAATGTCTGAAATCCAAATAAAAGGAAATTACGCTTTCGATAGGACTTTATCTCTTACTCTCGCGTTCTACTAATTAGACTCTCGCGTTGTTATCATTATACTCTCGCGTTATCATCATACCCCCACGTTCTCGGCATCATACCCTCGTTATCTCATTATACTCTCGCGTTCTCAAAATTATTCTCTCGCGTTCTCGACATTATACTCGCATGTTCTCTACACGACACCACCGCGTTCTTATCACCATTCTTTTCTGTTCTCGAAATCGTACTTTCACGTTCTTATCATCGTATTCTTGGGTACTCACCTTAATACTTTCGCGTTCTCACCATCGGACTGTCTCAATCTCACAAACCTACTCCGACAACTCTGGTTATGGATCAATAATATATTTTTTTTGACTGGCATCGCACCCTCTTCTCTTTGTTGCCGTAGTCTCGTGCGCTAGAGAATTTCTCGTCTTAGTCTATAGTTCACAATAAATAAAACTACAAACACCAAGTGAATAAGCTCAACGAAATAAACATGGACCAAACCATTTATTTACAAAACAGAATATAGTTTTGATTAGCGGGTGTAAGTAACTTCGTAGTAAAGTTGCAACTCTGTGTCTAGGTATAATACTGGATATGAGTTGTGTTAATACAATGAACACTACGAGTACGAATTACATGTAAACCTACGGAATAATAAAAAAATCTAAGGCCATTTTGACTCGACGTGATTTTGATTTTTTACGAAGAAGCTTGATTCAGACATTCCGCAAACAAAACAGACTGAGTTGCGAAGGTATATGTAGTATTGGCCGGAGAGAAAGTAGCCTTAAGAAATATCAAATTTTACCTTAGTTTTACATGAGCTCATCAAAACGCAAAAGTAAGAAATAGTTTTAAGGCCACGCCCAGAGAAAGGAGATAATATGATCTAACAAAATTTGTCACGCCAACGTCCAACTCCAATCCGATCGACCAATAACTAGACTACGTTATTGTACAAGAGGACCATGATGGTCCTTTAATCTAAGGTACATCGACGATCCCACAATCGAGCGCGATTTCCAGAGTATGGTAATTCTTTTTGAAGTATTTCTTCGAATATCAAAAGGCATTGATAAATGACAAATATTATAGCTCAAGCCTAATGGTTTAGGAGAAGAAGCTTTTCTTTTTTTACTTATTCCTATCTAAAATCTGGGATGGCATAGAAAGGGCTTATTTTCAGAGTACGTTTTTTTTTAGTATTTTGGTACAGGGTCAATAGTTAGTCATACACACCTAATGTTAAAGTTCTAGGCCTAATCTTTTAAAAAGGAAATTCAAAGATATCCATCTTTATTCCTATCTAAAATCAGGGATTGTAGAGGAAAAAGTAATTTTCAGAGTAAGGTAATTCTTTGAAGTATTTTTGTGGAGGTAGATAGGTATTTACATACAACAAATATTAAAGCTCTAGGCCGTTTGGCTTGGGAGTAGATCATCAAGGATATTCTTCTTTATTCGTATGTAAAATCAGGAATCGAACAGAAAAGGGCTAATTTTCAGAGTAGGGTTCCTCTTTGATATATTTTGGTAGAGGATCATTACAAGATGATTTATACAAAATATCAAAGCTCTAGGCATTAAAGTTGGGAGAGGATTTTCAATATTGCTTACTTTGTTCGTAGTAGAATCAGGGATCGAACAGAAAACGGATAATTTTCAGAGTAAGATTATTCTTTAATGTATTTTGGTAGAGGATCAAAATATGATGATCTATGCCAAATATCAAAGTTCTAGACATTGGAGTTTGGGCGAAGATTTTCAAGATTTCTTTCTTTGTTCGTTTGCAAAGTCAGGGATCGGACACAAAAGGGATAATTTTCAGAGTAAGGTAATTCTTGTATGTATTTTCGTAAAGTGTCAATAGATGATGATTTGTACCAAATATAAAGGCTCTAGGCATTCTGGTTGGGGAAATGGCTAAGATAGAATATTGGAGTTGTGATATATGATAAATTAGACGAAATTTGGGTGCATAGGTCGTCACAATATAACTAAAATAGTGCAGGGATTTGCACTGAATACCATATAACCAATTAACCAGAAGTAAACAGCTTTCCAAAAACATTGTGGAAAGTGGATAAACTATTTTCAACAACCTTTTTTATTCATCTCCCACAATGTCTTCTTCCCCTTGAGGCAAAACCCCTTGACTTTGAAAATGTCGCCTGCAACTTCTTTAGACTAATCTAAACTATTGTTTTCTGGTAGTGGATTGTTTATTATATCATTTAATTATATAAACCTTTTTTTCCAAAAAATCATGCTGTCAGTATGAAAATGATGAGGGACAACCTGTCCCTTTATGTACCAGCTATTTATCACGTCTGGGGAATGGAGCCCCCAAACATGATTTAGAGTAACAAAGGGTTTATATGACCCTGTTAATGCAAAACATACTGAAAATTAAGAGAAACAGTTTTAACGACAACAAATCCTTTCTTTTTCTTTAGAAATAATTGATTTATACAAAAAGCTGCTTTGTTGTTGTTGTTGTTGTTGTTGTTGTAATGAAGGCTTTCTACCTTTTAGTAGTTACAACCCAATACCGCCCCCAATGTGACAGTAGTTATTCGAGGCTGGAGGATTTGGGGATTCCCCCACTTTCTACAAAGATGTCAAATGTTTGAAGCACAGACGGTTTTTTTTTTTCGTGAATAAAGAGCATGTAATAACCAACATTTCTATTTTCAATTTTATGCTAAACTCCGACACATTTTGAATTCCTGGAATATACACTGTGTGTATTTACCAAAGTTTACCTCCGATTTGACGGTTTTCCCTTTAGTATCGCAATTTTAAGAGGACATGATACTCTGTCTCTGAAAGTATTTCACACAGAATTAATGAAAACAGTTACAAAACAATGAATATTGTTATAGAAATAATTCGAAAACTTCGAAGCATTTTGTTTTTTGGGGAAGATAAATTTCGTAGCTGTAGCTAACAGTGAGCTGCAGATATGGGTTTTGAACGCATTTGTAAAATGTACGGTGCGGCGTTGCAATATTAGATTCCGAGTTATGGAAGACACGGTGTTTTACTCAAAGACTGTATTATCATTCAAAATTAGTACAACAGGTTCTTATCAGTTCACCCCGGCGGCGGCACATGTCCTTTCCGACATTTGTCATGGATGGATAATCGTAAACCTAAGTGAGATAGCAACTGGAGGCTAAGAAAGGATGTAGTGGTAGTACTTCTGTGATAAATACCAGGAAGCCATTGATGTAAGTGAAATGCTGTTAAAAGTGGCGTTAAATCCCATTCAATCAATCAATCTTATCAGACCCATGTCGATGTTTATATGTATACAGAAAAAGCATACATACAAACAAGCAACAACATTATTCACTCTTCAGACTTTTCAGTTTTCTCAAAGCGTTGGGAAAAAGGAGATACTTTAATCATTAACAAGGTGAGAAAAGTCAGTCATACTAAATAATTACCGAGATGGCCCAAGATTTTGGCATTACTTATCTACCTTTGTAAAAACTTGATAGGAATAGGGTGAAAAAAACATCTTGATAGACGAAAAATCTAATACCTGTCGGCTTTTTTATTGTTGTTGTGGTTATCTTTTTATATCAAAATCATGTGCCTTTTGGGAGCATCACTTTTTGAATTCCTGTGTCATCTTTGTTTTAATATTCGGGATTGGAGCGCATGCACCATCAATCCGAAGCTCTGCAAATACCTTTCTACCCCCGGAACGAATAGAAATAGCAGATATTTTATTTTATTTATCTAATTTATTTTATTCTTTTTTTCATGTGTTGATCTATCTGAATGATAAAACATTTTTTTTTTCAAGCACATCTAATTGCATATGACATGACGCTTTCCTTTAAGGAGGAGGTTCTTTTGAGGTTGATTTTGGGTTATGTGCATATGGACGCTGGTGTTTGCATGTCAAATGTATCGGTGATCATGTTGATTGATTGAATGGGGTCTAACGCCATTTTAACAGTATTTCAGTCATATTGCGGCGGCTAACCATGGATTCTGGGTATTTTTCACACCAGTACTACCACTACATCCTTTCCTAGCCTCCAGCTTCTATTCCACTTGGGTTAACGATTATCCATCCATTTTTGAGAGACAAATGTCGGAAAGTATATGTGCCGCTGCCGGGAATCGAACCCATGACATCAAATAATTGAAGATTAGGAGTCTGATGGGCTACCGACTGCGCAATGACGGCGGCTCCTCGGTGAATATGTATGACCGGATTGATTCAGTTATGTCAAACATATTTTCTACAGATGATTCAAGAGCCATGTCTCGTCTAGTGAGATTGACCGAGACCTAGGTTTTGAAAGTATTTTGGCCCTTTCCTCACGACGATTGTTTGTTTGTCTGTTTTGGGTTTTTTGTCTTTTTTTTTTTTCGAAAGAGCGACAATAGCGTGTTTTGGGGAAGCTGTTTACCTTTAAAGTCCAGTTAGGTGTGATAAGGAAGTAGTGATGTCCGGTGAAGCTACAGACACCGTGGTTTATCACCAAACTCATACTGACAACAGCTACAACTGTACCTTAAGACTGGCGAAAATGATAACCTTCTTAAATTCACATTCCTTTATGGCTTATGATATCCAATTTGTATACGATATCCATTAGAAATAAATATTGAATCTACCGACGCGACATAAACATACATGTACATATTCGTGCACTTTCAATTTCGTATAAATAGTTCGACTTTTTATCGTGCCGAAATGAAGACACTGGGGTGTTTTGGATGATTTGTAAAAAGAAAAAGGATATGTGTAATACTAAATCAGAAACGATTATTACCGACGGCTTCGTACTTTCGCGGACAATTTCACGTATTTAAAAACATCTGGCGGACCGATCCGGGTACACGTACACTTTTTTTTATCAAACTTGCATCATTATTAATTAACAATTAACAAGATATACATGTTTCGATCAAATCCGCGTCTGTATCAAAGATGATAAGCTACCATATGCTAAAAATAGGATTTAAATTCGAATTTGTGACAGGAAGTTAAGAATGTTGACGAGTTTCGTGTCTCAAATAGAGTGTGTTCACAAGGGTCTTAAACCAGCCCGTGAAAATACAGGCAACCAATCTAAATCGCAATATTTTGGTCATTGAATGAATGCAAACGCTCTGTTCTACAACAAGGCTGGCATCTGCCGACGAATTCACAAATACATTAACGTGACCTGTTTTTTACGCGAAAAACCATAATAAAGTATGCCGATGCCGAAACACGCTTTTATATGTAAAGCCGTGTGTATAACAAGAAAAGTAATTTAAGAGAGAGTATACTGTTTGGTACATGTCCAAAAAGTCTCGTCAGCCAAGATTACTTTTTCAGATCCTAATATCTTAACTGATAATGCTTGTTGTGGCAGCATGCCACTGGTCATAAAAAATTGATCCCACTTGATGGCTCATCAGTGGCTGTATCTGTTTTCACAATTCATTTTACAAATAGCAAAGGGTTTTAAAAAGAATGAGTTATCTTAATCCAAAGCCTTTGTTGTAGATAGTTCTAAAATAGTGTGGTTCTAAATATAGTTTAATACTAATACAATCTTGAGTATACTTTAATCCTGATACAATTTTGTGAATAAAATAAGATTTTCTTTGAAAAGGAACGTGTTTGTTTTTTGTTTTTTAACTTTTATATGAAATTGTACAAATTTCTATAATTGTTCTGGAAAAGTAAGACAGTACTGAATTTATCTTATCACTGCTCTAGAACTATATTAGAATATCAAATGATTTGATTCGTTTGTTTGAAGGGGTTTAACTCCATTTTTAACAGTATTGCAGCCAAATAGCGACTGGAGCACCTATTGATGACTTCCTGGTATATCTCACTCTAGTGCTACCACGACATCTTTTCCAAGCCTCCAGTTCATCTTTTCCTTACAAATGAATATGGCATAAACATTTGGAATTCGTTTGTGGTATTATTATTTTGCATTCCGGAAAAAGTTGTTAAAAGAACACCCCTTGGTCCAATTTGCGTTCCGCACAGACACGTCCTATTTTATATAAATGAAGGCTATTTGCTCTGGGGCACTCTTCAGAAAAAAAGGCTCTATACCCTCTGGACCAGAGAAAGTTTAAACTATTCTATGAATTTTCGCGCTTTTTTTCCATGGAATGCGGAGTTTTCAATTTTTTAAGCAATTTCTAAAGGGGGGGGCGGCTCCTAAGGAACAAAATTTGTTCCTTTGCCCTGATATGCCCTGTAGTTTCAGAGGAGTTATTGTTTTAAAAAAAACCTTCTCTACTTCTTTGTAGCTCCCGCCCCCTATGCTGAGGGTCCCGAAGGTAATAAATGTAACAATTTTGAATAAGGTCAATGCCAATAAAGGTTTGTTTACTTGAAATTATGTCAGTAATGACGTTTTCACTTTCGCTTGTCATGCAAACAACTAGCGTATATTCCACTCTACCACGGAGTAAATCGAAGTCGCCCGTAAAGTCTAGTTATCGGCGCCTGTGTATGTAACGGTCAATGCCGAAGATAAGCAAATATTTCCGTATTTTGGACACTGAGGACTGAGCCATCTTTTTTCCTAGGTGCATAGTTTTAAGTAAAACAGTGCAATGCCATCTAGTTATGCCACTTACCAAATACGTATGTCCTAGGCCTAATTGTGTACAAGTTAAAGTCTTTTGAACTTGCTCTAATTATGCGTTTCTCAAAAGTTTGGACTCAACCTGTAACTCAAAAAATATAATGAGTAGAGTTATGGTTCTTCTTCACTGCATTTCCTCTATATGAGATTTCTTACCTGTGAAGTTTCGTGATTCAAGCGGACTGACTTTATGATATATCATCTTGCCAAAAATCAAGATAAAAAATTAACAAGGGCAATAACTACAATAATGTGAGGAGCACAGTTATAGTTATATGTGCACTGCACTTCACTTTGATTAAATCTATTTTTCTGTGAAGTGTCATGCTTAAAAACTACTTGGGGTATGCTCCGGACAAAAGTCATTTCCCAAATTATGAACGGGCAATAATTCACAAAAGTAGGAGGAGTAGAGTTATGGTTCTTGAGTACTTCACTACTTTTATATGAGATCTATCCACCAGGGAAGTTCCTTGAATCTAGCCACATACTTTATGATTTTTGCTCCGGATTAAAATCAAGTTCAAACATTATAAAAGGGTAATAAATATAAAAACTATGATGAGCAGAGTTATGGTTCATGTTCACTGCACTTGTTCTTGGTTAGATTTATCTTCCTGTGAAGTTTCATGATTTTAAGTTCAATTCTTTCTCAATTATGCTTTAGATAAAGAAAGGTCTATAGACCTACCAACATACAGGTTGGCCATCCGACTGCGCTTTGTCATTATCGATGCCCTTGGTCATACAGTTAAGGAGAAAAAGGTTTTTTGAACTAGCTCTTATTGAGCATCTTTTTTCAACTTTGATCCTAGGGGTTAATTTTTTTCAAAATTTGGTAGAGAACCATATGATAAAGCCAAACATGAAAAATAAATATAAATTCATTTCCGTTATCTCCCGATAGGTGGCATTTTTGAAATACCGACCTATCTAATTTGAGCATTCTGGGTAGTGTCATTTGTGGCGACAGTTAAGTTTGATTTCTCCATAATTGCAGTTTTTATTACAATTATCAACTTGCTACTTTTTTTGCGATATAATATGGAGTTATTCGTACGACGTAGAAATATTTATCCTAATCTCGATAGGTGATACGGTCCCGAAGACAGGTCAATCTTTGGAGAACATGACATGCACAGACAACGCTTAAATTTCTGGAAATTTTCTGAAAAGTTTTAATAAAATTTCTCTTTTTCAAATGCGGCGGCAACCAGAGTTTTTCACGCAATGAAATTCTTTTAACTACTTTTGTAAAGCTTCGCCAAAGAAATATTCATGCAAAGTTTCAGCTTGATTGACCTACTGGTTTTGGAGGAAAAGATATTTAAAGAAATTGTGGACAGACTGACGGAGGACGGACAATGACCCTTAACAATAGCCCACCTCGCTTAAACATGCGTCAATTTTGTGTGTTCAAGAGAGGTAAGCTGAAATCTTATGGATGTAACTGTTAAATATCTAATCAGCATTCAAGTATTGGCTATCATGTGACCGTGGTCGAAAAGCTTTGATTTGTGATTTTGTACCTTATTTCTACAAGTAAGTAAGAGTTGTCACTTGACATGGCATTAGCCAGTCATAAAGTTATATTCTGCGTAACGAACCTATTGGAAAGATAAAAAGGGATAAAAAAGAAATTAAGATAGAATAACAACGTCACAACGTAATTTGATATTTAGACATGCTGCGTCAGTAGGAGCCAAGCCATAAGAGTGTCTTTCATAAATAGTACAGGTTTTACGTTCCAATGAAATTTTGAAACCATATATTTACAATTTGCAGGCCGATATTTAAATCTATTTGTATACTTTAATGATGTTTACGACTTTCTTTGTCTTCTTTTTGTGTACACCAGGAAGAGAGCCTTAAACAAATGATTTTAGATTTGCTTTTAGTGGTGGTCAAAGTTTAATCTAGAGAAAAAGAAAACTTCATGATTAAAGTTCAGACTAATTCTGTGCAATGATAACAAAAAGAATATTTGCCATTTTCTAGAAGAGATGAATATATACATATATAGGTATCTGATTAATAATGCACTATACGTGAATTAGTATTAAAGTGATTTTTTACACACACAAAAAAACACGTTTTAACGAGTAGTTTGCCTTCTAACTAGTCTCGTTCTGAATTTTACCAGAATAATGTATTGGACACAATGCTGTGAATGGAATGGAAAAATCCGAAGAGCTTTGTATGACGGATCAGAGATTGAAGATATTATCACTTCCGATGTACCCTATCCATATGCCATTGCACTAGATACAGCAGGTAAGAAGCATTCATAAGTCATTCAGTGCAAAGAGAAATAATCCTTCTTCGATACAACATTTTCCAAAGAAATAATTTCATTCTTAAACATTGCAGCTGTTAATGATAGCAAGCAAAGCGTCGCGAGCTAAATAAATAGATAAGATTTTCAAACTTGGGCAGTGTTCAATCACTACTATTTACCACTGGTAGTTTAACAACGAAATACACTCGCATTGAAAGAAGTCCCTCAATGCTACAATTTCGGGATCCTGTCAGATTTACAAGTCAGGTAATCTGTTGTATATATAGTGGATTATCTCTCATAGAACACTGGAGGCAAACTATTGCTCAGTACATAAAGGTTTTTCTACTGTCTGGTTGATTAACAGGCAAAAGATAAGGGTCTTGAAGTCTTATATCAAAGTAAAGTATTATCACGCATCTCCTTTTTCTCATACATGCATATCGAACTCGGCTTAGGTATTGAAGACCAGTCTTAAAACATTTGGAGATCGGTTTCAAACCATCTCCAGCAAAGAATCGCATTGTCTCGGTTAAAATAACAAGCTTCAAATCACCTCCAACCTAGCGTCATATATTTTCGAAGACTACTTTCATCTAACAAGGTCTTCTTCTACCTTTCCCAAGCTAAGACATTGCAACTAACGAAACAACCCAGACTAAAAAAATCTTTGGTTTGATGCAAGATGGTCATATTAAAAAATTAAAGTAAAAGACTTTTTTGGTATTTTTTTAGCATAGGTGCATGCAGCTAATTTGGTTGTTTTAGCTTAACTAAGTACTACGCGCTCATGGTTAGTTTTAGGGATATTTAATTGTCCGTCGCGCGTCGTGTTCCGTGTGTCGTCATGAATATGAATGTGTGATACCACTCAAGAGGTCACAATTTTGACTTAATCTAGGAAGAATCTAATTCGATATCGTGACATTCTGACAAATATCTAGGGGAAAAGGAGCCCTATGGACTATTTTCTTGTTACCACTCTTGACATCACAAGTTTGGTTCAATTTTTCTTTAACTTGATAAAAAGATTGCATGGTCGTGAAGTAGATCCTTTCTGTATAGTTAGACTGTCTGACTTATATCAAGGGAAAAGGTGCATTATTGACAATTTCCTTGCTACCTCTCTAGTGGAAACTCTGGGTGAATACTGATTATATTATGCTATGTCTTACGGCATCTTTTCATAATTATGCAAACTATCACAATAAAAGTCTGGAGATATAATGATCAGCTGACCGATTTAGCCCCATCATGGTTCTTTTGTTTCAGACTAGATTAGTTTCATTGAAAACTGAAATTAAAGAAAAAATTCCGTAAGCTGAAGGCCAGTGAAACAAGAGGACCATCATGGTCCTAGATCGCTGAAATGAAGTGTCTGCTGTTAAAAAAATACAATCAGAGACAAATAACTATAACCAGTTTCATGAAGATAGAGGAAAAACTGTGACTTCTATATTGTAAACAAAGAAAGTGTGCTATTATGGCCCCTTTTCCTGTGTTATCCTATAGAACCTTCCCATAATCTATTATTATTTAATATTATTAATTATTCTGGCCAATTTTCATGAAAATTGAGCAAAAATTGTGGTCTCTAGAGTGTAAACGAAGAAATTGTCATTAAGGCCCCTTTTCCTGTGTTTCGGAAAGATCTTTCTAATAATCAATAGGGTTCATTTCTTTGACCTAATAATTATTCTGTCAAAGTTTCATGAAGATAGAGCCATATTTACGGCCTCTAGAGTGTTAACAAAGAAATTGTCAAGAAATTGTCATTAAGGCCCCTTTTCTTGTGTTTTCCGATAGAACCATTCCATAATCAATAGGGTTCATCTTCATGACCCAACAAACATTCTGACCAAGTTTCATGAAGATTGGGTCAAAACTGTGCCCTCTAGAGTGTCAATTGTTGACGCCGCACGACGCACGACGCTCGACGGACGACAGACATTCAACGATCACAAAAGCTCACCATGAGCACGTTGTGCTCAGGTGAGCTAAAAATGGAAGCACCACGACTTTCACCAGAATTTTCTCGTGTATTTCTAAATCTTTTTTTCTCTTGTATGATCAGCGTCGGATCGTCCATCTGTTTGTTCTTTCGTCCCATATTCTTCCCGTAAAGAATAAAAAAAAAAATACAATTTCCATCAATTTCTATGGTGCTAAATAATTAAGTTGTTGCAACTTTTTCAGGCGTACTTTGTTTATATCTCCAAAATCATATCATATATCCCAAAGTGTATTTGCTATCAACATGAAGATCATGAGAGTAAAGATATATATGAGGAATGAAGAATATGAACCACAACCTGCTCTTGAGTCATTATTTCCTGTATCATTTCATCAATCTAGATGTATATTTTTTTAATGATAACCCTTTGGAAAATATATATTCTTAACAAGAAGGTCATGTTTGCTAGCTTATTTTAGTATTTAGATAAACTTTAATTCTTGAATCATAATCGGGTATTGTTTACATTCGAGATATTATTATTTTCAAAAAGATTCAAGTGATATCAAGGTCAGTTTCTCAAAATATTCCACGTTGATCAGTGAAAAGTGTTACATGCTTTACTAAGCTATGTAAACTCACCAAAACCAACTAAAAATAAATCTTCGGGTATAATTTAGTTCGTTTTACTTCTTTGTTTAAAGTTATTCATTCATTCATTATTTTATTGCATAAACACAAATGGTTACAGCAACAAACAAATTACAAAATAACACAGGATCATAACAAAGAAAATATTTATCTGAAGAGCACATGATGTTGGTGTGCGTAGATTATTATTTTATTATTATCATTTTATTGTAACGATTTGTTTATTTTATTGATTGATTTATTGTTATAATTACAATATTTCTATTTATTACTATTATTATTATGTACTAAAAGTGTATTTTCAAACATGCAAATTGGATTTATGTGAAAGAAATTTGCCCTAGAGGAAATCAGATATTTACTTTTGTATTTCATAGGCCGGTCTGTAAGGCTTTATCATGAAGTATACAACGCTCATCAAAACGAAATAAAGAGCGTTGTATGTTCATGGATAACCTGATTCTTTAGAATTTCAATTTCATTAAATTGAGAATATTAATATGTATATGAGTAGGTCAATGATTAAGCGCATTGTAAAACTTGTTCGAGTTTTTATCAGTATAAACAACAATAAAGAAAAATATAAACAATATTAATTAGTGAATTAATTCCTGGTAATGTTAGCAAAGTAGATATATTTTGCTAAATTTTTAATTATCGATATAGATGTTGCAGACATGAGATTGATAAATTTTTCTTTTGTTGGCCAAGTAAAATAGCATTTCTTCAGAAATTTTGTTCTTAATTCGCGATATTTCGGACAAATAAGCATGAAATGGTACTCATTTTCAATTTGTTTTAAATTACAATTGGTGCATAGTCTTTCGTTTCTCGGTTTATCATTATGTCTTCCTGATTCAATGTTTAAAGAGTGTGTCGATGTTCGTAATCTAGTTAAAGCTATTTTATATTTAGAATTGTCAATAATGTGAAGGTATTTTTCAAGGCAAAATGTGTTTTTGAATAGACTGTATGTTTCCAGACGTGATGAATTATTGATCGCTGCGTGCAAGTTTTGGTAGAAAATGTATAATATCCTTTGTTTAATTACACTACAGTTAATTATATATCTTTTTTGGTTTAACCACAGATTTGATAGACCAATTTCATCGAGGATTTCCTTTACTTGATAGGCCCAGTTATTATCATTATAATAAATTCCATTATCGGTATCATCTCTTAACATTTTGTAAGTTTTAAATAGAATTGATTGTTGATTAAGTTGTAATATCTTTATCCAATATTTCATTATTATCGTTTTGCGATGGATGTACATCGGTATTCTGCCTAATTCTCCATAAAGTACGTGAAGGTTTGTTGAGTTGTTTAAAGAAAGTATCCGTCTACAGAATTTAGAGAAAATGTTTTCTATGTCAGGGCAAGGGTGATAACCGAATAATTCTGATGAGTAGCTAAGTATAGGTAATACTAATGAATCAAATAATTGTAGTTGTTCGTTTATCGGAATATCTAATTGGTTTGTAACGATAAAAAGTTTGTGTAAAGAATATGACGCATTTTGTGAAATTATTTTTTGGGTACGATTCCATTTACCATTTTTTGAATAAATTTTACCCTAGATATTTGAATAATTTAACAATTTCTAATTTCGTGTTATATAAGTAAAAATCGTATACAGAAGGTCTCCCACGTTCGAAAATCATAATTTTTGTTTTAGTGACATTTATTTTAAGATTAGACATATTACAATAATTTTCTATGTCGTTCAGAATGGACTGTAGAGATTGTGGATTTGTCGCAAATACTACAGCATCATCTGCAAATAGTAAAAGGAATAAATTCAAGTCGTCGATGCCAACTATTCCATCAATATTACTGTTAATATTTTCAAGGATGTCATTTAAGAAAAAGAGACAGAGAATGCTGCTTAGAGGATCTCCTTGTTTAACTCCGACACTTGACAATATAGGCTCTGATTTCATTGACTTGTAGTAAATTGTAGATTTAATAGAAGTGTACATTGATTGAATGGACTTAATAAATTTTGTGCTAATTTTTTCTTTCATTATTTTTTTCCATAAAAGAAAACGATCGATTCTGTCAAACATTTTTCCCAGTCTAGGAACGCTGTGTATAACTTCTTCTTATTTGATAATGTTTTAGAAATTATTGCATGTAATATAAATATACAGTCGGCTGTTGATTTATTTTTTTGTAATCCAAATTGATTGTCTGTGAATGATCTATACTTGTCAGTACAGTTGGTCAATCTTGTCACTAACATTTTAGAATAAAGTTTTGCCAATATGTTGTTTAAGGTAATCCCTCTAAAATTTTTTGCTTCGTGGGACCCCCTTTAAATATTGGTATTATTATACCTTCATTCCAGTTATCCGGGAATGCACCTTCTTCAAATAATCGATTGTAAAATTGAAGGAGAAAAGAAGAAATTATATCGAAGGACTGTTTGAAGATTTGAAGATTTCTGCAATTAGTTTATCTGTTCCCGGACTTTTTGAATTATTTTAGGAAAAAACGGCTTTTTTTAATTCTTCTTCTGTAAACAGACAATCTAAGTCTTCATCATCGCTCATATGTAGTGAGTCAGAAGGAGATATGTTTTCTTGTATGTGTTCATAGTTATATCCGTATAGTTGATTAAAATGATTATACATTTCAGTAATTGATACGTCTAAATTTTCTTCTTTATTTTCTTTATATTGTATTTTAATATTTTTCCAAAATTCTTTAGGGTTGTTTTTGGCCAAGTTGGATACACGTTTTCCTTCTGTTTTCTTAAAGTCTTTTTAATTTTTGCGTTTTATGGTTGTGTAGATACGTTTTTGAATAAGGTATTTTTCTCGATTTGATTCGGTTTTATTTCTATTAATTATGCCGGCGATATCCAAAAACCTATAAGTTCTTTCTACATTTAGTTTCAAATAAGACGAGTTTATATTGTTTAATATAAAAGATAATTTAAATCTACGTTGAAATGATGTGCTTCCATTATAAACGGCATTGTTTTTCAAATGACCGCCCGATTCAAGTTGACCGCCAATTTAATCAATAAATCGACATTAATGCCCACCTATCATAGTGCTGATTTTGTTGAAACTTTACATGGCTGCCATCCGTAAATAGACATTTTCTTGTCCGGACGATTTCTCAGTAACCATAAGGCCAGTTTTATGAATCTTAAAAAACCTGTTCAGTATCACCATTTTTGTACTAGAAGATTGATTCTTTTTTTAATGGCTGCCAGTTTCAAAAAGGCCGCCGGTTTTCTCAGAACTCAACCAGGTCACAGACTTTTACTTTGTTTGTAATATGACGACTTTGATCTACTTGAAAGATATTTGTGGTGTCGCTGGCCCTTCATATACCTTAATGAAATCGCTTCTGATTTAAATACCTATGATACTTTTAAAAAAAACTACATCTGGCAGAAGGCTTTCAATTTCAAGACGCGTGCAGAACTTCACCGTGGAAAAAAGCCTTACTAGGTCACTTTGACCTTTCAACCTTTAAGTGAATAGCAGTTGTTATAGTAAGCAAAGTTTCCAGACAGCAAGTGGAGCCTATAACCTCTTATATCAAAGTGATTGACAAGTGTGTTTGTCTTTAAAAAGTTGAAGGGAATGTAGCACTAAAACCGATACCCTACAAATACAGCTTTCGTTATGCAACAAACCTTGAAATAATAGGCTCTATCAGTTTTGAAATGTGATCTTCAATTGTGCCCAACAGACTTGGAACCAGAAAAAAATTGTATCATTGCACTGTCAACTTAGGCCTAGCACAGCAAACAATATACAGAATAAGCACTGAACTTGAAAAACAAAAGTCAAAAGTAAAATTTGGCAATTCTCCTTCAGCTTTTACCTTTACAATAGGCTTTTGTAAACTTTTTTTATCGAATGGAAAATGTCAGACTGAACATAATGTGAATAAGACTGGGTGCGAACATAAATTGTTCAAGACTTTTTTAGGACTACTCTTCAATTCCTACTTTTTATGAAAAACTTGAACAACAGATGCCACAAGGGCTTTAGTCCTTTACCTTATGTATTAAGAACTGACTTTTGAGCTTAATCAGCCGCCGTCATAGCGCAGTTGGTAGCGCGTCGGACTGTCAATCAAGAGGTCCCGGGTTCGATTCCCGACGGCGGCACTCATCCTTTCCGACTATTTGTCTCCCACCAATGGGTCGATAATCGTAGACCTATGTGGGATAGCAGCTGGAGGCTAGGAGAGGATGTGATGGCGGTACTGGTGTGAGAAATACCAGGAATCCATTGTTAGGTGCTCCAGCCGCCGCGATATGACTGAAAGATTGTTGAAAGCGGCGTAAAACCCCATTCAATCAATCAATTGAGCTTAATCAAGTTTTTTTACCATGACTATAAAGGTCGCGTGTCACACCGAAATATGACCATGGTTGTATTGTTTATGACTTTGCAAGTTTTTCATATATTTGAAAACATGAAAGTATTTATAATCAAATCCCTTGCCTACTGTTGAGTTCATTTGTATATCACGAGTCAATAGCCTCTATACTGAAACAAATGGACATTATTTGAATCTGCAAAGAATGAAGTGGCCCTGGCAATAATACTTGAAACTAAAGTTATTCAAGATAATCTCAAGAATAAATTGCTGTTGATCCAGAATGTAAATTCGAAGGGCGACCACTACATCGTGTTTCTCATAGGAAATGTAAAAGAAAATATTGTAGACATTCTTCCAATTACCTATCATTTAAATCGTGAAACCTTTTGACAAATCTATTGGTTTCCTAATTCGTTTTATCATTGATTGTAAGTTTACATTGTGGACCCCGGGAAATAGCCGCGTCACGTTATCATCGTTATGTGTTTCCAGAGTCTAGTAAATATACCCGTGCTGTCTTGACGTTCCGTTGTGTATTGTATACAAATTCGTTTAATCACCAAACAGCTCAACACCTAGAACAGTTCGCTAAATAAATACCTCAATTTGTTTAAGGTTTTAAATGACTGCATTTCCTTATGTTTATTAAACTTAAGTCAAGTGTATTGTTAACATAAAGGCTGGCTTAAATGCCGCATTTTACAAATTGTTATTTGAAGAGCTCAGGACGTTTGAAATATTTAGAGAAAAAATGATTGTAAGAGGTAAAATTAAAGCCTCATCCCCACCTTATTCGGCCCCCAAAAGGCATTATCAATATCTCGGCTTATGCTACTTATCTATGAGGTGTACTAAGATTGTACTGTAGGGCTTTAGAAAAAACATCAGTCATGTTTTTCTACTATTAGCGTGGTTTCGGGTGAATACAAGACTTTTCTAGGGGTGAATTGTAAAGACGCTAAGAACAGTTTTGCATTCATCTGTCGATTTGAAAAAACGTGGTTCATCTACAACACTACCAAAGTAAGCTGGCGTTCGAGTGTGTTTATTGTTATTATGCTCCCCTAAGGGTATAGCCGCCGCTTCGTCTATCCGTCCACCTCGATTTCTACACAACTCTTTGTAAAATTTGGATAAAACTTGGCATGTAGATTCTTTTTGATATTGCACCAACAAATATTTCCCGGTTTTCGGAAAACTCCAAGATCAAGGTCACAGTTCAAGGTCAAAGGTTAAAATAAAGAATTCCAGAGCATAGCTCCTTCAATTCAATTATGGATGGATTTAAATTCAACTTGGCACAATTGTTCATTATCACGAGTAGATATACCATTGAATGATTAATCATGTAGCTCCAAGGTACAGGTCATAGTTTTAGTCCAAACATTAATGTTAAGTATTCGATAGCATAGCTCCTAAAATATAAATTGATTACGAAATAACTCTGTACAATTGTTTTATAAAGTAGATGTGCAATTGGGAAAAAATCGAATAGGTCCAAGGTCAGGGTCAAAGATGAAGGCCTAACGTTAAATTAAGCATGTCCAGAGAATAGTTTCTTCAATAATGGGTGGATTTCAATATAACTTGTCTAATTGTTCTCTATCATGAGTTAATGAACCATTTCAAAAAAACAATTTAGATAGCTCCAACTTCAAGGTCTCAGCTCAAGTTAAAATGTAAAAATTATGTATAGGCGGCGGAGTTCATTCAATTATGGATGTTTTTAGAAGTAGCTTTGCACAATCGTTCTCTATCATAAGTAGATGTATTATTTGAAACAAATTTTCATAAAGCTTCGAGGTCAAGGTTACAGATCAGGGTCAAAAGTTACATTAAGCATTTCGAGATCATAGCTCCTCAAATTATGAATGAATTTCTGAAATAATCAGCACAATTGTTCCAATCTTTTATTTAAACAAATTTTCAGATAGCTCCAAGATCAAGGTCACAGCTCAAGGTCAAATGTTAAGAATAAGGATTTCAAGAGCTGAGCTCCTTTAATTATAGAGTTTGTTTGAATGGGGTTTTACGCCGCTTTCAACAATCTTTCAGTTATATCGCGGCGGCTGGAGCACCTAACAATGGAATCCTGGTATTTCTCACACCAGTACTACCATTACATCCTTTCCTAGCCTCCAGCTGCTATCCCACATAGGTCTACGATTATCGACCCATTGGTGAGAGACAAATAGTCGGAAAGAATGAGTGCCGCCGTCGGGAATCGAACCCGGGACCTCGAGATTGAAAGTCCGACGCGCTACCAACTGCGCTATGACGGCGGCTTTTTAATTATAGAATTACGGTACAATTGTTCTCTTTCATTAGTAGATTTATGATTTGACACATTTTCAAATTGTTCCGAGGTCAAGGTCACAGCTCGAGTTCAAAGGTTAGAATCTAGCATGGTATCAATTATTGATGGAGTTCTCTATCCTAAGTAGATGTGCCATTTGAAACAAATTTTCAGATAGCTCTTAGGTCAAATTTATAGCCCTATGTCAAACGTTAAAATTAAGCATGTCTGGAGAAGGGCGATCATATAGCCGTCGCTTCGTCTGTTCGTTCGTCCGAACCCTTTTCCCTGTTTATTTTATACTTTTGGTGACAGGGATATATTCGGGAAGCAAAATCCATTTCTGACGGCTCTTGTTTTTTGTTTTTGTTTATTTCTTTTCAAAATTATACCCATTAGCTGGAAATTAATAATTTGATAAATATTTACGGTGACTCTTTAATAGAATTTAATAGAAAATGTCACCCAAAGATATATTTATCTGGGTTTCAAAAATTAGAACCAATGCGTAAAATAGCTTAATGGTTAAACCCCATTTTTAGTATAATACATATATAGAATTTCAGAGTGTCGTTAGTGTACATCGACGGTATTCATTTTGATTTGCAGGTGAACGAATATACTGGGCAGAATCCTTAAGAGAAGTAATAGAGTATTCATTCCTTAATGGATCAAACAGACAATTATTGTACAAGGGCGCCGTAAGAGATTGCTTAGGCATAACGCTGTTGAATGGTTATGTATATTATGCTGAATATAAAGCACGGTAAGTTTGGAAGTCATAAGGGTGAAGTGTGCAGGTCCATGGTTATAACAACTTTCTTACTTTCCCACTTATTTTATTGTATATAGAGTGTGACCGTGAAAACAATGGGATGTGAAAGCATCATAACTTGTATACTACTTGTTATGAATTTTATCGCTCTTTACGTTATTTTTTTTTTTTTTTTTTGCTTCTTTTTTTTTTTGTTCAAATCTGACCATCTCTGTTATCGTGCTTTTTTAGATTTATCCAATCTTTTTTCTATTTTCTTGTTTATCTGTGAGTATCTACCGTGGCTTTCAACTTGAATTTTAGATTTGGTCAGGGGGTGTCTTTTTTATTTGTTTTGTTTATATTCTATTCATTGATTTTTTTTTTTTTTCAAATATTGTTTTGCTTATTTTTTTTCCTTAATAATAACAACTGAAACATTTAACAACGCTTCTGAGTTGTAGGCTCAATATAAAGTGGCTCATTATTTGAGCCATATAATCCAGATTATTAATTTTCCATAACTAACAATAATAATTTTTACTTTAAGATATTCATTGTCTGTCCTACCTTTTAGAATGCGAGGCGCCCATGCGAAAAGGTTGTTTCTAATATAAGCCGTTGCTATTGATATGATCTAAATGGTATTGATTTGTATAATCCGGTCGCGACTGAGAAACGCTGTAGATTCCTACCCCAAGGAAAATCAACGATAGAAAAACGAAGAAATTTGTCGATTTTCCTACTATTCGTAGATATTTATTGTTATGAGGTATTATAGATACAATATAAACTATCAGATGCAACTGCAATACAAAACCACAAAGAAAAAAATCTTTCTACCAGAAAACTTATTATTTCTATCTATCAGACAACCGATCATTTCTATTTATCCTGTCACCTACCATCAATACTGCCTAATAAAGGGGGTATGATAAACTTGTTGATATCAGGTCACATGGTCACGTGATAAGCTTTATCATATAACTTGATCACATGACCGACCGGAACTATTTTTGCAGTAGTAAGGGTGATTTCGAAACCTTAGTTTTAAACAATAAATGTTTAAATGTTTGGCTAAAAGTTATGTCTAAATAAAATCGTTATACTCGACTCTCAACTTTCATCGGTCGAATTATACATCGGTGACGTAATACATGACACATGCATTATTATGTCGCCTCATAGGCGACACTAATTGTGGTATACCCATTCTAATTTTAGATATTACGTCATAGGGGAAAATTAATTCTACCTGAGAATCGCAACTGTATTCTAATATCGATTATTTACAAAATATTTTTTAAAGCAGTACTGTAAACCCTACATTAAACATTTAATCTTGCAACACGCCGAATTTTCATGAAAACAATATTTAACTGTTTTGTTTTTTGCATGTCACTGGAAAATCCCTTTTCCGGTTTGCCCATGAAAGATTTGTCTAAAACCAACCTATTATACCGTTATGTATTTTTTGTTACACACCACTAAATTCTATATTGTGTTGCGCCCATTCTTTATTATGTGCTAAGTACAGATACATGGCATTGTGTACATTGTGTTACATCTTATACATTAACGATAGGAAATTTCCGTATTGATCCTTATTTAATATTTTAAATTTGTGCGAATCAATTCATGTCCGCTAAGATTTGGTAGTGTTTATACCAAATATGTATTGTTCACGCGAATTTAACTTTTACGATTCCGTTATTTACAGCGGGCTTTTGACGTCTTTATTTCAGGTTAATTTGTTTTTAGCTCACCTGAGCACAACGTGCTCAAGGTGAGCTATTGTGATAGGTAATTGTCCGGCGTCAATCTGTCCATCTGTCCGTCTGGGAACAGTTATTAAAAAATCGTCTCCTCCTAAACCAAGAGCTATGATATTTGGTACATATCATCACCTATTGACCCTCTACCAAAATACTTCAAAGAATTACTGTACTCCTAAAATTAACCCTTTTCTGTGCGATCCCTGATTTAACAAAGGAAATCTCTAAAAAAACTTCTCCCTCTGAACTATAAGGCCAAGAGCTTTGATTAATGGTACATTTCATCAGCTATTGATTCTCTATCAAAATACTTCAAAGAATTATCGTACTCTAAAAATAGGCCCTTTTCTGTGCGATTCCTGAATATACAAAGGAATAAAAAAGGAAATCTTTGAAATCTTTTTCTCCTATACCATAAGGCCTAGTATTTGATATTTGGTATGTATCATCAACTATTGACCGTCTACCAAAATACTTCAAAGAATTACTGTATTCTGAAAATAAGCCCTTTTCTGTGCGATCCCTGATTTTACGAAGCTTCGGAATAAGGTAGGAAATCTTTGAGAACCTTCTTCTCCCAAACCATAAGGCCTAGAGCTTTGATATTTGGTACATATAATCTTCTATTGACCCTCTACCAAAGAATTACTGTAATCTGAAAATCAGCCCTTTTCTGTGCGATCCCTGATTAAAAGAATAAAGAAGGAAATCTTTAAAAATCTTCTCCAAAACCATAAGCCCTAGAGCTTGTATGTATTGATGTCCATACTTCAAAGCATTACCATATTCAGGAAATTAGCGCTATATGTTTGGATCATCAATATACCTAGGATAAAAAGACAAAATATTTAAGCATCTTCCCCAAAATAATTAGACAGGGAGCTTTGCTAAATTGTATATACCATAAAGCCTTGAAACATCATACTCAGGAGAGCGATTTAGGACGATCATGGTCCTTTTGTTGTTGTTTTTTGCGCAGTAGTGGTTTTACTTTAACGTAATTCTCTCAGTGAGCTATTGTGATCAGTCGTTGTGCAGCATCTGTCCGTCTGTCTGTCTATCTTTCCTTCCATCCATCTATCCATCAGTGCATCTATTCACATTAAAGAAATCTTTTTTCTCTCCTATACTAAGCATAAAATTTCAACCAAATTTAACAGAAATTATCCTTAGGTCATGCTCTTTCAAAAAAATTCAAAAAATTTAAATCCATGGGGAAATCTGGTTCCCATTCCAACCAACTGAGTAAAAACACCTAAGCAATCTTCTCCTTCCAACCCATAAAGCCTAGGGCTTTGATTTTTGGTATGTATTATCATCTATTGACCCTCTACCAAAATGTTACAAATAATCACCATTCTCTAAAAATTAGCCCTTTTCTGTGCTATCCCTGTTTTTTATATAGGAATAAAGATGGAAATCTTCAAAAATCTTATCCGCCCAAACCACAAGGCCTAGAGCCTTGATATTTAATATGTATCATCTATTGACCCTCTGCCAAAATACTTTCAAGAATGACTGAACTCTGAATATTAGTCCATTTCTGTGTGATCCCTGTTTTTGCATAGGAATAATGGAGAACATCTAAAAAAGATCTATGGATGAATTTAGAAATAAATCGGAATCGACAAGCATTTGTCTGAGTAATTATGCTGCTCTGTCAACTTAGACCTTAGATACTTTCAATATATAAGCTGTCAACTATATCCATTGTAAATTAGTCAGTGCATGTAACTGAACATTTTTATACCCCACACGCATCAATCCTTTCACGGATAATGGTTACCACTTTCCGTCTGTCTCGAGATATTAATTTTTAAGGGCGACACAATTCACTTTGCTGTACATTACATCACTATTTTACTTTTTTATTTCATTGAAGCATACACACAACTTCATAAAGCAGGATTTTGAAACATTAAAGGAATTAGAGGATTAAGCATGGATATTATTTGAGTGAGAAGACTTTTAGAAATCGAGGCTAGGAATCTGATCACAAGCTTTGTCCATCCTGTAATATTCTATGAGGAAGGCATTGCCTTTGGGTTCGTTTTTGATGCAAAATAACGAACTCGTCAGAAAATCTTCAACAATTTAGCTGAGTGATCGACAAGATAAAACATCTAGGAAAATTATTTTCGATAAACAAGGTACATCTTTGTTGTTCAAGTTTAAGTTATATGTGTTCTTGTTCATCCGTTATTTTTCTGTCTATTCTAAATGAAATTGTAGGAGTTCTTTTAAATGTCGACCCCGATACCCTTACCTCAGAAGGGTCAAATCACCATGTTTGACGAAGAGACAATAAATTACATCTACTTATCATGGACATATGGGCATTTTTGGTCGATTTCAATTTTAAAAATAGTTACAGGATAAATAGAATAGATGGTTGGTGTCTTGATATGGATAAGTATATCGGGCTCGGCTTCGCCTTCGGTTCACCAACATGAAATCCTACGCTTTTCCCGATAGTATTTTCCATATGAAGACACCAATCTTCTATTTTCTATTTATAAGACAGCTGAACATAACTATTCAATAGGCGACTGATCATTTCTATCTATCAAATAACTTATGTTTACTATCTATCAGCCATCTTATTATTACTATCTATCAGACAGCTGAACATCACTATCATTCAGACCACTTATCATTACTACCTATTAGACAACTGACCATTTCTATTTATCAGACAGCTCAACGATAATACTCATCGAGTGACAGATCATTACTATCCCTCCAACAACTCACCATTACATTCTATCAAATCACTTGTAATTATTGTCTATCAGACAGCTGGTCATTAATTTCCAACAGTTAACTGATAATTACTATCTATCTGACAACTGATCATTTCTATCCATTAGTCGACTGACCATTACCATTCACAAGGTGAACTATAACATCGTCTGTTCGCTCTTTGTTGTCATGTCTGCTGTCAAAAGATTATCACGCTATCATTGGGGACCTTCCTTTTAGTCAATTCCGTCAAATAAGTCTGGTAGAGCCTTATGAAAATTCAGTGAAAACCTGCTAATTGTAGCGATAAAGTTCGCAGTTTTTGTAAGATTTATTTTCAAACTGCATAGAATTACGATATCTTCATAAATGAGCTTTCCTGTCAATAATGGGTTGATTATGTTAGGTAACACGGGAAAATTTGATTACAAATCTTTGCCAAGTTGATAATGTGGACAGTTGTCATTGCCTTAAAGCCTTCACAGAATTATCGTACCGCTATAAGAAGTTTATTTCGTATAAGTCAATTCCCTGTAGTTATATGAGAAAGGGACCTTATGTTTAAATGGAATAATTCTATTTTTCCTAGTCGAAAATAATAATTAAATTGCAAATAGCCAGTACTGAGTAGTAAGAAATTGAAAGGGAGTTGAACATACGCTTAACAGAAGAAAAGTCATTTATATATAAAATGAAGCAATGTCGATACAGGATGATACCTTTTATTGATAACTTCTGATCTCATTTTAAGATAACCATCATCGTGCAGTTTAAAATCCGTTTTTGAAAATTCACTAGCCACTAACAATTGACTGATCTCTGACTCCGCATACTGACTCCGTTTGCTCCATCCCCTGACTCTGATGGGAAACTCCACGTCGACATTAAACGGCGTTATTTTGCAAAATTAATTAATGACTAGTAACATGTAACAAGATAGTACAAGTGTTGACTTGCGACCTTAAGGTCATAACTACAGCTTGAATTTGTTGTAGATACGACGTTTAAGTCACCACCTTACATAAAAGCTTCACACGAATGTCGGCCAAAATCTGATCTGAAAGTTCTCTTACGATCGAAATGAATCATTTAGTTAGTCGACTGATTCTGTGAATGGCAGTGGCGATTGGTCGATTGCCTCAATTATTTAACAGAAAAATATATTATTAAGAAAAACCTCGAAATGCTTCTATCTTTGTTTGTCCATAGATCAAGTGCGACAGACTGCGTATGAATTAAATGGTCCCTGTAACACAATTTGTTGATTACCCTTCTAATTGCAATAAATCTCACAGTTTTCACCGAACTGTCTTCAAAGTTAATATATAATACATTTATTGTGTCGTTGTAAGGAATGTACTTAATTTTAACCGATTGAGGTGACTTACGAGTATTATATTGAAATTTCCGAGCTAACGTATTAAGAAGCCTATTTTCATCGAATTATATTCACATGCTCACAGAAGGGCTATATTTTCACAAGAATGGTTAATTTCGTTATTTAGTATATTTCGTAAAGTAATAGTGAAATGTTGACTGATGATGATTTGATTAAATTGAATTGTTAAGGCTATAATTTTCTTAGAACAATTACCCCGATACGTGTTATCATCAGGTCGTTGACTTCCGTTTGCATCAAGTATACTAGCCCTTTTACCTAATGTTGACCATTGACCTACTTATCAAGGTATCAAATTAACGTTTCAAATTCTATCATCTGTCGATGCTATTTTTTTCTCTTTTTTTTTTTTAATTTAACAGGTTGTAGGCATTCGCTTCATTGTTCAAATTTGCAAAATGAATTAGCATTGTCCGATTGAAATGGAATTGTTTTTATTGCAACATGAATTTTAGGTCTTTCACCAACTGACTAATCTTTGACCTATTGAAAAAAGGTATTTGATACCATTATACATTTCATAGTTCATGGCAAAATCTCAAAATAACTTTATGTCTTTTGCTTCCTTACCCTCGCCATTGACCTACCCATACGAATTTTCACCTGTTGTCTCAATAATGAATCTTCTTGGTAGGTTTGTATATTATGAAAACGGACATTGATCTATTTTACATTTCATCCGGAACAAATGTGATACTCATAAGATGATATCTATTGCCGAACGTTTGTTTTCCAATGCGATTTCTCTTTGCGTATTCATAAAGCCTGCACGAACTATTTGGCTGCTGCGTGTAACAGATTGATATTGGGAGCCTAGTTACATCGATCGTACCAGATTTTACAAAAACGACGCAATTTGATAAGAACAAAATGCAATGAACAGTATCAAGGCTTGATAATTTTTTACTAATTTTGATATACCCGAAGCCAAAGTCGACCATCAACATAGTAAGTCATTAAATTTGCGTACGTAAACGTATCTAACCCGATAAATCGAAGTAAAATACGCGCAAAAATAAAAGGGAACACTGAGCTTGAATTACGAAGTTACATAAACATAGCAAAAAAGGGTCAATATACTTATTTCCATTTAGTAATGGGGGTTCTTTCTCTCCTTATCCGTATAGCTGTGAGTACTTAATCCTCGTAAGTCACCACAGTAACGTTATCGCAAGTGACTTATACTAAGATTTACTTAAGTAGAACATCACATTTACTACTCCTGCAGTACAAGTCTGTATTTTGTGCACGATTATGTCGGACAAATTAGGTTTTAACGAAATACTCGCATATAGATCACGTTGTTAATTTTATCACGTTGTTAATTTCAATTAAGTGAAAGTGTCATGTAGTACACCTACCTACCCCTACACTGCCTTGTTTGCTACAATTTTATATAAACTTTAGAAATACTTTGAACACATTTTAAGGTGTTTCGAAGTTTCAACTTTGCCTGATTGAAGAACTATCTCCCCTTCAACTTCGATTTGCTTGTATTTTTTTTTGTGTGTGTGTGAACAATTTTCTCAGTTTTGTTTGTTTGTACTGTAATTATATAAATGTGTTGATCACAGATTCAAGACGTAATTTTAAGTATCAAATTCCATTGGATGAAGGATTATCTCCCCTTAAATATGAGTATTTTTCTATTTCTATACTCTTACTAGTAGTTTCTGTCGCGACCGACTCATTCAAAGGTAAGTAAAATCCCTAGTAAAATGATCGCGTGTTAAAGATAGGCAAGACGATATTTTAAAGATCCAAATGTCTTGTTTAGAATTTCCCCCCTTTAAATTAGACAATGATTCCCTAAAGTGCAATAAAGTACAGCCTTTTTATTACTGTGGAAATGGAAGTTGGGATATTGAGTCAACATCACTGACAAGCTTAAGTTAGATATACGATATACATTTGCAGAAATAAGTTTTATTCGTTAATATAGATCCACCCTGATAAGAATACAGATAGACCAGACAAACGCAACAGCTCTTACCCCAAGAAATTTTGCCCATTTACGAGGGGTTCATGCCTACAACGGATCAGCACCATCGGGTAATCATCTCAGAATGTATTAATAATATTTCTTTTTTTTATGAAATGATATGCCGGAATTTAATTTCTTGGATACTTGTAAGATATTGAAATGGTTAGCAAATTAAAGCAAAGAATCAACATTTATTAGCAACAAAATTAAACACGAGGAAAACAGCTTTACTTGAAATTGCATTTGAATTGAACAAGTCCCTAGATGCTTAGTATCGTGTTAGGTATAACATCACAAAATAACTTGTCGTTATATTGAATATCTTGAATTTATAACCTTAGTCTTCTTAATGCATGCAAGATCTTCATTGCCAATTTTTTAAATTTCAGAATCCAATGTATGCACAAACGGAAAAGGCGGTTGCAGTCATATTTGTATTCCATTTAAAGGGGATAAAAAATGTTTGTGTCCAACTGGACAAAGTCTGTTGCCCGATGCAGTTAGTTGTGGTAAGAAACCAATTTAAGTTTAAGCTTAAAAAACATCATTCGAATCTATAATTACACTTACCTTTTTTAAATAACAAATGTTTATGAAGGAAATTTTTTGTATGTCCATGAAAGGAAATATGATTTCTTAATATCTTGATTTAAACACCGTTATTCATATTAGTTATTCCAATCGATTAAAATACCAACAATATCAAGGCATAAATTGAATCCAATTTCAGCGTGCCAATATTGACGATAGGGTGTAAATTGCTCACAAATCTGCGATTGCGATATAAACAACACCGTTTCATGCACCTCAAAGTCCGGCTGTGTTTGTTGATCATGTTTCACTTTCGTAAATTGCACAGAAGATATCGAAGAATGAATATGTGTCCTTCGAAGTCTATGTGTTCAAACAATGACGGGGTTTCAGCTGTGTCTGTTTTGCTGGTTATTCCATGAGCAATAGCTCTAATGGATCAATGATTTGTGAGCGTATGCTAATTTCATTTCCTCTTATGATAACAATGTATGGTCATCAAGAAGTATAAGAAGATAATATATAGGTTAACATAATTTATAGAGAATGGTTTGTCATTCTAGTGGCCCAGAACCTTTAATCGAACTCGGCTTATCAGTAAATTTTGATACTAATGGTTTAGTGAAATATCATTTTCTCTACCTATACAAGTCTTAGAATGACTGCTAGATTATAGTTTTACAAGTATCATGTACAATGATATTTTGAGGTTAAAAATAGGTACAAGGAAATTGGCTAAAATTTTCTGCTACTCTCAGAATGATTGCAATATCGACGTCATACGTAACAAAGCCGTATAGGAATAATCTAACAACTACCCAGGTTCACTAGAACAAGTATTTTAATCTAACAAAGAAATGTCCAAGAATAGCATGAAACGAATTTAAGTCAACAATTTTACAGACAGACGGACGGACGGACAGTCTGGAACGCCGGCGCCAAAATAGAGCCACAGGAGATGTTACCAGTTACGGATTCAGATCAACACTGTTTTGGTCTAGAAAACGGCCAGGTATATATACAAAACCTGTACTGGCTTGACTGACGTTTTAGTATAGAGTCGTAAAAACTGGCGATCGTTAAATCGATGCAATCGCTTCTTTGGCTATAAAATAAATTTGACAAGCGACTTTTGATGGATTACTAGACGTGACATTCTACTGGTTTAACAACTCTGAGGCTCCTGGCGGATTTGACAATGCATACAATACAAACATGTATACCGTCTACCTACAAGAAGGACCTCCAGACTAGTCATGTAAACATGTTCCGCAAAGCCACAAGAAATTGCAGCGCACCATATATATTTCAATTTAGTCGCGGTATCATTCAAATGAGTAACAATCTATATTGTTACACATAATTGTGCGAAAAAAATAGTTTTTTTGATGCTTGACTTAGAATTTCATATTCATCCCTGTTTTTATTGTGATCATTTAATTTATTGTTCAATCTAAATAAAATGGAATAAGTATTTGTTTAACGTGTAAGATCAACTATTTGAATAACAAATGCTTTTTGTACGAATTAAAATAGAGTTTTTGTTGTTTCATTGAACGATAAATTCATTTAAACAATCCATTATTATATGTTTATTATTTTCTCAGGGTGTTCTGGTAATACATTTGGAACCAAGTGTTCAACGGCATGTGATTGTATAAATGAGAACACACTCAACAGGAATCAGTCATGTGACTACATAACGGGTCGGTGTAATTGTCTAGTACAGTGGAACGGAACGCGATGCGAACAGGATGTCGACGAATGTTCAGCAGGATTTCATAATTGTACAAAGGGTAACGAAAAATGTTTGAACTCTGATGGAGGCTTCAGATGTATATGTGAAGATGATTTTTTCCGAAACGCTGGTGGATTTTGTGAGATCGGTTAGTTGCCTGTTCCCCACACCACCCCTTCCAATGGAACTTTTGGTTTCTCGAGTGAGAACATTTAACATAATCTTAGGAGATAAAGTAAATGTCTAAATAATTTTGTTGCAAATCTTAATTTCAATTACAAACGCAAACCTGTCACGTTACACCGTTGGTCGACGTTTTTCGTACAGTAAACGGCACTTATGAATCCTAGTTCCACGGCCATAGCGCAGTTGTTAGCGCGTCAGACTCCTAATCGTAGGATCCCAGGTGCGATATCCGGCCGGGGCAAATATGCTTCCGAAATTTATCTCCGACCAATAGGTTGATAATGGTGTACCTAAGTGGGATAAGAAGCTGGATAAAATTAAGTATCTCCCTATTCCCAACGCTTGAGAAAACTCAAAAGTCTGAAGAGTGAATTATGTTGTTGCTTTTTTGTATATATGCTTGTTCCGTGTACGTATTAACTTTGACATGGATCTGATGAGATTGATTGACTGAATGAGGTTTAATGCCACTTTGAACAGTATTTCAGTCACATCGCGGCGGCTGGAGCAACAAACAATGGATTTCTGGTATTTCTTAGACCTGTACTACCTCTACATCCTTTCCTAGCCTCCAGCTACTATCCCACTTAGGTTTACGATTTTCCACCCATTAGTGAGAGACAAATGTCGGAAAGGATATGCACCGCCGTCGGGGATCGAATCCATGACATCCCATGATTAGAGATCGGGTGTCTGATGCGCTACCGACTCCGCTATGGCGGCGGCATGAGCTGCTGGAGGCTCGGTAAGGCCGTATATTTTAGTAGTAGTACTAATGTTTGAAATGTCTGGTTAGATGCTCAAGCCTCAGCGATATGACTGATATACTGTTAAAAGTGGCGTCAAACCACATTCAAACGAAAAACGAATTCTAATATTAGGGGTATGGTGCGTTTAGGAAAATTGTTTGCTATTTTTGGGGACATCGATTTTTTATTCTTATTTTTGCGTGATGATACTCCTTCAATATATCAACACATTTACTGAACTGTATTTCAAAACATAAAACAAACATTGATCAATAAGAAGAAAATGAGCTCCTCATGTTCCTTGAAATTATATTTACACACGCAACGGTTTTCTTTCAAAATATAAAACTTCCATATTGGTTAAAAAGTTGTTTTGCAGTACAAAGAAGTTAAAAAAAGGTTTTTAAAAGTGGCACGATCCCCTGACGTTCAGTGTAAAAATTCTTCTATTCAAGGGCTTGAAGAAGAATGTTGTAAGAGTAGGTCATGTCTGTTTGTCCGTAGGTAAAAAGTTTCGCTGAACTCGTAAATACTATCGAATTAGCTTCTATGAAAGACTTTGGAAAAGTGGAATTTTACTGTACGTTCCATGGAAGTTCACAGAAGTTTATCTGATTTAATTGCATTTTTAACAGAATGTATTCAGGGTCATTAAAGATGTTAGACTACGAGGGGCGATTGTTAGGTCTTTTGAAAAAGTGTCACTACGATCACTTTGAAGTGACAGAAATATTTTTTTATCCATTTCGTTTGATGGAAATAATTACAAAACCTACACACTATAGGAATTCTTAACAGTTGGGTATTGTTGGTTAACATGTGGTTATTTAACAGCTAATTCACTTAATTCACGAGGAAATGGCTAATACACGGAGTATGCTCCATGTTGTACCATGGTAAGCACATGGCTGCAAAATTTAAACGAGATAAAGAGAGTCTTGAAGATTATAAAAATCTGTCAAGCATCCAACTGTCACATCAAAGGACGCCATCAATAAGATTCATGGTATGGCAACTGCCAAAATATTTAAAATACACATGATCACCGCCTCAAAAGAGGTCAAGTTATTGATATCAGCGGGGGAGGTTTTGGTTACATTGTGGTAAGTGTCAAGGGTGTTTTGGAAAAAATACAAAAGGTCCCGCTATAACTAGAAGGTATGAAGCTGACCTCATGCAGCAGTTTCGATAAAACTCAAGAGGAAAAGGCGCGTAAAAATGTAAGTTTGCGTGTTTTTACGACAGGGCAAATGCTCCAGCAAACAAGTTTACTGATGGCATTGCTGCTATTTAGGAAAATGGTTAAGCATCCACGTTATTCATTTGATTAAGCACCCTCTACCTATTACTTTTTCCCTGAGGCGAAAAGGCGGCGGCCATATATACACCAATGAAACAAACTTTTGGTGCCCATTCTACTGTGAATGCATCCACTTGCTACAAAACCGTTGGACAAAGTGTGTAAGCTTGCACTGTGACTTAGTTTAAGAACTATAAGCGCTTGACAATAAAAGCCATATTTTCAAGGAATCAAAATTAATTGGTGTAGTCTGAAAAAGAATCACCAGATGATCATTCATTTGAAATCCTTAACTGGTTTCTAAGTAAAGATTTTCAATATTTCACCCGTATGGAAATAAGCATCGCCCACTAAGGCCACGTTTTTCGTCTGGTCAAAATTCTTTGAAGGTCATCAAAGGATAATTTCTGTTAGATTTTATTGAAATGCATCAGCTATTTTTTTAGTTTCTTTGGAGGAATATGATAAAGGGTTACCCGAGGATCATTTCTGTGAAATTTTGGTAAAATCTGTTCAGTACTTTATGAGGAGAAGATTTTTACAATAAAAGTTTTAGCACTGACTGACGCACGCACGCACGCCGGACAAAACACCATGACAATTACTCACTGGCTTTCAGCCATAGGAGCTAAAACATAAGAAATTTTGATGAACCCGCTATTCACGGACTATTGGATACCCTATCGTTGTCATCTGGTGTTTTAAAGTAAGAATGTAGTAAACATATTACAGGTTAATACCTTCCTCTCTTTTATGACAATTTAAATAAATAAAAGGAATACCTAAAATTTGATTAAATAATAATGAAAGTTTTCACTGTATTACTTTCAAAAAACACATTATTTGCAGAGTTTGAACATTTACCTTTTCCATATGGACAAACTGAAGGTCACAAACTATTCCAAGTTAATGAACAAGATGAATGTATTCGAGTAGAAAACGTCGGATGTGGATTTTATGTAAATGATACACACTATGACAGTTTTTATGTAAGTACAGTAACGGCCGACTTTTCGCTATTTCAGGAATGAAATTAAGTCAGACCAACGTCAAAGTTAAAGCACTAACATTTCGAATTATAAGAATGGTGAATTTCTTTGAATGATGCATATACATTTACTTTTATTTACAAAACTTTCTATTGTACGTTTTTGTGAAAAAAAATATTTCTTATCACCTCGGTCGTTTTTAGAAAAATTCCGGAGTTTTGACTTGTCGTAGTCTGTATCCGTCAAACCTTTTACTTCTTTTAATATTTCTCTATTGTGTTTATATGAAAGTGTGAAAAATCATCATCATCATTAACTAAAATAAATTACTTACGTATTTCAGATATGCGAGAACGGTCTAGTCACCTTCAACAAGCCATATAGATCTAGTTCTATTCCAAAGTCTAATAACACTAAGGAGTTTTTTATCTTTGCTGAAAGTCTGCCCCTTGCACCATACTTTTCAAGCATTGATGCAATGAACGGACAAGGGCATATTTACTATCAAGTGTATACCCAAGAAATTCTTGATACGCGCCCTGACCTTAAAGCTCTGTTTGATGGTTTTATTGATGTAGCTGTTATAAATACCACTGACATATACTTACTTATCGTCGTTACATGGGAAAATGTGCATGAGTATGGAAAAAAAACATCAAAGGTAAGAATGCATTGTATTGCTATTACCGATTAAACCTATTCATTACTAAAAGAAATTTCAGAATCACTAGATACAAAAAACGAACCACTAGTACACTCCACGAATTAATTATTGTACGTTTCAAATTTCAAAGTCATGAATTTGATCTCTCGTTTATCCTTGGTTAGACTCCTACAGGAGAAGCAGAAAAGGATTTTATGTTTGCACTCCATCCGTTCGTCTGTCCATCAATCAGGTTACTCAGTTTTCGGGACTTTGACTTCTTCTGTTGAGCTGAATTTTGGTATGTGAGTTCGCATTAATGAGTTGCAGAACAAATTTGAGTTTTGTTCTGGTCATTTGATTTTTGAGAAAAATTCAGTTGCTGGAGTAAGTAAATTACAGCTTTTCGTTTATTTTATGACTGAAGAGAAAACACAACACGATGTACCTTTGATACATATATTGTAGCCTATTGACTATGGGCTGATATTTTACAACAAACAATGGTTTAAAGTGGCGTAATGATCACGGTAGGGAGATTGAACGCAGTATGGAGGAGATGTGCTTTAAGCACCCATACCATACTGCTTAAGAGTAACCAGCTATCGCTACTAAAGCAAACCCTAACATCGCCGATCGTCTTTTAATGATAATTAAAGTTAGAAATTGCAGAATTTTCCGCCACTAGAATTCATCAAAATTTATCCGCCAAAATTCTGACAAACGAGTTGTTCCAACTTTAATTTTGAACGTGTTGCACAATAATGTCTTTTAGGCTCATGAGATACATTTCGAGCCCGACTTCCGACAAATGTACCCCATCCCTGCGATAAAAACCGGGTGTACTGACGTCAACGTCCACCCTTATGAAATCCGACCTCGCTTGCAACGATGCCTGTAGTCTTCCGAAACGATTGACCCGTTTCCTCTTTTCCTCGATAGTTGCTATACTGTACGCGGCCGAGTTCCAGGAGGATCGTTGTAGGATATTTACCGAGACAACAACCGCCCCTGGAACTGCCACACGAAGATAACTGAACTCGCGCCGGAAAATATTGCGAATGGACGTTAACGACATGAATGTTAAATCATTCCCACATAGATGAATTATAACGACTTTGGGTTCTGCTCGCAGAATGACATGGCATTCGACTTCTCTGCGAAATCGACTTCTCTGCGAAATTGCCTCCAAGACATCCCGCGTTGTCCCCACCAAGCAACTTTTAGGTTCGGCTTGCCTGTTTCCATAGCCCGTACATCTGCCAAATATGGGATTGAGTCGCCCAATACCCAGATCTCTAAAATGGAAATTCAATTCGGAAAGTCCCGCCTACAGCGATATCGCTTAACAAAAATCATGTGATCTCGACCCAGGAGATACTGGTCCTTAAAAAAACAAAAAAACCCCAAACAAACTAGATATGGTGATTCTGTGTATAACAGGAAGTTCCATCGCTTAACTATCGCTGTTTGCGAGACCTACTTATCGGATATAGGATCTGTATGCTGCCGAGTGCCATCGGCCTAACTTCATTATGTTTTCATCGGGAACCCCTACTCGAGCCAAATCTGTGGCCCTTCCTATAAGAAAACTGTGGGTTTTGCAACATAACTTTCTAAATTGAGTGCGTGAAATGCATTTGTCTAGATCGGAAGCGAACTGCGCTCAAGTTAAGGGTGTGGTATCTGCGTGACAAAATAGAGAGTCGTTCGAATTGAACCTGATTAACAAGAAATCCCTCAAACACTTAATTGGGCAGAACTTTGAGTCCTCGCGCGGTATGCGCAATACTACCGGTTTAGCAGACTGGTTAGTTTTGAACTTCCGTAAAGTTACTTATAAAAGTCTATCATTATCGGCGAGGGCAACGTCTGATAATTGTAGATGGCTATTAGGCACAATTTTTGACGTCAGCACCAATTCGCTTACTCTAAATAAGCCAAAGTATGCGAGAACTGCTGAAAATAGCTTAACATCGTATACGTTGTAGCAGACAAATCGTAACTGGGTTAACAGTGTTTTGAGAATGACAGAGGTCAACGGTGCTCTGTTGTCTGTCGATTATCTTAAGCGGGAACAACATAGGAACATTTTACTCAGAACAAAAGATTGACTCGTGTCCTGCCAACCATTCAGTTTGTGGATATAATTTATACCGGATACATAATTTTTGATCGTTCTCGATGCAAGGCCTCTTTCAAAGCAAGAAGCTACAAATGTAATTATATGGTTTATTTCCGCCGGCCAAGACGTGTTTAAAGAATATTCAACTCGAAAGTTATTGAATGCACGGAGACCGTTGCTATATGCAATTCTAGAATTCGGCGCTAATCCTTCTGTTATCAGTCAAAGTGCCCTTGCTTGAATATATTCCAAAGATGGACCATTTTTCGCACCGGAAACGTGTTTAGCCCGCAGCACTATATTAAGTTCTAAATATTTCAGTACCAGCGGCCTAACTAGCTGCAGGACTCTATTAGATTTAGCGGAGTAAGTGTTGACTATTTGTACAACAGCCAGGTTATCACAGTGAAAATTAATTTTCTTATTCATCAACGCTTCTCCTCAAACGCTTAGTGCTACAAAAATAGGGACGAGTTCCAGTGTCGTGATTTCTCTTGTTATGCCCGTAATGTGCCAAAAATCCAGCCATTCAGCCACGCACTAGTGTCCCTTAAATTAGATACCAAAACCTAAGCCCCTACCACCAGCGCTATCAGTGAAGAGCTGTTCGTCCGAGTTAGAAACCCAGAAGCGATCGTTGAATACTGATATACCGTTGTGGCATTGAAAGAAAGACAACCAAACTTGTAAATCCTGTATCATGCCTTTAGTCACATGTAAATGGTGATGCGGCTTGGTAAGACCGCAAATGGAAATGGTAAGTCGAAGACAAAACGGCCTGCCCGCGGGGATTGCACGGCAACAAAAATTTAGAGAACCAATTAGCGACTGCATAGTTTTGAGCTTTACTCTCATTTTGTCAAAATTTCCGCGATTTTTATGGTCACTTCTTTGATTTTGGGTATTGGTATGCGAACCTCCATTTCGTTCGAATCGAGTTCGAGACCCAAAAAACAAAGAATTTCAGAAGGCCCTTCGGTTTTTTCATCAGCCAAAGGTACGTTCAAGTCCTTCATACAGGCTAGAAATAATGACATTAGTAAATTGCATTTCTCTATGGTTTGATCTCGCCCCAGGAAGTCATCCAAATAATGAATTAACCCTCCTGATTGCTTTCGTGATCGTACGCAGTACTCTAAAAAAGTCGAAAAAGTTTCAAAGGTTTTGCAGCTCACTGCTGCGCCAAAAGGCAAAACCTGGTCCACATAAAATTTACCGTCAAACTCGATTCCGAGTAGCTCAAAATCCTCAGGGCGAACCGGCAAAGGCCGAAAGGCGTCTTTTATATCCATTTTAAATAACTTACAGTTTCTACCATAATCTTGTATAAGGTTGATGGCAGCATCAAAGCTTGTGTATTGTACTGAGCAGTGTTCCCAAGCGATACCTTCATTAATAGACTCTCTCTCTCGGGAAGTGACAAGTGATGTATTAACCCCGGGGGATTTTTCGGGGACCAACCCGATCGGTGACACAATAAGCTTTTGGTCAAAGGGACCTGCCAACGACCTGCCTCAATCTCTTTATTCAACTTTTGACGAATGATTTCTGGTTGAGATAGTGCGGATTTAAGGTTTTTACACGATCGCCCTTCTCTGTTGCCCTCATAGAGCAAGTCGAAGCCTAGTTTAAAGCCATTCAATAAGATACTTGCAATATTCTCGTCATAATCGCTAAGATATTTCTTCAAATTGTCAATATTAATCGGCGAATGAGCTAAAGGACGACTAAAATTTATCTGACTGACGCCTTTGGATAAATTGGTCGATTCTGTTATAAGCTCGGGCACCTCGACCGCGTGCTGCATGTAGGGCATGACTGCGAAAATAATTTCCAGGCTGAATTCCGGCTGAAACTGACTTAGACCTAGACTCACAGTGTCCAACAGGATGGGGGAGTTCACAGTGTGAACAGACATGTCGGTTACGACAATGAGGCCAGGTGCAAACAGACTCGTTGAACGAGTAACATATTCGCCTCGACCCAGGTTTAGAAACGGAGTTGCTGGGCGTTGACCTGAATGCCACCTGGATACAACGCCACCACAAGTCTGAATTTAATTTAGCCAACGAAGAAGGATTGATGGCTTGACGTAAGCGGAATTGTTCGTCATATTCACGCCACACAAACCCCCCTGACAAGCCGCACAGTCGCGTATTGACCACATGTAATGCAACAATTCATGAGTTTTATCCGGATGCGCCGACAAATAGACCGACGAATAAAAAAAAACGCATCCGTCCATTTTTCAATATAAGTAACTTTATCGCGGATTTCTTTTGGCCTTGTTTCTATTGTCCCACCTGCAGAAAGTTGCAATTGCTAGCCGGATGTTAAACTTTCTGATTCAATAGCTCCCTTCAACAAGCAGCAAATGTTAATGTACTGACCCTGACAAATTTGTTTTTTTAATGACGCCGGCACATGTACAGCCAGATCTTCATCTGCTAGTGTAATCAAGCCAGGACCCGGTTCGAACGGAGACAGGGCAGGCTGCAAAAGAGGTATGAACGCGTCGGGTGTAATGACAGTTAATTTTTTTCGAGCCTGAAGTGCGGGGTCGACAATGGAAGAGGAGAGAGAGAGGGGGGAAGGGGAGAGAGATAAAGTACAATTACTTACGTCGCCCTTTGAAGGGCCAGGATTTTCATACCTACGCGATAGCCGTTCAAAGTCAATTACATTACTCCTACTGGGAGTGGTTATACCTGCATCTGGTTCCAAGAGCCTCGCCGCAGTGTTATCTGTATCCTGTCCAGAGTTCACTGTCGTAATTGCATTGCTTGTCGAAGCTTTTCTCTTCCTACCACGTGTCTTCGGAGGCATTATCAAAGTTAACTTGTTTACTTTATTCAATATTCGCCGCGTGTTTGCATAGACATAGGACAAATTTCGGCGGTGCACGAGTTTATATAGCAGATGACAATCGGAAAACCTTAGGGCTCCGGAAATCACCGAACTGACCCGAGAGGCGTCGCCATAGATACCAGCAAACAATCTCCCGCAAAAATAATACTTTTTATTTTCAATTCTGAAAACAATAAGATATATTTTATCTAAACGATGTCAGGTATTGTTCTGATTTCGCATAAATGCGTAACAGAACAAGTTCCCTCCGGTCCATTGCTTTTTGAGGAAGATACGGATGCTTTGCTTAGAAGTGTACTGGGAATTTACGGTTTTTCGGACATTTATTCTAAACGCCATGTTTTGAGCTGATTGTGGAATGTGAGTCCGCGTTAGTGATTTAAAGAACAAGTTTGAGTTTTGGTCAATCGATTTTTAGCTCTATTGGCCGAAGGCCACTAGAGCTATAGCGATGGCTTTTTCCCGTCCGGCGTCCGTGCGTCCGTCCGTCCGGCGTCCGTACGTTAAACTTTTCCTTGTTTACGCGATCGAGTCCACAGTTTTCATCGCATTCCCTTCAAACTTTCACAGAATGATTGTACAATCATAAGGATCGTTCCTTTCGAAATTGGGTCAGATCCGTCAAGAAACATGGGAAAAGGGGCCTAATTAAAACTTAAATAAAAAATCCTCGTTTACGCGATAGAGTCCACAGTTTTCATCGGAATTCTTCTTACTTTCACAGAATTATTGTACCATCATAAGGATCGTTCCTTTCGAAAATTGGTATGATCCGTCAAGAAACACAGGAAAAGGGGCTTATGAAAATTTAATTAAAAATTCAATTAAAAATTCTCGTTTACGCGATAGAGTCCACAGTTTTTATCGGATTCTCTTCAAACTTTCTCGGAATGATTGTACCACCATAAGGATCGTTCCTTTCGAAAATGGGTATGGTCCGTCAAGAAACAAGGGAAAAGGGGCCTCATGAAAATTTAATTAAAAAATCCTCGTTAACACTCTAGAGTCCACAGTTTACATCAGATTCAATTCAAACTTTCACAGACTGACTGTACCATCATAAGGATCGTTCCTTTCAAAAATTGGTATGAAGAAACATGGAAAGGGGGCCTTATTAAAACTTTCACAGACTGACTGTACCAACATAAGGATCGTTCCTTTCAAAAATTGGTATAAAGAAACATGGGAAAGGGGGCCTTATTAAAACTGAATTAAAAAATCCTCGTTTACGCGATAGAGTCCACAGTTTTCATCGGATTCTCTTCAAACTTCACAGAATGATTGTACCATCATAAGGATTGTTCCTTTCGAAATTGGGTTTGATCCGTCAAGAAACAAGGGGAAAAGGGCCTTATGAAAATTCAATTTAAAATTCAATTATAATTCCTCGTTTACGCGATAGAGTCCATAGTTTTCATTGGATTCTCTTCAAAATTTCTCAGAATAATTGTACCATCATAAGGATCGTTCCTTTCGAAAATCGGACTGATCTGTCAAGAAACACGGGAAAAGGGGCCTTATAAAAATTTAATTCAAAAATCCTCGTTAACGCTCTAGAGTCCACAGTTTTCATCAGATTCTATTTAAACTTTCACAGAATGATTGTTCCATCATAAGGATTGTTCCTTTGGGAATTCGGTTTGATCCATCAAGTTTCATGGGAAAAGGGGCCTTATGAAAATTTAATCGAAAAATCTTTTAAGAAATCCACTTTAACACTCTGGAGTCAACAGTTTTCATCGGATTCCCTTTAAACTTTCACAGGATGATTGTACTATCATAAGGATTGTTCCTTTCGAAATATGGTATGATCCGTCAAGAAACACAGGAAAAGGGGCCTTTTTAAAATTTTGATATAAAATTCTCATTAATAATCTTGAGCCAACAATTTTCAACGGATTCTCTTCAAACTTTCACAGAATGATTGTACCATCATTAGGATTGATCCTTTCGGAATCGGATAGGAATCCTCGAGAAACATAGGAAAAGGGGCCTTATTAAAATTTGATTCAAAGATCTTTGTTAACACTCTAGAGTCGTCCACAGTTTTCATCTGATTGACTTCAAACTTTCACAGAATGATTGTACCATCATAAGAATTGTTCCTTTCAAAATTTGGTATGATCAGTCAAGGACCACGGGAAAAGGGGCCCGATAATAACTGGATTGAAAAAGTCCTCGTAAACACAATAGAGTCCGTAGTTTTCAACAAATTCTCTTCAAACATTCCCAGAATGATTATTACATTAAATGGATTTTTCCTTTCGGTAGGTTTGATCCATCAAGTTTCATGGGAAAAGGGGCCCTTTGAAAATTTAATAAAATTCTTAGTTAACACATAATGGCCCTAGATTTCACCTGATTGACTTCAAACTTTCACATAATGATTGTACCATCATAAGGATTGTTCCTTTCAAATTGGGTCTGATCCATTGAGAAACATAGGAAAAGGGGCCTTTGAAAATTTAATAAAAAAATCTTAATTAATGCTTGTAAGTCCACAGATGAGATGGTGTTGTCTTTATACTCAAACAGAATAATTATACTTTGGTAAGAAGAGTTCCCTTTGGAATGGTTCAGATCCATCAAGTAACATGGGAAAAGGGGCTATATGAAAATTCAATTAATAAAACCCTGTTAACACAATGAAGCCCACAGCTTTTATCAGATTTTGTTGAAACTTTCACAGAATGATTGGAAGGTCATAACTATCATTCTTTTCATAACAGGGTTTGAACTGTCAAGAAACACAGGAAAAGTGGCCTTATGAAAATTTCATTTATAAATCCTTGTTACCAAGTCCAGAGCTTTCATCGGATTTTCTTCAAACCTTCACAGAATAATTGTACAATAATAATGATTGTTGATGTTTGCATTAGACCTGATCCGTCAAGTATCACAGGAAAAGGAGCATTATGAAATTTAATTTTAAAATCATTGTACCACAATAAGGTCAACAGTTTTCATCAGATTCTGTTAAAAGAGAATTCTTTCTTTTCAAATTAGGCGTGACCTGTCTAGTATCATGGAAAAAGGGGCCTTTTGAGAATTTTATCTATAATCCTTGTAACCAAGTCCAGAGCTTTCATTGGATTTAATTCAAACCTTCACAGAATCATTGTACAATAATCACGATTGTTGATGCTGACATGAGACCTGATCCTTCAAGTATCACAGGAAAAGGAGCCTTATGATTATTACATTTTAATGAATTTACACCAAGATAAAGTCTGCAGTTTTCATCAGATTCTGTTCAAACTTTCACAGAATGTTTGTACCATCATAATGATTGTTTCTTTCCAAATTGGGCCTGATCTGTCTAGTATCATAGGAAAGGGGCCTTATGAATATTACATTTTAAAAAATTTACACCAAGATAAAGTCTTCAGTTTTCAACAGATTCTGTTCAAACTTTCACAGAATGTTTGTACCATCATAAGGATTGTTTCTTTCCAAATTGGGCCTGATCTGTCTAGTATCATAGGAAAAGGGGCTGTATGAAAAATTATTACCAAATCCTCATAAACACAACAATGTCCCCAGTCTTTATCAGAATCTCTTCAAACTTTAATAGAATTATTGTACCATCATTTGGATTGTTCCTTTGTAAATTAGGTCTGATTGGTTAAGTGACACAAGAAAAGGGACCTTTTAAAAATTTCATCACAAAACATCATTATTACAATAAAGTCCTCAGTCTTTATCATTTTCTGCAAGCTATCATTAGGATTGTTCCTTTGTACATTGGGTCTGATTTGTTAAGTTTCAAGGAAAAGGGGGGCTTATGAAAATTTTGTTACAAAAATTCTTGACACAATTCAGTCCACTGTTTTCATTGATTCTCTTTAACTTTTAAAGAATGATTCTACCTTCATTAGAATTGTTCCTTTTGAAATTTGGTTTGTTCTGTAAAGTATCATGAGAAAAGGGGCCCTCTGAAGATTTCACTATAAACTCTTTAACACAATAAATTCCACAGATTAAACAGATTGATTATGCCATCATTCCAGTTGTTGATTTTGACTGTGGGTCTGACTATGGCAAGTGTCACATAAAAAGGGGCCTTGTGAAAAACTCTCTTAAATATTCTGGTTAACACAATGATGTCCCTTGATTTCACCGGATTCACTTCAAAATTTCACAGAATGATTGTACAAATACTTAAATGGTTCTTTTCAGAACTGGGTACAATCCATCAAGTATCATGTAAAAAGGGGCCATATGATTTTTTTTAAATATTCTAGTTAACATAATGAATTCCCAATATTTCATCGGATTCACCTTTAACTTTCACAGGATGATATAACCAACAGTAAAATATCACGGGAAAAGGGGCCTTATGAGAACTTGAATTTAATATCTTTGTTAACACAATAAAGTCAACAGTTTTATTGGATTCTCTTCAAAGATGCATGGAATAATTGTGGCATTCGAAACACAGGAAAAGGGGCCTTACAGATTATCATTCAAAACATTCTTGTGTATGTGATGAAGATCAAAATCATTATCAAATTGTCTTTTAAATTTCACAGGACAATTGTCGTGTTGTAAGGAAAGTTCCTTTTGGATTGAAATTGATCCATCAGACAACACCTGAAAAGGAGCCTTATTGATTTTCATTCAAAACAATTCTGTTTATGTGATAAAGTCCTCAATTATTGGCAGATTCTGATGAAATATTCACAAAATGATCGTAGGGTCATAAGGTAACTTTCTTTTGGAAATGGAGTGGATCCGTCATGAAACATGGGAAAAGCGGCCTTGAGGATTGTTGCTTAAAATGATAAAGGGGATAAAGCCCTTTTTTTCTTTATGCATTCTTCTTTGAGCAATTAACTTCCTTAAATATCGGATTTCTTTAACGGAAAACTTGATAACCAGTAGAGCGTCTCAGGCCCTCATGGGCCTCTTGTTTAAGAAGGTACGGATGTTCGACTAAGAAAATTACTAGGAAATTACAGTTTCTCCGAACATCTTTTCTACACGCAGGAATGTATCAAGCAGAACAACAAAAAAGATACCTAATCTTTTTATTTTAGAAAAAGAATTATACCTAAAGTCAGAAATAACTGTTACAGTAAGACTTTGAAGGAGCTGCTATACTATAAATAAAGATATCTTTCAATATATAAATAAATATATATATATATATGTGTGTGTGTGTGTGTGTGAGTGTGTGTGTGTGTGTGTGTGTGTCTGTGTCTGTGTGTGTGTGTGACCTACAGTCAGAAAAATCTGTTACAGTAAGACTTTGAAGGAGCTGCTTTACTATAAAAAGAGAAAGATATCTCTCTAAATATATATATATATATATATGTGTGTGCCTGTGTGTGTAAAGCCGATAGGGTACTGTTTTGCAATACTTTACAGGCTTGCTACTAATAAAACTATTTTGATGTCTTTTGATATTGTCTGTCCGATATTCAGATGGTCGTTGACATTAGGTATCAAAAGTTTCACTTTCAAAAAACAAGAACATTATTTCAGCAAGAATTTGATCATTCATTTAATCTGAAATTTCTTTTCAGACATCAAGTTTTCAGCTGATTATTGTAGCCAATGGTGTGTCGGATACGTTTGCATTCTTTGCCTATCTTGGAGGAGGAATGAATTTTGAAACCGGAGAAAATTTCATTGGTTTCGCAAGTTCTTCTAAAGTACAAAATTTGAATTTTAGGACAGCCAATCCGGTACAGACTTTTGTAATCTCAGGTATGAAAGCAAATGCATTGTTTTAATGTCAGGTATAGGCTCTGTACTTAAACAAGAGGGCCATTGGCCTTCAAGCGCTCTACTGAGTCGATGTCTGCAAAATTTAAAAGGTCCAAGTGATCTCATTATGTTCAAAGGTGGCCAAGATATCTAAATCAGAAAAGTAGCATGTAATTCAAAAATAAGATTTCATTGGATTAGACCTAGTGACCTAGTTTTTACCCCATGTGGCCGAATATCAAACTTAATAGAGTACATAAGGAAATTCTTTAACAAATACGAAGTCAATTGAGCTAAAAATTCAGCATCTAAAGTGCAAACAAGATTATTCTCAGATTTTATCTAGTGACCTAGTTTTTGTTATCAAAATATATCTTGACAGAGATTTTCATGGAGCATAACATGAACCAATATCAAATGCCTAAAGGGTATTTCTACGATTTTGCCTAGCGTCCTACTTTATAACCCAACGTTACCCGAAATTTTGAAATGAGAGAAGCAAAAAATGTGACGTGTGGTGACGTGAGGTGTATTTTTACGTTTTAACGTTATGACCCCAAGTCGAACCTGGTTATCATATCAAGGAACAAAAAAACTTCTGACCAAATAGCTGGTATATTTGGTCAGAAATTACCTCGATTCCTAGTTTTGACCCCGCCGGATCCAATATTACATACAAATCATTTTTATCGTTACATCTGAGTACGCTACACATGTTAACAGTTCATTTGATTACGAATTTCTTTCGTCACATCCGTCAAACCGATTGTAGAATATGACCTTAGAGGTATCCATTGTAGGTCGTAGTGGCTTATTCCTGTTAAACCTCAATGCCCAAGCGGATTTACCTACTACAGATTGTCGTTATTGCGAGGTATGGTTGATTCAGCAACAGTCGTCTACCTTACAACCAATTTATGAAGCTATTTGGAGCACCATGCCAAAATGCCCTTGTAGTCGCCAGAACATTAATATTACCGATTCATTTGCTTTGTTGGACCCCGAATTCTTCTTAACAAATGAAAGTCAGTGTTATGGACTTAAGTCAGCAAAAGTATATGGAGAGCATCTGGGATCGGTAAGAGGGTAAACTTATTATTCAGAATAATAAATAAAATGATAGACTTGCAACCAGTGCTTGATAGGTCATACTCTATGATGGTAAAATAAGTCTTGCTTATTTTGCTATTGATTTTTCTAAAACAAAACTCGATCTAATTTCTCAGTATTCGTCGATATGATTTGTAGTGCTTCTTTTTAGATGGTTAAGTACATCTATCGTCGTGATTTTGTCGCAGCAGTGTAACATACCGATTAGTGTTATACAATGACCTATGAATTTAAAACTGCCTAACTTTGTTTACAACTCATACACGTTTCCAACATACAACGTATTGTCAAGACAATGTACTAAAATAAAGACATTATTACGTGACCGCACTCTAGATGTACGAAAGACAAAATGACCCTTGCGGTACACGGGAACGGCATTAAGACTTTAAGTTTTCCACAACGATGACATATGAATTTTCAAAGTCACTTTGGGTCTTTCGTTGTTGTGCTTACACTTACATGTATTTGCGTGCGAAACCCTAGGTATTTAATTAATAAATTACGAATCAAACGGAGTATTTTGCGGAATATTTTAAGCCATGCCTCATACAAACGCAAGTACACTGAAAGACACACATTTAGATATATTTGTTAGAATTTTAAAGTATGACTGGTTTACAGTAATTTGAGATCTTAGAACGAAGCCCACAAGTAAGGATATTGTGATCCGACTACCCTTCGTTTTCTATCTGTCTGGGAAGACTTTAAAGGACATCAGATTTCAATCAGACTTAATGCTCCTTGGGTCATTATCTTAAAAAATTCTTCAAGAAATTTAAATGCATGAAAAACTAGTGCCAATATTAACAGGGTGAAAAGTCGTAAAAAGAAATCCGTTCCAAACCGTGAGGATAACAATCTCAACCAGCGATTTTAAAGCAACTGGATATCTTACCTGAAGTATGTGAACTATTGGCCCTTAATAAGTCATTGAGAGTACGTAATATACTGAGAGTGCTAATTAGGGGATGAAGGTTTCTGTGCAACCAGTTTAAACAAAAAAAAATGAAAAACAGCCAACGGAAAAGAAGAGTTTTATGCTTGAACGTTGTTCTTGTAGACGCGTACCCGTATTGTTGACTTGGCCTATTTTCTTCAAATTCTGTCAAACAACTGACAGGAATAAATCCAACTATCACTAAAAAGTGAGTGTGATACTTTGTCTAAATATGTCCGTTTCTGTTCTAGCACACGCCAAGCGTCCATCTAAGAGTATCTAAATATCTGCAACATTGCCATTCTCCAGATTTGACAAATGTAGGATTGATTTTAAGAAACTCTTGTTGTTGTAGATATGCTGCTACATAAACAATTCATACGTGTCTCAGTCACCAAATTCTGGCTTCAAGACGACTTGGAATCCACTTGATGAATATTACAAGACAAATTACAGAAATACTGACAAAATAATGAGAGAAAGATGTTGCAGAGGTGGTCAATGTAACTCGTTTTACACCTATCGTCCAATCAACGGACAATGTGCGGTAACCGCTGGCGTATCGCTAGGTATATTTAATCGATTCCTTTAATCAAGGCTTCGATAGTCATTGATGGTTGTTCTACCATTTCTTCGGCAAAAAAGACAACGGATAGATTCAGTCTACAAATAGAGAACCGAAAAAGTACGAAAAGTCTCATTGGCTTAATAGTAATAACCATAAGTCATATAGTCCAGTTTATATCTAAAGACTATGATGCAAATCAATTACACGTTTACCCGATAGAACATGATATTCATCAAAAACACATAATATATTTCTGTGCGTCAGGCTTTAAAGCAGAGCGCTAAGTGATTTCCAAGTGTTTTAGCTCAATGGTATTATGAATATGATTCATTTTTATACAATTACTTTTAGATTTTGGATATCAAATGATTTTTACTTAGTAAAAAGTTATACATTTACAGGTTTTGTTTAATACAAGAGCCGCCAGAGACGCATTTTGCTCCAAGGATATAGCAGTGTCACAAAAGTAAAGAATAACGGGGAAAAGGGTTTGGACCAACGGACAGACAGAAAAGGCGGCGGCTATGTGCTCGCTTTTCTCCAGTCATGCTTATTTTTTATCTTCAACCTTGAGCTTTGACCTTGACCTTGGAACTATCTGAAAATTTGTTTCCAACGCCACATCTACTCATGATAGAGAACAATTGTGTGGAGTTATTTCATAACCCATACATATTTTTATGAGCTTTACTCCGGACTTGCTAAATTTCAACGTTCGACGTTGGGCTCAGTCCTTGACCTAGATGCCATCTGATTATTTCTTTCAAATAGTACATCTTGAAAATAGAGGGTAATTGTGTCAAGTTATATTGAAATCAATCCATATTTGAAGGAGCTATGCTCTGGATAAGCTCAATTTTTATGTTTGACCTTGAACTTCGACTTTGAACTTGGAACTATCCAAAATCCAGGGAAAAGGCGTCAGTCTAATATCATTTAGAATTCACATGTGAACTTTAATCCAATTTGGCCACATGGTTGTTGACAAATGGATGATGACGGGCGGGAAAATGTACGGATGGACAGACGAAGCGGCGGCTTTATGCTCGACCTGCAGGGAGTATAAAATTCCATTGTAGATTTAACAGTCATGTTTGCTATTGCGCAATAATCATTTCCTTACAGGCGCAGGCGTTGGTGACCCTCACATCAGAAACTTTGACGGTACAAAATACACATTTAACGGTCATGGAGAATACAGTTTGGTCAATATCGACTCTGGCAATTTCTTGATACAAGGAAGGACTCAGCCGTATTTGAATGAACGAAATGCGACTGTTGGAGCTACGATATTTTCAGCTTTTGCTGGAGAGGATAAAGTTAACGGGGGACATTTCATGATTTCAATAAATAACAGTAAAACTGGTAATCATTTTGAATCTTATCTCTTCATAATTTGTTAAAACTTCTAAAGACATATAAAGATTGGCTTTTATTCGGTGTTTTTAGCTCACATGAGCACAACGTGCTAAGGTTAGCTTTTGTGTTCATGATGTGTGCGTCATACGACGTTTGTCATCTGTCATAAGACGTCCGTCAACATATCATTAGAATCCTAGAAGATACAATTTGGACTCAAATGGCTTGAAATTTGGTCATTTTTTTTTTGTCTTCTTGAAATCTCGGTAAAGTTTAATATTGGGTCTAGTGGGGTCAAAATAAGGTCAAAATGTAAAAAGCTTGAAAGAAACTTGTGTTCACTCTAGAGACCATATTTTAGCTCAATGTATTGATATTTGGTCAGGATATTTACTTCTTGAAAGCTCAGTCAAGTTTGATTATTAGTAATGTAGGGCCAAACACTAGGTCAGAAGGTCATATCTTAAGAAAACCTTTAGAGCACTCTAAAGCATATTTTTGCTTAAATGCCTTAATATTTGGTCAGAATGTTCGTCTCCATGAAATCTCAGTCAAGTTTGTATTTGGTCATTTAGGGTCAAAACTAGGTCACAAAGTTAACTTTTTCGAACAATCTTTTTCGCACTAGACGTAACATATTTGGGTAAAATGATATTTGGTCAGAATATTTGTCTTCTTGCAATCTCGGTTTAGTGGGATATTGAATTATAAGCAGTCACAGACAATGTCACTAGGTCAAATCATAGAAAATCCTTTAGTGCAGTCCAGAGGCCCCGTTTTTACTTTAATATCTTGATATTTGGTCAGAAGTTTTGTCCTTAAGAAATCTCAGTCAAGTTCAATATTGGGTCACCAGAGGGTAAAAAACTAGGTCATTAGGCCAAGTCGTAGGAAAACCTTATGTGCACTCAGCGGGCACATTTTATGCTGAAGTTACTTGATATTTTGTCAGTATGTTTGTCTACATGAAGCACTGTGGGGTGCCGGGCATTTTTTCAAGAAAAGTACCTTGGCCTTTATCTGTCTCCTGTCGTAGGAGACCTTTAAAATCAGACACTAAATACGGCTGTCCTTTTATCTCCTCGCTTGCAGCAAGTTGTTGTTTTTTATTCCAAAGCGTACATTTTTCATCACGATGTAAATAAGCTTAGGAATGAAAACCACTAGTCTGTGAGACCCCGTCAAATCTAGGTCAAGTTTGATATTGGTCATATGGGGTAAAAAACTATGTCAAAAGATCACATCTTTGAAAAACATTTTGTGCACTCTAGAGGCTACATATTTCGCTAAAATGTCTTGATATGTTTGTATTTATACTATCTTGGTCAAGTCTTTGATTGGGTCAAACTAGGTCAATAGGTCAAATCTTTTAAATTGAGGGCTAAAATGTCTTTATATTTTCTCAGAATGTTTGACACGATGAAATCTCAATTCTTGTCAGACGTCCGTCGTGCGAATTCCGTCTTCCGTGATCAGTCGTCCGTCAACATCTTGTGTGCACTATTTCGACATAGATGTCTTGATTTTTGTTCAGAATTTTTGTATACGTGAAATTTTAAGTTTGATAGTTGGTCACATGGGGTCAAAAACTAATTCAAGAGGTCAACCACAGAAAGACAATTTGTCCGCTCTAAAGTCCCCATTTTTGGCTCAAATGTCTTGATATCTTGTCAGAATATTTATCTCCTTAAAATTCCTTGTCGAATCCTTGTGTATATCAAATGTGTTGTTATATGATCAAAATATTATCTCCAAAAAATCTATATGAAATTCAATATCTGGTCGTATATCGGGTCAAACATTAGGTCAACAGGTCAAATCTTAGAAAACCCTTGAGTGCACCCTAGAGGCCATATTTTTGTATCAAATATCTTGATATTATTGGTCAAAATTTATATTTGATCTGTCGGGACATAAATTGGGTCACTAGGTTAAACGTTAAAAATGATTTTTTACTCTCTAGAGGCTAAATATTTGGTTTGAGCGCCTTCATATTTTGGTCAATGTAATTGCCTCCGTATCTTAGCAAGGATATCACAAATTCTGAATCTTCTAAGAAGGTGTTTTTATTTCCGATTTCTTAACAAGATATTGCTTAAAGATGACTATACCGAAATTAGGTCACCGGCACTTTATTCTTCAGCAGACATCGACTCAGATGAGCACTTTAGGGCCAATGACCCTCTTGTTCTATATATTCAATTGTTTATCTTTAAATTTTATTCCTATTTTAAGAACCAACAGAACTGCGCCTCTGATTAATTCATATATCATACATAATTTAAAGTGCAGCTTTTAAACGTCGTGGGGTTTTGAAAAAAAATATCCTTATTTCAGAAATTTGACAAATTGAATTGTTCTGTTTTTAATCGAATTTTAAAGGTATGGATATTGTTGTCAACAATAATGACTTGACCAGCAAGTTTTACAATGAAACCCCATACTACTACACGGCAGCTGATAAAACAATCACATTGGAGAAACGAGAACGAAATAAGTTGGTAGCTTATTTTACAAACTTAGGTAATTATCGATTACACTTATTAAAGTAGATATAATCAATGTTCTTAAATCGGCTTTGTGTTTGTTATCAAGCCTGAGCACGCAATGCTTCAATTGAGCTATTGTAATAGTTCTGTAGGTCGACTGTCCATCATAATTACGTGTTCCTATATAGTATAATGCTTTTCTACCAAAGTAACCACCAGATTTCAATTGTTCAAGCTAGAACACAATTGATAACTTCAAAAAAATGAAATATGCGAAAAAACTGTGGTTGCTGTAGCAACCGAAAGAAAAGTTGAAAACTTACCTTCCTTTCTGAAAGTGCTCTTTGCCTGGAAAGAAATTAGAAAGCATAAAAAATCTCTTCTTCAATAAGAAAAGCCTTGATCTTTAAAAGGCTAGCGGTACCCTACAAAAACGTTTTATTTGGTAGCTCTTAGATTATCATAAGCCCTAATTGGTTTGCTCCGAGGTTTTACACAGAGATAATGAAGAAAATTCTAAAAATCTGCTTCTCCTTAACCGAAATGAATAAAATCAAAATTCGAGATGCACAAAAATCTGAAAGTACTCTACGAAATTGCTTTAATCCAACATGTGTTCTTGGTTCCAGGCTCCTGCATAGAGTTGAATAAGGATATCTTCAAAAAAGAATCCCTGAACAAAATAGTCTCACCCTGAAAAAAAGCATGCAGATGTACCTAATGGTCCTCAAAAAATACGCACTTTGTTCAGTATAGGCCCGGATCTTAAAGAAGAGATAGGGAAGTGAATCTTCAGTTTCAAAACCAAACGGCAAATGGCTGTCAATTTGTGTATGTGAAATAACATTGTCGATAATTCACTTATGAGCATATATCATTACTAAGGTATCAAGAAAAGACTGGTGTTGTTGATGCGAAGATTTATTGTATATATTTTAAGAGAATCTTTAAAATACCTCCTATTCAAAGCTATTGGTTGACAGGGGGCTTTTAAAATCAGCGTGAAGCTTGAAATATGAGCGGCTTTCAAGATCCTACAAACTATCACAGTAAGACGGTAAGATACCGTGATCAGGTGAGCGATATCAGGTGAGCGATATAAGACTATTACGGGCCTCTTTATGACCCCTAACTAATACTATAAATAAGGTTTATAATTTCATTTACTGCAATCTTATTATACCACTAATAGGAAGAGCTCATAAAGATTGTTGATAAAGCATTGTGGCATCATATTTAACCCATATTATAACGTATTCATTATATTAACGGTATTTGTTTAAAGCCGCTCTTGAACGGATTATGGATGGAAAATTTTGCCCCCAATATCCGAAATTATACGTTTATACAATCACACTTTTGACAGAAGGGGATAATGTTTATTTTGTGATGAAAATAACTGTTCATATCTTTAAAAAAGAAAAACAAAAATAGTAAAGTATCACCAGAAACGTCAACGAAGAATAACTTGAATGGAACCGGAGTTGATTGAGAAGATCAGTTATCTTTTGCTTTCAGGGAACATTGCCTTATTTGTAGATGCCGTGACTTATGCCATAGGTCATCAGCTTCCGCTAGCAATTCACGTCACCCGAAGACTAACGACCTAACCCGATGAATTCAAATGTTTAAAAGTAGCACATAAGAAATTTATTAAATTTATTTGATTTACAGTGGATTTAGTAGATTTAACACGAGAAAAGACTATTTACATTGATAGGTCTTAGAGATACTTTTCCTGTATCAAGTTTTCATAAAAGTCTATTCAAGAGGCGCTTTAAAACACAACTTCATTGATCTTATCTATAAAAAGCTCGGCAATGTACATCAATATAATTTTGTATCTATTTTGCTTTTTCGAAACATTAATAATCATATTTCTAAGCAAACACGTTCATGTTCTAACACCTTTCCTTATATCTGTATTAGGTGTATCCGTGACTGTCGCATACAAAGGTGGTATACTTACAATCTCGGTTATTGTGCCAAATAATCTTTCGGGTCAGCCGCGAGGCCTTATGGGCAACTCAAATGGGATCGACTATGATGATTTTATTGCCAGAAATGGAACAGACTTTGGGCCAAATCCAAATGACAGACAGTTGTATGAAATGGGACAAACGTGTTTGTATTAAGAAACGCTATTTTACACTATTTTCAATGCTAGCTTCTTGGGCAGATGATTCGTACATTTTATTTAAAATGGTTTTCTTAACAAGACATACATAAATTGGTAAAATCAAAGATAGTGTAACTTCAAACACAGATAGCTATCGAACTGATTGGTGAACTCAAGAACTGTTAGGTCACCTGACCGAAGGTCATGAGGACCTGTTGCGAATGTCATCCGTCGAGCGTCGTGCATTGACTTTTACATTTTCGACTTCTGAAGAACCCATGGACAGATTTCACCGAACTGTACAGGCAGCATCCTCATGGGAAGGCGGTCAAGATCTGTACACATCATGGAGTTATCTCCCACTGGGCCCCATGAAGGGTCAGAAGTGGGGTTATGGCAAATGTTAAAAATTCTTTTGTCATGAACCGGCAGTTGGATTGGATTCTCATTTGGTATTTAAAGTCTTTGGGTCAAGGAATACAAATTTTGTACAAAATCTACAAAGAAATGGCCGCGCTGGAGGGGGGGGCAAATGTGTGGGCAAGGGGGCATAAGCTAACATGGAAGCAACTTTGAAAATATTTTCACCAAACCAAACGATTAGCAGCTCTAAAATTTTGATATGTGGTATCATCAAGTAAACTTCTATCAAGACTGTTAAAATAAAATCCCTGTATACAACTGGTCCTTCCCCGGATGTCACAACTTTTACGTATGGTTATATATTGTAAAAAAATAAAATCATAGCCCAAACGGGAGGGCCTAGAGCTTTGGTAATAGGCATACAGCATCATCTGGTGGATCTCTTACGAGATTGTAAAAAAAATTGCCCCATGGTCAGACTAAGCCCGTTCCCGGTCGTCACAACTAAAACGTAGGCTTAATTAGTGACAACTATTAAAATCGTCTTCTCCAAGCAGAAAGGCTTTGATATTTTGTATGTTGCACATGTATTGTATAAATTATGGCCCAAGGATCAAGTTTAGCCCCTCCCGGACGTCTTAAGTTAAACAAAGGCTTATGTAATGAAAAACTAAAAATATTCTCCCAAACAGAAATGCCCAGAGCTTTGATATTTGGTATGTAGTAAATCCAGTTGACCTCGATCAGGTTATTGTGAATTTTGACTCCAGGTTAAAAATTCGCCCATCCGGAGGTCACGAGTTAAACAGAGGTTAATATAGTGAAAGGCCAAGAGCTTTATTGTTGAATCTAGAGTGCCCCATAGGCATCCTTCGATATAGGCGCAATAGAAATTGTAATCCAGGCACGAGGCACAAAATTTAAGTAAGCAAATCCTGGAAGAGCTAAATGAGCTGTTGGAATGGCTACTGTCTTGTCTTTCAGAATGGTGGATTTTCTGTTCTTCGTTCATGGTGATCTGTTAGGATCACGTTTTGTCTATTGTCCATAATCATTCTTATTTCTTTCTTCAAATATAATCGTTGGGAATCAATAGTATATGCTTATTAATATATCCATGGTTTTAGTGTTCTTTGGACTCCCTTTTTATCTTATTGCATTACAATAACCTTTTATCTTTTATGTCTATCTTTTGGTCCTACAACTGCGTGGAATTTTATAGATTCGAAAAACACGAAATGATAAGATTCGAACGAAAGCAACCCACTGTCGATAGGGTATATTCATCATATTAATTTTTCTGTAGAAACTCTCATCACAATATCTAATTTTAGGGTTAGTAAACAGCGATGAAGATTCTGCATTTCTCTATCCGCCTGGTTCAACCTACCGAGATTATCAAGATTTGAATTTTGTTGTGAATTTCCTAGATGAAGCTAATCCTATAAAAGTGAATAACGCACGTAAATTTTGTGGTGAAAACAATCATCCGTGTATATTTGACTTTGTATTCACTGAATCAAATAACTTTGCAAAAGAGACAAGGGCTTCTGTCATCCAGCAAGACGAAAAGGATATCGCTATTAGTAAGTATTTCACCCTTTCTCTGAATTCTCGTGTATGTGCCATTTACCTTATTTTTCTATTTAGATTTTATATGACAACTCTTAAAGACAAATTTTTAGGCAAAAAGTATTTGTTTTATTAGCTCACCTGAGCACGAAGTTTTTACACTCTAGAGGCCACAATTTTGACCCTTTCTTATTGAAACTCAGACAGAAAAAGTGTTAGGTCATAAGGATGAACCATATTGATTATGGGAAGGTTCTATCAGAAAAGACATGAAAAGTGTCCTTAATGTCAATTTCTTTGTTTACACCCTAGAGGCCACAATTTTGGTTCAATCTTCATGAAACTTGGCCAAAATAACTGTTGGGGTTTAACGCCGCTTTTAACAGTATTTCAGTCATATCGCGGCGGCTGGAGAACCTAACAATGATTTTATGTTATTTCTCACAACAGTACTACCACCACATCCTTTCCTAGCCTCCAGCTGCTATCCAACTTAGGTTTACGATTACCCACCCATTGGTGAGAGACAATTGTCGGTAAGAATATGTGCCGCCGCCGGGGATCGAACCCAAGACACCCATGATTGAAGATTAGGAGTCTGGCGCGCTACCGACTGCGCTTTACTCTCTAGAGGCCACAATTTTGGCTCAACCTTCCAGAAATTTACCCTGAATTATTAAAAGGTCATTAGGATGTACCTTATTGATTATGGGAAGCTTCTATTTGAAAAGACAGGAAAAGGGGCCTAAATGACAATCTCTTTGTTCAAACGGTCACAGTTTGGGCTAAATCTTCACGAAATCTTGGCCAGAATAATTGTTAGGTCAGGTCACAAGAACGAACCCTAAATATTATGGGAAGGTTCTGTTGGAAAATACAGGAAAAGGGACCTTATTGATAATATCTCTGCTTACACTGTAGAGGCCAAAGTTTTGGATTAATCTTCATGAAACTAGTATAATTATTTGGTTCCAGTGTCAGTTATAAACAGTAAATGATTCAGGTGAGCGATTTTGGACCATCATGGTTCTCTTGTTTACAATTCAAAGAACCTCCTTCATTTTACTGCTAGTTATATGATGCTCGATTTTGTCAAAAGGGCTAAAACTAAAAGAATATCTATTCCTTTCTCTCGAAACTCTATCTGTCTCTCTAAACCCTCTGTCTGCCTCTCTCTCTCTCTCTCTCTCTCTCTCTCTCTCTCTCTCTCTCTCTCTCTCTCTCTCTCTTTATCTCTCTCTCTCTCGCTCTCTCTCGTCCAGAAAAAAATATTTAAAAACTTCTCCTCATAAACTACAAGTCCTAGAGCTTTAATATTTGGTACATATCATCCCCTATTGACCATCTTCCAAAATTCTTCAAAGGTTATCTGTACTCTGAAAATGTCCTTTCCTGTGCGATCCCTGGTATTATAGAGAAAATCTTTTAAAATCTTCTACTCCCATGCTATTAAGCCTAGAGCGATGATATTTGGCATCTATCATCAACTACTGACGCTTTAAAAATACCTTTAAAAGAATAACCCTACTCTGAAGATTAGTCCTTTTCTATGCGATCCCTGACTTTACATTGAAATAGAGAAGGAAATCTTTGAAAATTTTCTTCTTTCAAACCATAAGGCATAGAGCTTTGATATTTGGTGTGTATTATCACCTATTGATCCACTACAAAAATACTTCAAAGAATCGCCGTATTCTGAAAATAAGCCCTTTTCTGTGTAATTCCTGATTTTACAGAAGGAAATCTTTGAAAATCATCTTCTCCCAAACCTTGACGCCTAGAGCCTTGATAATTGGTATTCATCAGTGTCTAATGACCTTCTTCCAAAATATTTAAAAAAAAAACGTATTCTGAAAATTTGCCCTTGTCTGTGCAATTCCTGATTTTAGATAGGAATAAAGAAGGACATCTTTGAAAATATTCTTCTCCTAAACCATTTTCTGTGCGATCCATGACTTTATGTAAAAATAAAGAAGGAAATCTTTGAAAACCATCTTCTCCCAATCCATATTGTCTAGAGCTTTGATGTTTGGAATACATCATCATCTTTTGACCCTTTACTTTGATTCTTAATAGAATTATCGTACTCTGAAAATTAGCCCTTTTCTGTGCAATTTCTGATTTTAGATAGAAATAAAGAAGGATGTCTTTGAAAATCTTCTTCTCCTAAACCACTTGGCCTAGAGCTTTGATGTTTGGTATGTATTGATGTCTACTAAATTTCAACCAAAATAATTCAAAGAATTACCATACCCAGAAAATTAGGGCTATATGTTTGGATCATCAAATGCCTCGGATTAAATGGGATAATCCTTAAACACCTTCTCCAAAATGATTAGATATGGGGCTTTCATAGAGCCATCAACCATCATACTAAGGGGAGCGATTTAGGACCACCATGGGCCTCTTGTTCTCTTTAAACTCTCTCTTTAAATAATTTCCCTCAACACTCTCTTTCACTCTCTCCCATTATTTATCTATATTCTTTCGCCTTTCCCCTCTCTCTGTCTCTTCTCTCGCACTATCTCTTTCTCTTTGTTCTGAAATCAATGCGTAATCGACAACTAAAACAAGTATATCTCTTTTCCAGAAAATGAATGTCCAATTATTAGTATAGATGCTAAAGATTTGAAAACAGGCACTGGCGTTGTTCAGATTGAAGTAGGTGAAACCAAAACAATTGGAATCAATGGCACCGATGATGGAACGCTTGAATTCAAACTTTCAAAGGGAGATGGCATAACCACCCTTGAAGAAGCCGATACCATTAATTCTGTTAATATGTTCTTAAACTTTACAACGGTTGATTCCTCAAAAGAGGAAATTAGGTAATCAACAACATACTCATAAATAGTATTTGTTTGTTTTTTTTTTCTTTCTAATAGACTAAAACGTTTATTTCAAATGTTTTATCTTTGCATATTTACTTATTGCATTAGAAAGTCGTTTAATGCCTGGTATATTGTCACGTTTGTGATAATCGATATTATTGTTAAATCTCTTGTTTTTCTTCCTAATTTTATCAAATATCACTCAACAAATATATCCATTGCTTACCAAACAAAGCTTTATCGTTATAAAAAAGCTTATTTATTTCTTGAAATAATTGTGTTGTTTCTATGATTCATGTAAGTTAACAAAGGCGAAAATTACATCAGCATAAGATTTATAAGATAAATATTGTTTGAATATCTGCAGTGTAGTCGCCATTGATAACAATGCCGCTGAATCTCCGATTCTGATTATTCCTATTGTGTTATGTTCTGGATGTAATAGAAGAGGTACATGTGATTATGACGCACTAAGGCCAGGGCAGAGTGGAGATAGTTTGGTTTTAGCTAAATGTGTGTGTGAGCCGTATTATGAAGGTTTGTTTTATTTGAAGCGAACTTGATTTTACTTATCTGAGAAAGTAGGTCAAAATATTCCTTCATATTATCTTCCAAACGTTGTTCGAAGGTTAAGAATCTTGCTCTGTAGTATCAGACACCGTAGATTGAAGTTCACCGTTTCAAAACCGGTAGCGCTGGTCACAAGAGAATATCATTTGAGAGTGTATTTTGAAGACATTGACATTGGTAATTTGATTTAAAGCATACCAATAAGTATAATAATTCAGCTCATCTGAGCGATTGTGAAGGTCATCGTTCGGCGTCATTTCGTCCGTCCATCTGTTCGTTCGTTCACAATTAAAAAAAAAATTCTTCTCCTCCTAAACTTACCATTGAATAAATCTATTAAACTTCACGTAGATGATCTGTATGTCTTGATCCTTCAAAATACTTCAAGGAATTTAAATCTATAAAGATCTCTGGTTTCTATGGAAACCGAGTAAAAAATATCTTCTCCCAAACCACATAACCTAAAGCTTTGATAATTGGTAAATATCACCTATTTGCCTTCCACAAGAATACCGGAAGGAATTACCGCATTCTGAAAATTAGCCATTTTTGTTCGATCCCTGATACTACATAGGCTTAAAGAAGGATCTCTTCGAAATCTTCGCCAAAACCATACGGCCTAGAGCTTTTATATGCATCAACGCTCATTGAACTCTCTGTCAAATACTTCAAAGAATGGCCGTTCTCTCTGAGTAGTCCTCTTTTGAGCGATTCCTGATTTTACACAGGAATAAAGAAGACAACTTTTGAAAATCTTCTCCCAAACAATTAGACCTAGAGTAGAATATTTGGAATGCATCAAGACCTATTTCCCTCTAACAGAATACTTCATTCAAAGAAATACTGTGACTCTCATAGTGGCAAGACATGAATTTTATTGCTCTGATATTTTTCTTTATTACTGCATTTTTTACTTTTGGATTTAATTAACAGTTATATGTGATTACTCATAAAAGATGATGATGGAGTTTTAAAAGTGTTTTGGGTGATATTTTAGAAGTTATTAAAAGAAATTAACTGAATTTTTTCAGTAAATTATTTCCCCTTAAACTGAGATATTGGACATAATCAGCTTGGACCATTACCTGTTTATACGTGTACAAACAAAAGTTATCCTTTGGAATCCTATTACATCATAATCCTGTTTTAATGACGTCATTTAACTATGAAAATATGGACTCTACAAATTTTGAAAGCTTTAGTGTGTTTTCAGATATTATTAAATCAACAGACTACACTGACAGTAATGATGGTGTCTTGTATGATGTTTTTGTTAGTAATGAATCATTCTGTATATCACTAAGAATTTATCACACATGATGAGCTGTTGGCATTATTAAAGGAATTATATCCCTTCGACCTAAATAAGGACTCAACTGGACTTGCCACTACATTCCAGTTGGATGGAAGAAAAGTAGCTATAACGTCATACTTCACACGCACACTACTTATAGGACCAGTATGCCAAATTTGGAGAAACAAGGTTTTTCGAAAAGTATCAGAGAAACTTTGCAAAATCCCATCAGAAGAAGGAACAGAACAACTTAAAACCCAAACAATCTCAATAACACCTGAAGAATTAGGAAAGCTCAGGTCAAAGAGCTTCCTTTCAACATTTTCAAAGATTTTAGAACACCCTTTTCCAAGAATAAAAGCCATTCAACAAAGTAAATAATCATAATGACAAGTGGAGTTTTAAACAAACAGCAAAAAATTAACTTACAAAACTCAGAAGTTAAATAGTCAACACCAATTAACCGAAGACAAAGGAATCATGACCCTCTTGGTGTAAGAAACTGATAGGAAAAGTTTTTCATCTATACTTAAAGAAACCAAACCAAAAACACTTTTTCAACAGACAGGAGTCTTAGCCTACATGATGAAAATAATTTAACGTTCTTAGAATCAATAAGTGTTAGCTCTGAATTGAAAAACTCGGGTAAAACAAATAATTTTGACAATTCAAAAGCAAATCAAACCAGGAATGTTGTATCAAATCATACTCAGACTAGTGAACTGATCTCAAATAAGAAATTAACAAAAAAAAAAAAGATTGAAGACCAGACAAAGCAAATCAACACTTTAAATGAAAAATTGAAAACGATGAAGGAAAATCTCAGGACAATAAAAAGTGCTGAAAATACCCATAATCTTTTGAATGAAAATAAAGATCTCAAAAATCAAGTGGCTGATCTGCATGCCAAAGTCCTTATACTTGATGAAAAGAAGAAGACCCTGTATCACAAACCTAAAACGGGAAAAACAAGAAATTAAAAAATCGACACCAACAAGGACAACAACGAAGTTAGAGAACACATACAAACAATCCAGAATACATTGACTGACTTTAGAATAGAGATCGAGAAAATGCAAGTAAAACTGACAGAAACAGCATACTTGTCAGATCTTGAGGAGCTAAAATCAACACTCATACCAGTGAAATCATCTAAAGATGCGACACTGAACCCACCTCCATCGGAAATGCAAAATCACCATAATCCAATAGAAAAGAGTCAGAATTCAAAAGATAAGAGGAAGGATGCACAAGCAAAATCCTTAAACTCTACAACTACATCTAATCAAAAATCCAAATATAGAATTTGCAATCTTGGTAATTCAGTTACTAAGGTTATTGACAATAAAAGATTTTCTGGTAATAGGTTTGAAACAAGTGTGAATTCATATCCTGGTGCAAAACTCAAAGATATCAAATGTACAATATCCAAATCTGTTGAAGAAGATAAATTTGATAGTGTGTGTGACTTGTGACTTGTTTATTGTTCATGCAGTCATAAAAATGTTTCTGAAGCTTGAAGTAAATAATCCATCATGAGTGAAAACAACCAAATAATCTCTGAACTCAAAGTACAAAATCCTAATTCAAAAATAGCCATATCTTCAATTCTGAAAAAGAAATATAACAAACTTTCAACTCAAATTATTGAAGAAATCAGAAAATTGTGCCTAAAGCATAATTATATGTTTATAGATAATAGCCAGAACTTCACATATCAAAATAGTGTATGAACAAATCTTTATACTCTGAAGTACATCTTAATAACAAAGGTGCCGCTGTACTAGTGAAAAACAAGAAAACTGCTGTGAACAAATGCCTTAACCTCTCCTATAGAAGAGATCAAAATGTCCTAAAAACCCACAGTGGAGGAGAAGACCAATTCTACATCGCTTTCAACAATACATAACATATCCAAACCAGTTCAACCAATAGCTACAGACATCCTTGGGACCGCAACACTTTTAACTACGACCCTAGAAAATTCTGGTGACAATTTTAGCAACAGACAAATTGCATTCAAAATGAATAAAGGAATCGATATTTTTCATTTAAATATCCACTATTTATACTCAAAATTGGAAGACATAAAAGTTCTTGTACACGACCAAAATAACATTGCTATAATGTTCTTTAGCAAAACATTCCTAAATGATAAAGTTGAAAATGATGGGTTATAACTTCAAAACTATAACATGTACAGAAAAGACAGACAAACCTATGGTGGTGGTGTAGTTACCTATGTTAAATGTTATTATCACTGTGTTTTAAGAACTGACTTGATTGTGGTGATGTTGAAGCCATATAGCTAGAAGTAAAAACTCAAAGCAGAAATCTTTCATATTTGGACATTTATACAGGCCTCCATTAGCTAACAATTCTTGGATTTATAAGATTGAACACATTTTAGAAACTATGTATTCTGAAACTAAGGAGGTTATATTGACTGGAGATTTCAATTTCATTTTTTCTAACACTCAAAGTTCAAAAAATGTAGTTCAATCATACAATCTCATACAACTCGTGGATTCTCCCACCAGAGTCACCCATAATACTTCAACCATAATATATCATATTTATACAAATGCACCCGATAACATCACAAATGTACATGTTCGTGAAATTGCATTAAGTGACCATTGTCATATTTGTTTTACAAGGAAGCTTTATTTAAATAATGCAACTAAAACATGTCATAATATAATCCAATACAGAAATCTCAAATATTTTGATCACAGTCTTTTTGTTATAGAATTTGAAAATCAACCTTGGTCCCTAATAGAAATTTTTGATGAAGTAGATGATTGTTTGAACTTCTTTATTTCCTTGTTTAATGATGCACTAAATCGGCAGGCTCCAATAAAACACAGACGAGTAAAGCAAAATAATCTACCTGACTGGTATGCAAATGAAATCAGGAATGCAGCAAACAGCGTGACAAGTTCAAATCCTTAAAGATAGTATTCAGTATTTGGAGAAATAAAACAAAAACATTGATATCCCAAGCCAAAAAGTCATTTTACAATACAACAAAAAATGAGAATAAAAGAAACCCTTTGAAATTATGGAAGCATCTTAAAGAGTTAAAAGGTAAATCTAACCCTAATCAGTTAAATTGTATTTGTAATGGACATGGTATTCCTGTTGGTGATGCTGAAAGCAAGGCAGAAATTTTCAATTCATACTTTGAAAATATTTTGAAAACATTCCCAAATAACACTGTTGGTAAAATAGGGAAAATAAATACCCATATTGTTAAAAATCTTTTAGATGTTAGTAGATCAATGTTTGAATTCAATACTCCTCTAATTAAAGAGGAGTTTATTCTAAGACAGCTTCAGATGCTTGATGTAAACAAGTCAACAGGACTTGATGGCTTAGGACCAAACTATCTGAAGATAAGTGCTAAAGTTATTACTAAACCAATTACTTTCATCTTCAATTATAGTATCAAAAATAGTAAATTTCCCTCCATTTTAAGCAAGCCAAAGTAATTCTTATATTCAAAAGGGGAGATAAATCTGATACCAGCAATTATCGTCCTATTTCAATTTTACCAGTATTATCTAAAATCCCTGAGCGCCATGTAAGTGACCATTCTAAAGCTTATTTAGAGAAAAACTCTCTAATACATGACAATCAGTCTGGTTTTAGAACTAACCATTCTTGTGAGACTGTCCTCACATCTATTATTGATTCCTGGATCGAAGCAATCAACAATAGAGAAGTGGTTGGGACAGTCTTTCTTGACTTAACCAAGGCTTTTGATGTTATAAATCCCCCATTTCTCCTAGAAAAGCTGAGTCGGTATAAGGTAGGAAGTGCCACACTATCTTGGTTCAAGTATTATTTGTCAAATCGAACACAAAAAGTGTCTGTTGGGGTAAATTGTCATCATCATGCAATATACAGTCCGGAGTACCTCAAGGTTCAGTGCTAGGTCCAATCCTCTTCATTCTTTATATTAATTATTTACCTTTACACTTAAATGTTTCCTCCACTGATTTATTTCCACTGAAGTTTGTAAGTTGCTTCAGACTACTTTGAATGGCATTGATAATTGGTTCTATGATAATGCAATGGTCCCAAATCCTCAAAAGACAAAAGCAATGATTATCTCTCTGAGCAATCAGTCATTGAATTGTGATAATATCTCACTGTTTCTCAGAAACCAAAAAAAAATCCAATTTTCTAAAGCAGAAAAACTATTAGGTGTATATGTTGACAAAAAAACTTTCCTGGAAAATACAAGTTGAAAATGTTCTAAAAAGATGTAATTCCAGTAATTTTCAAAAAAAGAGCTGCAAGAATCATTCTTGAAAAAAACATTGACACTCCCAGAGAGGAACTGTTTAATAAGCTCAATTTGTTAAAGATTCATGAAAGAGTAATTTTCAAAAAAGTTGTTTTTAAGTTTTAATCTGTTCAATTCAAACTTCCAACCAATATCTCCCAACTCTTTACTGAATCAACTAATACAAACCTAAGATCTAATACAAATCCATCTCTGAATGTTCCAAAGCCAAGAACTGAATTTTACCGTAAATCAGTGGCGTACACTGGCCCAAAGATTTGGAACCAGATTCCTGTTTGTATCAAAAATTCTGATAGTGTAAATAAATTTAAATCATCCTTCCTGGTTTGATGAAACTCTGTAGGGAAAAATATTTGAATATGAACACATTATCACGACTTAAACATTGAATATTACCACAGTTTGTTTCATCAGCGAAAGAAAATATTATGAAAATCTGCATAATATTTCTAATTAAAGCTTCACTAAGCTTTTCTTTTTTCAAATCATCTTCATTGATTGGGTGTTTTTTGAAATCAGGAGAACACATGTTAGCTTGTTCTTCATATTATGACAAGAGTTTATCATATTTTGTTAAGACATTAATTTTCTTTTCTTTTATTTCCTAATATTTTTCTAATATTTGATTCTGTTTTTGTATGTATTACCCCTTGTAAAGATTTTAGAGGCTCACGGGGAGGACTGGGTAAACTTAACTGTGTTGCCTCGTTAAATAAAGTCTTTATTATTATTATTATACTGCAGTAGGAAAAGTAGCCATTTGCTGTGCGATCATGGTGTTGTTTACGAACAAATAAGGAAATTATAGAACAGCTCCTGAACTAGACAGCTTAGAACCTTGATATTAATATTTTATTACCCAAAGACCCTTTCCCAAATTATCTCAAAGAATGGCTCTGCTCATTGAATTAGCCCTATGTTGTTCGATCTCGGATTTAGGAAGGATTGAAGGAGAAAATGTTTAAAATCTTATTGTCCAAAACGTTAGGCGTAGGGCATTGACATTTTGTATATATCACAACGTTTGAGCAATCAGACTGAGGTGATTGATAAAGGACAATCAGGGTCCTCTTGTTTACTTTGGTGCTCACTTTTCCTTTTCATATTACAGTCTGTATCGATATTATGTAGGTTACTATATTTACATTTAATTCTATATTCTTTGCGTACCTAGGACCTGATTGTGAAGAGGACTTCGATGGATGCTTTGATACACCGTGTTCACTTGGCCGGACGTGTGAAGATACAAATGCAACTTTTCACCGAGAAACAAACAAAGCTTTTACATGCTCTGGTTGTCCAGTAGGATATCAAATGGATCGAAGAGATAAATGAGAAGGTTTGTCAGGTTTGTTATATACGTATAATCGAAAAAGACTAAGGATATAATCAGGGTTCAAGATGTATGATAACGGGATAGTAATTTGTCTGTCGATTTCATCATATACTGTTAAAACATAGTCGATTTCTTACAAAAATGTTGTTGATAATTCATGGATCGCCGCTGTCAATTAAAAATGAAATGAAAATAAAAAAAAAAAACATTTTTACCGAAGGTGAACTATGAACACCGATATTTTTGTCAAGCATTTTGTTGATTGGGCAACTAAAAGGTCGTAGCTACAGCTTTATCAAACTTAAGTGTCAACGTTTTGGTCGCCAATCAACCATTTAATTTATTTTTAAATTTTTCTGTCCACTGGTCAACTTTTGACGGGTACTCAGCATCTACTTCCTCTAAATCTAAAATGCGCTTGAAAACTCGATTCAACTTACCCGGAATATAAACGATAAGCAAATAGAATTCCGTAGTTATTTTTCCATTATAACTGTACGTAAAGTTAATTCTTATGATGTTTATACGACAAACAATTCGTGATGAAATAATGTCAACATAAAACTTTTGCATTCGAAATTCTGATGTCATGGAGTCACGCGCTGCTAAGGAGGCAGTCCATCGTATTTCGGTGACTTTCGGTTCGACGAATGTTAGACTAGAATACCTACCTAACTTCTTGGTGATCGTAGGATTCTCAAAAATGCCCAACCTTAATGTCTTTACAAGGGATTTGTACTTTAGAAAGAAAGACGGATAAAAAAAGAAAAAAGATCTAGCATTACCATAACTGATACCAACTGATTATGGTTGCATCGCAGTACTTTTTTATTCTAAATGACTGTCTCTTGTATTTCATGAAAGACTTGCGTGAAAAAAATCTTTAGAACACAATTATATAAGGAATGATTGGATAGTGATACACCAACTATCAAAAGGCAGATGCTAGCCGCTACAATGGGGGTGGGTGGGTAGTCCAAATGGCCAGAAGTTAAATAAACCATGACTGCTTTGAACCTACATTCAATATACTATTCCCTTTTCTTATCAATAGTTGGATTTGAATATAAAACACCTATCTATAGAGTGTTGCTTTTGTTGGTACCAACCCTCTAAAATATATAATATCCTTATGAAAAAAGTACTATCCTTATGAAAATAACGTACGAAAAGCATTGTGTTTAGGGGGAAATTATTTTTTAGAAGTAATTTCACCTTTTGTTATACAGTGTTTTTACCCTATATGATATTTATTTCATTAAATTAAAAATGCACTTATAAAGACAACTGCAAATATATTTCAATTTCATTTACTGTCTTTAACAGGGTAAAGCTATCAGAAAACTACTGAACTAAAAGATCCATAAATCTATCCATATATATCAACTGAACTAAAATAGCACTCCTCAAACATCAGCTGTGACCATGGGTTTAAATTCATGCTATGTTGCTATTATTAATGGTTTTTCATTGGACCAAACATTTCAGCTACTTAGCAGAACACTGCCTTATAGTCAGGAAACATTTACACAAAAGGTAACTTTGAAGTGTTATATAAGTAACTGGCGGGTAGTTCAAAGTTAGAATTAAAATTATACAAACAAACCATAAAAACATTATTTGAATATTATTATCCATCTCCTTTCTCAAAAAAGAATTCAATCAATTTTTTCTCTGTCATGTCTTATGCAAATGTGTACTGTGTGTCTCTGAACCTCTTATCATTTTATAACCAAAAAGATTGACTACTTTAACCTTTATTAGAAACAAAAACATTATATCTTGTTAATTACTTATATCAGACATATAATTATGTAGTATAGAGTCTGCTTTTGATATCATCAATGTGATTATTTTAATACTGTTCTATTTCTTTTTTCATCCACTTACTGCTACTGTAAAGAGATTTAATCTGATGTTAGAAAAGAAATAGGTAGATAGGATAATTTGTTTGTTTTTATGGGTTTTAACGTTTCTTTTAACAATCTTTCGGTTATTTCAAAACAGAATTCATTTACTCATGTGCTGCCTAAGTATACCGAGTACTAGGGAGGTGCTCTGAAATGTGTTGAAATTAAAAATACCCATGCAACCAACGGCACAGCTTACATTCAAACCCGCAAACCTCGATTTCTCATAACTAAGAGCCCTAGTGCCACATGACCTAGACATAGGATAAACATGCTGTACAGACACAAAGTAAACAAATCAAACCTAGATTATCATTTCGATGCGATATCCAAATCTTTTATTGAGCAAGGTTGTTTGTTGGTAGAGCTTGGTTTTCGCCCGTTTTCTAGGCTTTGCCTAATTTCATATTAATAAAAGAAAAGGGTACAAGATATACAATTATACTTTTTGGATTTATCTCATTACATTTAGTTGATATTTCATTTCTTCTTCCAACTTACAACGACTGGGATTTTGATAACTTTCAGATGTGAATGAATGTACCAATGCAACACTGAATGCTTGTGATGATATTTGCATCAATACAGAAGGAAGTTTTCGGTGTGACTGCTCTCATGGATACAGAGTTAGCAGAGAGACAAAATGTGAAGGTCTATATACTTACAATCTATAAGTGAAGAAAGTAATAACATATAATATATAAGTAATAATATTTTAGCGGGTTTTGGTTTGTAATAATGTTTTTTTTTTTTTTTTTTTTTTTTTTTTTTTCAAAAGAATGATTAAAGTCAATTTGTTCTAACTTGTAAGCTTTCATGCTTGGATTGTCACTCAATGAACGTTTAGTTCAAATTAATTTTCCATCTCTGGCCGAGGCAAATATCCTTTCGATATGTGTCTTCCACCAAAGGATGAATATTTGTAACTCAAAGAGGGATGAGCAGCTTCGACAGTGTTTAACGCCGCTTTTAAAAATTGTTTAGTCATATCGCGGCGGCTGGAGCACCTAACAATGGATTCCTACTATATCTCGGGCCAGTGTCACCATTACATCCTTTCCTAGCTTCCAGCTTCCATTCGACTTGGGTTTACGATTATACACCCATTGGTGAGAGACAAACGCGTAAAGGATATGTGCCGCCGCCTTGGATCGAACTTATGACAACCCATGATTGAAGCCGGGGAGTCTGATGCGCTAACAACTGCGTTAATACGGCGGCAGGAGGCTTGGAAAGGGTGTATTCGTAGTGCTGGTGTTAGAAATACTGGGAATAAATGGTTTGGTGTTGCAGCCTCCGAGATATCACAGAAATTCTGTTAAAAGCGGCACTAGACCCCGTTCAAACAACATAAATAATTCAAGTTAAGAAAGTGGAAGTACAATTTACATTATATTTGTAGATGTAGTCTTCGAGCCTAATTTTTTCGAACGGAAACCCCTGAATAAAATAATGCCTTTGAACGCATTTAGTTTATTAATGGTTTTAAACATTACATAATAATAAAAATCACAATATTTAAATGTCTTAAAGATATCAATGAATGTGAAGAAGCATCACATGACTGTATACAGATATGTTCAAATAACAACGGAAGTTATGATTGTTCCTGTTATCCGGGTTATATTTACAATGGAACAGAAAACTCGTGTACCATGGGTAAGATTAAGACCTATACATGCCCATAACTGTTCTAACAGATTTTCTTCTTTTAAAGAATAAACCAAAGGAATGGCAGTACTCTTCAAAATATCGCTTGTAATTTTGGTTGAAAAAGAAACACTAAAAGGACATTTTGCAAATTTTCTCAGTGTTTTCAAAAGAAGATATCGTTTAAATATGCGAAAATTCGAGATAGTCCCACCCTACAGGCCAAAATCTATTTGACAGTAAATATCCACAAGGAGTTGTTGACAAAAGATACCAAAGGCTGAGCAGATTTTAGTGCAAATATTTTAAATAGTTAAGGAGATATTTTTAAAAAAACTACAATGAGATGCCTGTATATATCTTTCCTTTTTTTCTGGAGAAGAATCATCCATGAATTATTCCAGAATTTTTCATAGAATAAATGTTCTAGAAAGAGGTTTTGTTGAACGCATTCAATCAAAAACCCGGTCTCCTACGCTATTTGCTGTGGTTCTTTTAATTCTGCAAATTCTAGAAGATCTATTCAAGGAATTTGACTGAAAAGAATGGTTAAGACAGGGATTTTCAAAAGTAGTAGACACAGTGAGATAGAATTCCTTTGTTTTGTTGCGTCTTATTTGTGTGAGCTGAAAACAAAACTGTTTTCTCTCTATTTTTATTTGCCACATATCAATTACTCTCATGATACTTTAATTACAGAATCCATCGGAAACTGCCATGCTTTCTGTCCGACAGTTAACGGGGGTTGTTTTGTTGAGGACAATATTCCGAAATGCTTCTGTTTCAGCGGCTTCGAACTGAAAGGAAATACTTGTGAAAGTAATCATTTCTTTCTTTTTGCTATAAAGTTAAATATGCACAATTCACAACCATATCATAAACTTATTGTTCACACAAATAATCATTTAACAGGAGTTTCGAGTTGTAAGGTGATAAGCATATAACAACTTAAAGAAGTATTTCACATAATTTTAAAAGGGTCTGAAAAATATCAATTATATCAATTGGTTATGTAAAATTATATGTATTACGAGGATCTTCTGCTTTCCGTTATATACACATTTTAATTCTTATTTCAAGATATAAATGAATGTGACCAAGCAGTGTGTTCACAAACATGTCAGGACACACATGGTTCATACCTATGTGGCTGTTACACTGGTTACAAATTAAATACAGACAAAACAACATGTTCAGGTATATCCTAGTATTTTAACAACTATTATCTTTCGAATTCTGAACTAATCATCACTCACGGGGTTCGACTCCGGTCGCGGCAAATATATTTTCCACCGTTTGTCTCCCACCAGTGAGTGGATAATCGTAAACATTAGTAGGATGAGCAGTTGGATGCTCGGAAGGATGTAGAGGTTGTGCCAGGAATCCACGATTAGTTGCTCCAGCCTCTGCGATAAGACTGAATCGTGATATCTACCGCTCATCTTTACTATCAATCCATTAATGACGAATGTTGAAAGACTAAATGCTTATATTCTTTCGTCGTTCTGCATTTTCTTTCGTCGTTCTTTAAAACCAAAAAAAATGACATTTTGCCTTACAGGATAGGAATGATAGCACCATCTAAATATTTTACCTAACTAGCTTTCACTTAAGAAATGAAGAGAATGTGTTTTTTTCTGTTTCTTTTCCGAATTTGGGTTTGAACCTAATAATTTAATCATACTGCATCATACACCAAGCTAATTCATGCAAAAATGTGATTAGGCTGAAACGTTCAGGAAAAAGGTATCTCCGTTTTATATCTTTCAAAACCATCAAGCAAAAGAAAGCAAATAATTTACTAGTGTTGAGTTAAGTTTGATGGAAAAACTTTATTCGCAATCATTGAAATAGTTGCGTGAACAAAATTTTGATCATTGAAATATGAACAAAAACGAAAAAAAAAATCGGGTAATTTAAAGGTTTGAATCTTGATTGCCGAAACTCAAGTTAACATTTGTTCTGAATTTTTTTTAAAGGAATTCCAAAGGTAAATTACCTAAATGACCTTTGTTTTTTGGGATATTTGCAATGTTTGTTCTCCCATTTTTATCATAGTTCAAATAATTACAGTATGCCCTAAGGATTTATGGGGAGAAAATTGCGCCAACGAATGTGACTGCAGCAGCCTTGGTACTGTCAGATGTAATCACATAAAGGGGTGTGTTTGCAATGAGCAGTGGACAGGATTACTTTGTGATGAGGATGTGGATGAGTGCGATTTGCCAAACATTTGTGATAACAAAGATAAAATCTGCGTTAACACACCAGGAGCCTTCAGATATGAATGTATAAGCGGATATCAGCCAAATATGAAGACAGGATTGTGTGAAGGTATTTTTATGCAAATATTTTACAAAGGTTTCAGTCTTAGAGTAACAGTGTCATACGTAATGATCGAATTGGACAATGTCGATAAATGAATATTTTTTTTGCATTCACACATCTCTAAACTGATATTATCTTAAAGCAGACAACTAAACATAGCTAAGATATTTTGTTTATAAATGGTCCGTGGCCAAAGAATAAATGACAAAAAGCCTCTATATATTTTGGATTATTACTACTACCAATTCTGAATTGGTTTTAATCCACATACAAACAAAAACAGGACTGAAAGTACTGAGATGTTGGAATGCGCTGAAAGGGTCCTAAATGTGGAATTCGGTTCAAATTCATTTATTACTTTCCGAGTAAGCCTCCCTCCTTTAAACTTAAACCAGCATTCCCATTCGTGTACATATGTGCGTAAATAACGCACAAAAACATAAATCCGCATACAGAAACCAAAAACTGAAATTGTCTTAACCTATTCCAAGACAGTGACGCTTTTAAATGGCCCTCATTATGAAAGCTTTCGAAAACATTGTGGAAAATGAAGAAATTGCTTTTTACAAGCAATTTCTTCATTATCCACAATGTTTTTGTCCAGAAAGACCAGGATTTTAAAGATTTCATCAACCTACAAATGTCGTCTGCTCCTTCTTTGAATTTGGACTGGTCTGAAATTTTTTATCGTGTTAGAATTGGTTATAAGCTCGTTTCACGCACAGCAAAATTAGGATTTCCAAGCATAACATTCTCCTTTTGATCAACTGTAATACTTGAACTACTTTTAGAATCTTGAAAACAGAGAATAACAGCTTCTACAGTAAAGAATCAATGACCTCGATGATTATTTGACTCTCAAATTAGCCAATTCTGTAACGATCATACTAAACTCACGTAGATTTTCACTTCAAGTTTATGAGTATACGTGGAAATTTGCGGAAATGGGCGGAAACTTGTCTTAGGGTGATCGATTTGAAATACCGTTTTAGACTTAGGAAAAAAGAATATTTAAAGCGCTGTGAATAAAATTCAAAAGAAAAAAAAGGACGTTAACGTTATTGTAACGTTATTGCTTGCACATGGTAGTTTTGCCCTTTTCCTTAAAATTCCTGTAATATGATGAAGATTGTATTAAATTATCTTCGGCGCCCTGTAGTCGAGCAATTTCCTTATTCGATATTTGGCTTTAGAACCGTAAAAATCTTTTAAAAAAAGGACAAAACTGAAAGCTAGATGACACTTGTTAAAGGATTAATGTGTTATTATTGATTTAAACCTGTAAATAACGACATAATAAAGCGTAATTATTGAGTAAATAAGTAGAAACCGAAAGTGATATGTTTACATTCTAATTTTCAAAATTTACTACTTTCGTTTTGCATCTATTTGATTTTTATTGAGTAAAAGCTGTAAATCCAACAATATTCGCGTTTGCTTGATGCCTACAACCCCCTTATTCGCTCTAGAATGTTTTAAAGCACTGGGCGGCGTGATTATTGTAAAAATTCATTTGCGATCTGAGCCATATTAGTAAACATTGCCTATCTATGGTCACATGACTACCATATGTCACTTGAGATCACGTGATTACCAAACACGAGACGGCGAAAAACAAAAAACAAATTACTGCGCTGATTATTACCTTATTTTTCAATACTTTTTAGCAAACTAAAGCATGTTTAGAAGACTCTAAACGAATTTTTATATCATCTTTTGCATGTGCCATATTATTGCCTTCGGCTACAACTGATTGTCCGTGGAAATTTGAGATGAGAAGTAACCCGAGGTGTATTCATATCTAAGAGATCACGTGATGTGTGTTATCAAGAAATCCGAAATGAAATTGTCTTGTGTTCCGCATTCGAACTTAAATATCATCAATTATTTTTTTCTTGCGGATACATGTCCTTTTGTTATATTGACTAAAAGTATTCATTAATTTTGTTATTTCTAATCAAACACCTTTAAACTTACGTCATTCTAAAGCTTCTAAACATTAGACATTTGTACTGCAAATCAAGAACAAAACCTTGGGACATTCTATTTCTGTAACAACTTAATGCTTGATAAATAATGTGTGAATAAGAAATTATTGCATTATTTGAACAATGACAGGCGATCTTTTTACTGTTGTGTCCAAACAAAAAAGCTGTTAGTATCACTAAAATACGTTATGCTTAAAACAAAAAAAAAGTTTCTGATGGACCCTCTCTTTTGTCAAATCGGTTGATGTCTTTGTATTCGAATATCAATATAGAAAGAATCCACAAAGGTTAAGTGTATTGAATCCTCGACTGTATGCAGAGATGCATACCTTAATATGAATCAAAGGACTGAATGTACTGAGAAGTTGGAATGCGGTGAAGGGTCATAACTGTGGAATTCGGTTCAAGTTCATTTATTACTTTCCGAGTAGGCCTCCCTCCTTTAAACTTAAACCAGCATATTCATTCGTGTACATATGTGCGTGAAAAACGCACAAAAACATAAATCCGCATACAGAAACCAAAAACTGAAATTGTCTTAACCTATTCCAAGACAGTGACGCTTTTAAATGACCCTCATTATGAAAGCTTTCGAAAACATTGTGGAAAATGAAGAAAATGCTTGTTACAAGCAATTTCTTCATTATCCACAATGTTTTCTGTCCTAAAAGACCAGGAGTTTAAAGATTTCATCAACTTACAATTGTCGTCTGCTCCTTCTTAGAATTTGGAATGGTCTAGAATTTTATCGTATTGGAATGGGTTATAAGCTCGTGTCACGTACAGCAAAATCAGAATTTTCAAGCATAACATTCTCCTTGATCAACTGTAATACGTGAACGTCTTTTAGAATATTGAAAACAGGGAATAACAGCTTCTAAAGTAAGAAATTACTGACCTCCATGATTATTTGACCCTCAACTCGGCTAATTCTGCAACGATCATACTAAACTCACGTAGATTTTCACTTCAAGTTTACGAGTATACGTGGAATTTACGAAAATGCGCGGAAACATGCGTCAGGGTGATCGATTTGAAATACCGTTTTAGACTTAGGAAAAAAGAATATTTAAAGCGTTGTGAGTAAAATTCAAAAGAAAAAAAGGACGTTAACGTTATTGTAACGTTATTGTTTGCACTTGATAATATTGCCCTTTTCCTAAAGATTCCTATAATATGATGAAGATAGTATCAAATTATCTTCGGCGCCCTGTAGTCGCGCGATTTCCTTATTCGTTATTCGGCTTTAGAACTGTAAAAATCTTAAACAAAAAGGACCAAGCTGAAAGCTAGATGACACCTGTTAAAGGTTTGATGTGTTATAATTGATTTAAGCTTGTAAATAACGACGCAATAAAAGCGTTATCATTTAGTTAATAAGTAGAAACCGAAAGTTGATATGTTTACATTCCAATTTTCAAAATCTTCTACTTTCGTTTTGCTTCTATTGATTTTTATTGAGTAAAAGCTGTAAATCCAACAATAATCGCGTTTGCTTGATGCCTACGACCCCCCTTAATCGCTCTAGAATGTTTTAAAGAACTGAGCGGCGTGATTATTGTAAAAATGCATTTGCGACCTGAACCACATTTTTAAACATTGCCTATTAATGGTCACATGATTACCACATGTCACTTGAGATCACGTGATTACCAAACACGGGACGGCGAATCACAAAAAACAAATTACTGCGCTGATTATTACCTTATATTTCAATTATTCAAAGCAAACTAAAGCATGTTTAGGAGTCTCTAAACGATCTTTTATATCGTCCTTTACATGTGCCATATTATTGTCTTCGGCCACAACTAACGGATTGTCCTCGGAAATTTGAGATGAGAAGTAACCCGAGGTAAATTCATATCTAAGAGATCACGTGATATGTCTTATCAAGAAACCCGAAATGAAATTGTCTCGTGTTCATTTTGCGGTTTTGTTAAATTTAAGTTGGAATTGCTCCGCATTCCAACTTAAAAAGGCAAAGCCTCAGAACGATCGCAGATTCTAATTATCGACAGTTAAAACTTCCAAAATGTATGCGAACTCCATCATGTCATATCATTTGGAATGGAAATTGTTGCTTTCTTAAGTACAATAAGAAAGACACTATATTTATTATCAAAATTTCTATCACTTCGAATTTACTAGTGTAATTCTTTTATAGCCAAAATTGGTTCAAAGTTTTAAAAAATGGCATAGGATTAGGCATTTGGTACCCAAATATGACTGAGGAACCAAGAGATTATATGAAATGGTGTTTTTGTTGTTTTGTTTTCTCAGTCATTGATAAGTACATGTATTTAAAAATCAAAGTACTGAAAAGTACTGTAAGCTAGCATAGTATTGTTTTGTTGGGTAATCTTCTTTGTCAAACGTTATCATGATAAAGAAACGAGGTTAAAGTAACCAAGGACCTAATCTTCAATCATAGGATGTCATGGGTTCGATCCCCAGCAACGGCACATGTCCTTCATACATTTGTCTCTCACCAAAAGGTGGACAATCGTAAAACTAACTGGGATAGCAGCTGGAGGCTGGGAAAGAATGTAATGGTAGTACTGGTGAGAGAAATACCAGGAATCCGTTGTTAGGTCTCCAGCCGCTGACTGAAATACTGTTAAAAGTGGCGTCAAACCTCATTCAATCAATCAGTTTAACTGTATTCTAGTTATATCATGGCGGCTGGAGCGGTTACAGACTGGGTTATGACGGCGGTCTTGGATTTTATGACGATAAATATTCTGACCAAATATCAAGACATTAAAATTTTGAGTTAAAACAAGGTATTTTCTAAGATTTGACCTAATGTATTACCCCAAGGGACCAAAACTTGACCAGGAATTTATGGAGACAAATATTCTGACAAAAATCACATTTGACCAAAAAATTTGGCCTCTAGAGTACACATAAGATGTTGACAGACCAAACATGTGGCAAGCCGGACAAGGCATGATCACAAAAAGCTCACCTAGAGCATGTTGTGTTCAGTTGAGCTAAAACTGTTCGGTTTGCAAAAGGCCAATCAATGATAAACATATTATGAAAATTCCATCTAAATCCATCATTATGTCAGGATAAGTAAAATCGATTGATTGATTGCATGAAGTTTAACACCCACCAATTAACCAATTACCAAATGGCAAAATTTTAGACAAGTCCAAAGTCAAAGGAGTTGCAGACAACTATTTGAAGCTAATAGAATTTTAGAATGATCAACTTTCTGGACAGAAAACATTGTTTTAAATGAAGAAATTGCTTGTTACATGCAATTTCTTCATTTCATACAATGTTTTCTCAATTGTTTTTTCTTCTTTTTTTTTGGGGGGGGGGGTTCAAAAGGCTTCACTGTGTGGAAATAGGTCAAACAATATTTCAGTTATATCACGGTCACTGGTGCATTATGAACCTAGGGTGTTATCAACTGAGTTAACTGGATTCAGCAGGACAAGAAGAAGATAACAATCTAGTTTTCTGTGATCCAGTAAAAAATGTATAACCCAATAATTTTAATGACACATATTCTGTGAAATTTTCCCCCAAAACGATCTTAAAGAATTTAAGTAAAAAAAAAACATACATACAGATGGGCAGACACAATTTTGGCCAAGATAAACCTCAACCTGCCTACATCAGGGTATGTAAATGAATAAATTGAATAGATTTAACCCTTGTCATGCTGAATCTGGAATAATTCAGTTTTGGCAGGAGGTGTAGACCAAGAACAACCTGCACATAAGTTGTTAGTTTTTATGAGATTGATTTTTAAAAGAAATATTGGTTTTTGAACTAGTTCTATCAGTGCTTTCAGCCCTTTGGTTTTACAGCAATTCAGTAAGGTTATTTATACAGCATGACAAAGCATTTGAAAAAGAATTTTCCCATTAACCCATTTTCATCATCGTTCCAATATGAGCAATGAATCTTAAATAGGCTGGAAGTAATTGTAAATGTTAAGGCTTTTAAGTAAGTTTTTGAAGTTGGTTGACCTTGAAAAATGACCTTGACCTTGTTGAATGACCTAGACCTTGGTATCTGCAGATTCATCAATCAGAGTAAAACTAGAAAATATGCAATCCTGGTGCAAAATCATGGCAACTAAGACATTAATCAATCACTTTTCTTCAGTCTATATTAATCACCAAATATATCATCCTGATGCCAATTATTTTTCATTGCAATTAGGCCAGTGGCAGTCACTTTTGTTCATTATCTTGATTTCCAAATGGTTTATTTCATTCAATAAGGTATCTGTTTTTTTGTTGTTTTTTTTTTTTTAATTCAAAATCATGTGGGACCACCAGACAATTAGTCACTTTATGCACCAGCTATTCATAACGTCTGGGGAGGGAATCGAACCCCCATACATGATTTTCAATAAGGAGACACATTTTATATGGTCCTGATTGATTGAATATCTATCAACATCAGTTTAATCCTCTTTGAACCAACCAAAGTAATTGATTAATGTCAATTTTAACAGTCTTCTATTTATAATATGAATTTCAAAATTTCTGGATTTTAACCCTTGTCATTCTGAACCCGGAATATTCTGGTTTAGGCAGGAGCTGTAGAGAAAGATCAGCCTGCAAGTAAGTGCAGTCTGATCTTAGTCTACACCTCCTGCTTGTACTTTCCCTGCCAGAGCTGTTTATGAAGTTGATTTCTAAAAGAAATATTGAATTTTGAACAACAAGTTCTATCAGTGCTTTCATCCCTTTGATTTTACAGCAATTCAGTAAGGTATTGTATCCAGCATGACAAGGGTTAAAATGTTGATGACAACTCACAACCAATGCATGACATCATGTATTGCTGGTTGACCCATCCCTTAGGAAAATGGTAACTAGATATAGTTTAACAATTACTAAATCAGTACTCCAGTCACAGGACATCCACACTCAACAGCAAGATCTAAATAGATATTCACTTGTTAACCCTTTCCCACACAGCGAATTTTAGACTGGTCCCAATTAAAAGGAATTGCAGACGACAATTCATAGTTTTCTGAAATTTTAGATTTTTTCAACTTTCTGGGTCGAAAACATTGTGGTAAATGAAGAAATTGCCTGTAACAAGCAATTTCTTCATTTTCCACTGCGTTTTCCAAAGCTTTTTTCTTGGGGGCATTTAAAAGTGTCTCTGAATGGGAAATGGTTAAAGGGTTAAGTTACAAAAATGGAAATGAGGCCTGAGAGGACATGATGAGCAGCTTTTTAAGCCAATCTTAGCAGGATTTTAATCTTCCCCCAGGGACTCAAGTGTTTGTAACTTTGCATCATAATGGTCATTGCATAACTCATTAATGCACAATTTTGATTTTTGAAACTGTGAAGTATCAAAGTTTTAGTGGTAAAAATTGCTATGTCAATTTCTCCTTTCTTCACAATGATTTATACCTATTTTAAATGTAGCAGACTTTGAAATGTTGTCTGCACTTTATTTCAGTTTAGCCTAGTCTAAATCATTGTTGCCTTTATAATGGGTTCAGATTTGGGAGGGCATCACCTTCTTTCAACTCAGACCAGTCTAAAATTTTCTGATGTGGTAATGTGTCTCAAGGGGTTGCAGACAAAATTCAAAGCTTCTAAAGTTTAAAAAATAAGTGCCAGATAATGTAGAAACATGAGAAAGGTTCAAAGATATTGCTTATTACAAAGAATTTCTTCTTTTCTCACAATGTTTTTAACTTTTCATTTTCTACATAGCATGTGTGGGGTCGTGTGGTAATGGCTAAAAACATTGTTTGATGGACTGAATGATTTTAACTCCAACTGTAATTCAGTCATATTGTTACAGCTGGAGCACCTTACCAAGGATTCTTGTTACACCAGTAATATCGCTTTATCCTTTCTAAGCCTCCAGCTGCTAATCAAACTAAGGTTTACCATAATCCACATATTGGTGGCAGATTAATATTAGAGAGGATAATTTTTGTAGCCAGGTATCAAACCTGTTACCCCATGATTAGGAGTCCTACACCCTACCAACTGTGGTACGGCACAGCCTAAATCTGAAACATTCAATTAAAAGCCCTGAGGTTAAATGTTGAAAACCAATTGACCGCTATGGCCATAAAAACCTTATACAGTTTCTTCCTGAAGTTGAGGGTGAGTCTAAGAGGATTCATTGGACTTAAACCAGAAAAGTTAGAGAGCCCTGTCAAATTTGTGAATTTCAGGCTCACAAAACCTGTGTCCTTAACTTCTTATAATCTTTGCCATCAGTGTCCCACTCAGTTTCTTGATTGGGATTTTGTACCCTCTGCTTTGCAAAAATTGGGGTTAAAAGACAAAAAATGGGGATAAAAATTAAAACCCCGGTCACCAATTAAGCTTTAACCCATTACAATTGGCAAAATTCTAGACTGACCTAAATTGAAAGAAGTTGCAGATGCAGGGAAAAAGACTATTAATTTCAACCTAGGGGCCTAGTCTGCCAAAATTCAAAATTTAATATTAGAGGTATAGGCATCTTCTCTAGGTCTAGGGGCCCAGCCCAAAATCTAGGGGCCATGGGTGACTGGGCCCCATGCTAGTTTTTTTCCCTGAGATGACAATCTAAAGTTAATGAAATTTTGGATTTTTTCAACTTTCTTGATAGAAAACATTGTCGAAAATGAAGAAATTGCTTGTTATAAGCAATTTCTTCATTTTCAACAATGTTTTCCAAAGCTTTTTTCCTGGGGGCGTCTAAAAGTGTCACTGAGTGGAAATGGGTTAAAACAATTAATGATGAAGAAATTATTTATTTCTTGATTATCCATCTCTTTCATGAACAACAATGTATTCATTCACAGTAACGGACCTTCACTTTAAAGCTAGCAGTCTGAAAGGTTTCAAATATTAGCAACCACATAAACAAACTAACCTATTACCAGACCACAAAAGTTGGACAGTTTCAAATTAAACCCTTTCCTGTTTTTAAAATCTCAGACTGGTTCAAAATGAAAGAGGTTGCAGATGGCATTGAAAATTGGATGCAATTTGAAATGAAAACATCCTATGAGGTAGAAAATATTGTGTGAAAAAGAGAATTTGCTTGTGGGAAAATGGTTCAAGAAGCTACTGATAGTAATATTTGGTCAATAAAATCTTCTAAATTCCTAGTCTTTTTGGGAAGAAAACATTTATGATGATGAAGGAAATTGCTTGAAACAAGCCTTTTCTTTATTATTTCATTATGACTTACAAAGCCTTTTTTGTGTGAGGGGGGGGGTACAAAAGCAGCATTGTGTGGGATTAATTATGGGTTAACTCATTACCACATAATGATCTTGTCTGACGCCCTGAAGAAGTACAAATATGGAGAACTTTCCTGGCAAAGAAGAAATGGATTATTAAAAGCAACTTCTCTTTATCTGAATGATAATTCTATCCTGACTTCTGAAAGTCAAAAGCGCCAAAGCTAATGTTGGTTAAAAGTCAGGTCTGAAACTGATATGGCTGAGAAAGGGCTTACCGTAAACTCATTCCAAAGTCCAGTGGAGGTCACCCCACCCACCCGTACTGCCTGGCCTATGTCAATTGCCGTTGTCAAAACAAGTACAAACTAATGCAATGTTTATCAATCTGTTAAGAATAAAAAAAACTTAAACGGACAAAAATTCATTCATATTATCTCGAACTTTGAGTTAAACAGTAGATTTAAATTTGACTTAGCAAAACGCGCGAAACGGACGATGACAGATAGTTCTGTCGGAGTGAATAACCTTCAGTAAAAATACAAAGACTTTTTTCAAAGCCGATACCGTTTCGGTGTGTTCTTATTTCAGAACTAGTTTTTTTGAATCCAGAATTTAATTTAGATTTTATTTCTTCTTCTTGACCTTTGACCCTGGCAATTTTGACCAAACAAATCATTTGCTGCGGCGCCCTTACGCCGAAAAGTTACACAAAAAATTATCTCATAGTAAAAATGCGGGTCTGGTCTAAGTCACTTATATTCACAATCGTCTTTAAAAAAAATAACAAAAGATGGTAAACCGCGAAACGATCTTCGATCGTGTCTTGCTTCACAAGACACGATCTGCGATCGTTATAAACGTGGTTTTGACTAAAGCAACATAATTTGAAAGCCGATGACTGTGAAAATGATGTTTGATTTTAAAAAGGGGGTTGTAAGTACCAGTGTTTCTGAAAACAGAATCTTACAGAGGATAAGGTTAATACTTAAAAAAGAACTTTTGTCCCTCAATATACCTACTCGCCTTAAAAAAACCTAGACAATTTATTCAAAGATTTGACAAATCGCGGCCGTCAGCCAAGGAATCAATCGACCTATCAATTTATTCATACTACCAGAAATTGAGCTTTGAACTCCAAAATTGGCCGCAACAAAATTGTTGTTTTGAAGTCTTAAACTTCGTAATTACGGCTTATTCCAGCTAAAGTTACGACGCTTAGATCGCAAACCAAACATTTCACTTTTGGTTACATGTAATTGGCTATGAACTTGGCAAAATTACTTTGTTAAAATCGAAGCAGAACATCCTGTTGGGCGGGACCAACTGATCAAATGGGCGTTGCCAGTTCATTCTAGGTACATAATGCAAAAGAATACAGTTTAATACAACAGATAAACAATCAATGTGCAAAAAACTGAACATTTAGGATTATTTGCCATAGTTTATTTTTCGCTGCATCAACCATCAATGGACCATAACCAAAATAGGATATGCACATGTCTGACTTATATAGACTGGTACCACTGTCGACTTTAGGTTAATAAAGCCGACAGGTATACACCGATTTTCGGTACATACACGGAAAGCCTGGTCCCCTTAGGTTTTTCACCTTACTAAATTGAAAACGAGGCTTACGCATGCTGTAAAAATTTGGACACGCCGCGGGATTTCCCCATCTAATACGATAAGAATCTTAGTTTTGCAGTTTTGAAGGAGTCAGTTTTTTTGTTAAAACATTTCTCACGTGAACAATCGAAATTGTGTGCGAGAAAAACCTTGGAATGACACCCTTTTTATGTAAAATATTTGAGGAACACAGGTTTCTCTTCCGCCATATTGTTTACAAACAATAAATCACCCAATCAGATTCGATGTTTGGGTATATGTCTTTAAATGCCCATCAGCCAATCTCTTGGTGCAGTCATTTGGGATCTACCTGTCGGCTTTATTAAAGTCGACGGCGGTACCGGTCTATGACTTATACAGAGTCTTTCAGTGAAATTTGAATCAAATCCGTCTAATGGTTGCCTGGAAATTTAGCGGACACGAATTTTCACCAAAGGGCCGTAACTCCGTCAAAAATCGTAACCAAAGTCGAATATGCATATCTCTGCTTGATACTGATTATATAATTATAGTTTGAATTTAATCTGTTCAATGGTTGCCGAGAAATTGAGCGGACACGAAAAAGCTACAGACAGACGAACTGACCGACAAGCTGACTCCTATATAGCCCCTAACATAGTTTTTGGGTGTATAAAGAAAAGTTTTATTTATAATGATTTAAGTGAAATTAGCACGTATTATTTTATGATGGTTTCAAGATCTCATAATTGTACTTTTTCGTGGAATCTTGTGTTTTGGAAAATCGACTACCCCATCCCCACAAGTTAGGTATTGGAAAAGAAATAACAGCATTTTACATGGAAATGGTAAAAATTAACCAGTATATCCCTAAGAACATTTTCTTCAGGGTTTGACTGATTTGAATCATTTCAATTACCTGAAAAGTGACAGAGTCTAAAGCATTTTCATTATTTATAAAGCATAATCCTCTGTTACTTTACATAGATAACAATGAATGTGAAAATTCAGAAGAAAATCTATGCGGCCAGCTTTGCATCAACACCCTTGGAGGATACTTCTGCGAGTGTTCACCTGGTTATAGACTAAACGAAGATGAATCTACTTGTTCAGGTACACAGACTTACTTAACTTGTAATCCTTGAAATAAACAAAAACATGCATTTTTTCGAATAAATCTTGAAGAAATTATATACTATGTATTTGCTAATCCTTAAACGAAATCTAACAAAACAACATTTAAAACAATACTGATGTATTTAAAAACAATAGATTCCTCTTATTTTTCCATATTTTAAAGATTAAAGCATGTTAAATACAAGTATACACAGAAGAAATAGTAGGGGGTCATCGAATCGGATTTTCGAGTCGCCGATTGGTATAAGTCACTAGCTTTTTTATGTTTTATTGGATTGCTTAATTCTTTTGATTTTACGCTATTTTACTTCCACTAAATTATCCAAAAGTTTTCCATTAAAAACATTCTAATACCCCCACAGTGACACAGTCAAACTGGCTTTAACTTAATAAGAAATTTCTATGTGTCTTTTAAAGCAAAAACATATAGGTGGGGATGGGCACCTAAAATTAAAATAAAAATAATTTTGTCAGTACGATGTTCAAAAGAAAATTGTTCCCTTATGAAATATTTTGACGTTAAATATATGCTTTGCGGAAAAATTGAAATTTACACTGAGTTTAGTTAGGTAAGAGTATAAGAGTATAAGTAATTGACATTTTAAACGATGAGTCGACTCTTTACACTATTAAAATTAGGTAACGTCCAAGTTTAGGTAATACTTATTGCAAAACATCATTCATTACCAATTTGTTTCAGTCTTTCCATTCAAAATAGATCTTAAAATAAGGAATTTTTTTTAGTATATGTCATTCATATTGTATTCTAAATACCGGAAAAAGAGAATGCGCAAAACGTAAATCCCGAAATTGTTTAGTTTTATTCTTTACTGTTCCTTGAAGATAAAGTCCGCCTTGAAAAATTTTGCAAGCAGTACGATCTATTTTTTTCGAACCACAAGACCTTTTGTTTTGCAGATATCGATGAATGTGTGTTTGGAGATACAGGTTGTGAACAAGAATGCTCTAACGCGATTGGCTCTTACAGATGCTTATGTTACTACGGATACTTATTAAATGATGATAGACGAACATGCCGTAGAGATTCTCCAGACGACTTATGTGTAGAAGAAGGGCTGACATGTCAAGGATTTTGTTTAGTTGAAGGCTCATCGTTATCTTGTAGATGTGGCCCGGGATATATAATAGGTTCGGATCTTCAGTCTTGTCTAGGTTAGTAAAATCAGTTACCTAAGTAGAAAAGAGTTAGATTCATAAAAAGTTTATCCTTAATCTTATATGAATAGTACTCGTCGAGTATTCATAGAGTACCACGACTTTAAGAATTAACTGAGAAAAAAAGTGTAAATGATAAAAACCTAACATATTTAGACATCTGTAGGCATTAACTCATTAAAGATGCACAGGGATAATAGTTAGATTAGAAATGAAAAAAAGTTATCAATAGATACTTTTGTAAGCTATTCATTTTAAGTTGGAATGCGGAGCAATTCCAACTTAGATTTAACAAAACCGCAAAATGAACACAAGACAATTTCATTTCGGGTTTTTTGATAACACATACAACGTAATCTCTTAGATATGAATACACCTCGTGCTACCTCTCATCTCACTTGCCACGGGCAATCAGTTGTAGCCGAAGACAATAATATGGCACATGTAAAGGATGATACAAAAAATCATTAAGAGACTTCCAAACATGCTTTAGTTTGCTTCAAATTATTGAAAAATAAGGTAATATTCAGCGCAGTATTTTTTCTTTTCTTTTTTTTTTTTTTGATTCGCCGTCCCGTGCTTGGTAATCACGTGATCTCAAGTGACATGTGGTAGTCATGTGACCATAGATAGGCAAGGTTTACAAATATGGCTAAGGTCGCTTATGCATTTTTACATTAATCACGCCATCCAGTGCTTTAAAACATTCTAGAGCCATCAACGGGGACCGTAGGCATCAAGCAAACGCGATTATTGTGGGATTTACAGCTTTTACTCAATGAAAATCAAATAGATGCAAAACGAAAGTAGAAGATTTTGAAAATTAGAATGTAAACATATCACTTTCCGGTTTCTACTTATTTACTAAAAATTTGTTATTTCGTTATTTACAAGTTTTAATCAATAATAACACATCAAACCTTTAACAAGTGTCATCAGGCTTTCAGCTTGGTCCTTTTTTCTAAAGATTTTTTACGGTTCTAAAGCCGAATAACGAATAAAAAATCGCGCGACTACAGGGCGCCGAAGACAATTAGATACTATCACCATCATATTATAGGATATTTTAGGAAAAAGGCAAAACTACCATGTGCAAACAATAACGTAACAATAACGTTAACGTCTTTTTTTCTTTTGAATTTTACTCACAACGCTTTTTCTTTTCAAAAGTCTAAAACGGTATTTCAAATCGATCACCCTGAAACAAGTTCCGCGCATTTCCGCAAATTTCCACGTATACTCATAAACTTGAAGTGAAAATCTACGTGAGTTAAGTATGAGCGTTACAGAATTGGCCGAGTTGAGGGTCAAAAAATCATCGAGGTCATTGATTTCTTACTGCAGTTGCTGTTATTCTCTGTTTTCAAGATTCTAACAGGTGTTCACGTATTACAGTTGATCAAAAGGAAAATATTACGCTTGAAAATTCTGATTTTGCTGTGCGTGACACGAGCTTACACCCATTCCAACTCGATAAAATTTTAGATCAGTCCAAATTCCAAGAAGTAGCAGACGACAATTGTAAGTTGATGAAATCTTTAAAATCCTTGTCTTTTTGGACAGAAAACATTGTTGATAATGAAGAAATTGCTTGTAACAAGAATTTCTTCATTTTCCACAATGTTTTCCAAAGCTTTCATAACGAGGGTCATTTAAAAGCGTCATTGTCTGGGAATAGGTTAAGACAATGCTAGTTTTTTATTTCTGTATGTGGATTTATGTTCTTTTTGCGTTATTCACGCACATATTTACACGAATGAGAATGCTGATTTAAGTTTAAAGGAGGGAGGCTTACTCGGAAAGTAATAAATGAATTTGAACCTAATTCCACAGTTATAACCCTTTCAGCGCATTCCAATTTCTCAGTACTTTCAGTCCTTTGATTAGATCTGTTAATACGTTCTAAAGACGTTTTCCAAATTGGTATTATTTTTTTTTTTTTTTTTTTTTTTTTTTGATCTGAATTAACAGTTTCCTTTGAAGTACTAGATAGTAAATGATAATTGATAGTTAATAGGTGTCGAACCAGTTTAAGTGTCTTGGCAGTGGCCTCAAGTTCACTTGTCTCGATTTAACTAGACGCGAATATAACAGGGTTAAGTTGTACGACGGTTATCAAAGAATTAATTTCACCATAAACTCTGGTTGCTACAGCAAAAAAGGGATATACTTGTTAGAATTTGTAAAATTCTTTGATAATGCCGCTTTAAGACTTTTCGTGCTAACATGTTTTGAGGAAGCAAATCATTTAAATTCTTCTCTGGAAAGCGAAGACCTAACAACAGCAATGATGACACATATTATCTCCTAGTGAACCTTTACTAAGTTCTTTTATATGATAACACTGGGCTCCGGCACTACCGACCCCGTTTTAACTAGGAAAAGGTCGACTTACTTTAGAATACATATTTTCTGAAGCTAGAATGGTGCGGGAATTAAAATGTATCGAACATTATTTAATCTATCTCTACATTGTTAGTTTATGCGATGCCCCTAGGGGCCGTATCTGAGCTCTGTCAGTGTCAAGCTATTTTACACATAAAAAAGATCTTCTATAAAACTAATGACCTAAAAATATATTTGGTATGACGCAGCATTTGATTAACACTCAACCATTTTTTTATGTGTCAAATTTTCGATGCGCAATGATGCACCATGTATAAAGGAAAACTATACATCAACAGGGTACCTGTAGCCTTGACTTTCGTTATGTAGTATCTCCTAGTGAACATTTTCTTATTTTGTTTGTGTGAAAAGATTGATCAAGGATACAGCAATATCAGATATCATGGTCCTCTTCTTAAATAAATCCTATTTAGGAAATAGTTAATAAATCATACTCTCCACTGAAAAATCTATCCACAATTCGACTTTTTTGGTTTAAAACGAATATATCGATTCGTTATTTAATCGCACCTGTAAATATATGTTTGGTTGGTTAAGAACCTTCATCGTTCCATCATATCGGATTTTTGTCTATCTTACATTATAAAGGTTAAATCTAGATATGTCTTTTCAACCTCTTTATTTTGTTACAGTATCATCTCCAATTTCAGACATAAATGAGTGCACTGATACCATTTTAAACAAGTGTAGGGTAAAGGAGAACTGTGTGAACACAGACGGTAACTATGACTGTTCATGTCAAATTGGGTATCAACTTGATAATGACGGCAAAACTTGCAAAAGTAAGGAAATGTAAGGTTTTTTTATTATCAGAGTACAAAAAGGTACAGATGTACACATCTAGAAGCTCACTTATTTAATGTCGTGCATATCTAAAGGGCTTTAATGAGCAAGAGGCCTAATTCTTACAAACAATATACGGACGACAAGACAAGAATTATGATATTAAAGAAATAAGTACGTTATATTTACAATTTTAAAAACGTTGTAACGAAACGAAAACGTTTCTGATTTTTAAGGTTAACATGCACTTATAAGGCATTTACTTTCGCATTACAAGCTAAACTGTATTTCCACAAATTCACTTTTGAAGTTGTTTTTACTTACGAATCAAACATGTAATGCGGTGTTTTTTTGTCAAATCCAGTTTGCGATAAAAATCATTATGGAGAGGCTTGCCTTGAAGCATGTGACTGTGGACATGGAGCAACTCACTGTGATCCCATATCAGGATGTGTTTGTGCAATGGGTTGGAGAGGAGAAAAATGTAATATTGACGAAAATGAATGTGATGTTTTCCCATTACCATGTACTGGTAGAAATTCTTTATGTATCAATACACCCGGAAAGTACATGTGCACTTGTATTCCTGGATTTAGCTTGAGCCCAAGTGGTGATTGCCGAGGTAAGTCATGTTATTTGTCGATAACGCTTAATTTATTGAAGTAATGATAGTTCTAAAAGGCCAGGCAATTATAGAAAATGCAGGATACAAACCAAAAGAAATAACACAATTAGATAAAATGAAAACAAAGCTTTGTTTAGCACTATTGCTGTCCTCTGAAGGGAGAAGAAATGTGAGTACTACGCGTTTAAAGGTTACACATCAGATGGACATAGGTTTTGGCTGTTCAATTTTTAAATTTGGAACCTGCTTCACGTCAAAATTGGCAAAATGGCACATGTTTTGTTGGCAAATCTTAATGCGTTGTGGAAAAAAAGGTTTTCTACTGGCTGAACACAATAAAGCAGATTTATTTTTATAGTGGATTAGGTCTTTGGACGCAATTTGAAGACACTTTTGTTCATAAAGTGCAAAATGTATGCTTACCAAGTAAAGGGAAAACCTGCACTTCACAAAAAAGTAATGATATCCTCTTAATATTTTACGAAAATCGGACGTAAGCCACCTTTATCACATATTTCATAATGTTTATCACACATGTGATTGTCTTGTTACAGACAACATTCCAAACCTTCCAAATTCCAAAATTGGAAGTTAGGTGCCAAATAAGGTAGAAACGCTATGAGAAAACTAGAAATTATTTGCAATAAGGAAATTTCAAACAACCGAATTCCTTCAGATCGTTTATAAGCGGGTTTTGTAGTTATAGATTAATTGTCTTTGTTGCTGTGAATGAATCAGTTACGAGTAATAGTAGAAAAATAATTACCAATATTTGAGCAATTTGCATCATTCTTAACTTTTACTTTTATTTACAGATAAAGATGAATGTTCAGATGGCAAACGTAATAGCTGTGATCAAATTTGTGACAACACTTTAGGTAGTTACAAATGTAGCTGCCATGTCGGCTTCAGACAGATTGAATCTGCGTGTCAAGGTACTGTGGCTATATATTTATCCAATCGTACTTCTTGTTAAGAAATGAATGATTTATACAACTGTCTTTGACAAAGACATATTATTATCGAATGCGAAGTATAATAAAATGGTTTACTATCTATATATTCTCTCAACATAATGGGCATATGATATTTTATACAAAAAGCCATTTTTTTATTTTGAATAAAGTGCCGGTTTTTTATTCATTGTACAACTCCTAGTTTGATTAATACCTTACATTATATTAATAGATATAGACGAATGTTCGGCAATGAATGTCTGCGATCAAAGGTGTTTGAATACTCTCGGAAGCTACAAATGCTCATGCTACTCTGGATTCAGGTTAAGCAAAGATGATATGAAGACCTGCATGCGTACGTTGTATATTTATAAACTATAGTTTGCAGTAGCCTGAAATATCACCAACTTAAATATTATTTTATTACAATTAGAACGACAGTTAATGAAACAATGGTTATACATACGGAAAAGTGATATAGTAAAATAAGATATGTATATCATCCGTTTAGAAAAAGATAGGGATATACTGTTTTCCTTACACCCCACTGTAAATAACCAAAGGTTTTCGTCGTTTTATTCTGAGTCACTATAAATAGTATCGAAACTCGAAATGCAAGTTTAACTTTTCTGGTTTTATATGGCGCTTATCGAATTTACGACTTTGTTTATTTTCTGACATTGACTGTTAATGTGATGTTTTATAGTTTTTTACTCAGTAATTGTAAATAGCTCCCAGGTTAAATATGGTATAAAGGTTCAAATGGGTGTCCTATATAACGCTTACCGAATATGCACCATCAGAGATGAGCATTTTCACTACAGCCTTTCTGATTAGGCCATAGGGTTGTACTCGCATATAGCTTGTTAAATTCTTGATAACTCAAGTACTCGTTTAATGGAAATTTAACCATTGTTAACATAAAACAAACTTATTATATAATGTGCTTCAGCCGAAGAACAATGTACCGGAAGCCAAGCAGTAATTTGTGATAGACACAGTTCAGTATGTGTAGTTGTTGATGGAAAAACAGCATGTCGATGTAGAAAAGGCTACCAGAAAGTAAATGACACTCATTGCGAAGGTATGAAAAAGTAACCGTATTAACTAGAAACATATATCTCCTACTATGGTTAAGTGACAGGAAGTATCAAAACGTAGAAATAAAAAGGCAATTGTCCATGATGGTCGCCGTTCAGGATGTTACCTAAAACACTGCAATTTAGATATTCTAAGCGTAAGTTTTCTTTTACGAAAGCTATAACATATATGAAACTACCAACTTATAATTTTATCAGGTTGACCAACTGGTTTCATATATTTGTCCAAATTTGAAAAACTGATTCAAGGACTTTCTTAAAGGCTGCACATTTAGAATATCTATGCTTCCTTTTTGCGAGCCGCCGTCGTAGCACAGTTGGTAGCGCGTCGGACTGTCTATCTAGAGGTCCCGGGTTCGATCCCCGATAGCGGCACTCATCCTTTTCGACTATTTGTCTCCTACCAATGGGTCGATAATCGTAGACCTATGTGGGATAGCAGCTGGAGGCTAGGAAAGGATGTGATGGCGGGACTGGTGTGAGAAATACCGGGAATCAATTGTTAGGTGCTCCAGCCGCCACGATATAACTGAAAGATTGTTGAAAGTGGCGTGAAACCTCATTCAAACAAACAAACAAAAGCTTCCTTTTTGCCAAAACCGGGCTGTTACTGAACAAGGGTAAGAAATTCCGATAAAAATGGCCAATCGATAGAGAGGTCATCCGGACAAAACAAAAGTTGATCTACAAATTGGAAAAGAAGTATCTGGAATATCCAAAGCTGCTTCTGAACAAGAAAGAGCTTTCGTTTGGACAAAAATACTGTCCTTTTTTAAATACGTCCTTTAAAAACTGAATATAACTACTAGGGCTGAAATTCTACCAATGTGATGGACTGGAGTTAAGACTTGTACAAATGTCCCTCAGTGATTTGGGCTGATACTGTTTTTTTTTAAATTTGGAAAATAATTATTTGAACAGAAAAGGTTGATACCCTTCAAGAAAAAGGCCAAGTTCTAAGAATCATTTTTAAGTTGAATTGACGGACTTAAATGAAAGGCATTTTTAATTGGTCGTAGACTTATTAGTATAACAAAAAACTGGAAATTGTGTTGCTACAATGTATCAAAATTACCTTTGGCCTAACTGGACGCATACAATATACAAATTTGTAAACAAACTGCTTCGATTATTGCTACTATCTGAAATAATTTGAATATTTAGTCAAAGTGTAAGCTTCAGAGTGTTCGATAAAGGGCTAAACACTCGGTGCTCACGGGTAAACAGTAAAATATCATAGCATTTTACAAGTTTAGAATTGTCAAAAGGAATAAAGGAAAACAGGACGGTCAGGCTACATGGATTTTCCATTAGTGATGCGAAAGGAAAGCTTGTAGTGGTAGTAGTGGTGTGAGAAATACCAGGAATCCATTGTTGGGTGCTCCAGCCTCTGCGATATGATTTAGATACTGTTAAAAGTTGCATTAAACTCCATTCAACCAATTAATTAATCAGTTGAATCTAGAGTAATGTAAAACAATGGAGTCACGTGACAAAAGAGTTCTTTCAACTTATTACGCATAGAGGCTTTCTTTATCAAAGTGCGGATAGATGCCCACCTCGCGCAGTGGTAAGAGCATAAGGTCTAAGTTTTACATTGCTTGTTTGTTTTAGCCGACCCTTCGTCTATTTTACTATGAAAATCGCATCACTTGGTGTCTTTTATGTATAATAATTTACATTGTATTTAGTTTTCAGTTGTTGAAAATTTGTATAAGCGTAAAATACAAGATAGATCTTGTAGGTATTAACTTTGTCTACCCTTTATCCTTAAGTTTCAATAAATGTACTGTTTTGATTTTATACTAAAACTTGCGGGGATGATCTAGGCATAATTTTATTGAAAAAGAACTTGATTAACCATTTACCGATCTATTTAAAAATTCTACATCATCCATTTCGAAAGAAGTTGCAGACGACAATTAAAACAGAGTGTAATTTGAAAATTAACCAACCTTTTCCACAATGTTTTCTAAAATAAATTATTAAATGGAAATAAAACAAGGATTTTGCAGGAAAGGGTAAAAGAATACTGAAGAAGAAAAATATTTTTACTGACTATATAATGAGCAACAATTAAAAAAACCTTTTTTCACAAAAGTTGCTTATTTCTCGGTACCCATGTTGCCTTTTAAAAAAACGTAGCTATAGAAATCAAAGATCCGTTATACCTCTGAATTTCCCACATTGCCTAGAAATGATTCTGCGACCCTTTATAGTTTGTGTGATATTAGAGGAGTATTATATTGGCCGTTCAATTTTGGAATTCTCGAAAAAAAGACATTAACCGGTTTAAATAAGTGAAATAAACTTTGCAAGTTTGTTTTCCTGTGAAATTTTCACGGGATTTTGACAAAATTCGAATCAATGTCTTGTGTTCGTGTTAAAATAAAATTAGTTATAATCACCATTTACGGAAATATGGTATGCCTGGATAGAACCTTCGTGTCGTGAATATATTCTTAGTTGTTTTAACCCCAATTTCAAAGCCGGATGCAGCGTTCTGTCCAATATTTCAGTAACGGCCAATTACTGCGCTTACAGCACTTTGATTTAGACCAATTTTGAAACTACGTCCTGGATAGCTGATTTTGAATTGGCGTGTGTGTTTTGACCCAAAACGGCCAAATGATAAGAAATATTTTGTCGGGACAAGAAATCGACGGACAGCCATTTTGAAAACGTTTAAAAAGATAAAACGGACTAATACTATGTGCGTGTCATACATTTCATCAAAATCAACTCGTGGGCCACAAAGATTTCGTCTGGTGAAAGTTCTATAGATCGACGGACTCAAATCCTATAAAACCTCAGCAATTTTTAGAAAAGATGTGTCCTTAACTTTTTGCAGCTAATTCTGAGTAAGTGAATGATCATTTTTCAAAATCGTCCGAATGCTAAAGATGTTTCGACAAGACAATGCGGGAGGACGCACAGACTAACGGACGAACCGTCAGATACTGGAGGCACACTATTTGATTATTTACGTAGGATGTGGATTCCTTATGTTCAAGCCCGATTTGGGTATTTAACAATTAGGAAATTAAGAAAAGTACAGTAACTAAAAAACGAATTTATGGGAGTTCATCAATTACGTAACCTTTATTTATAATCTTTTTAAACAAACCAATTGAATATAATTATATCTATTTTTTCATATATGATGAATATAGTTGCCTTTGATTATTTGTTCTTGTGACGTATTGGTGATCGTATTGAATGCCGTAAGCGTTTGAGCGAATAAGAAACATTCCTCAAAACTAAATCTGCATCTGGTTTAAGTTACACCTGAACTACATATCGCAGTAAATTTGGATTATTGCTTGTAAAAATGTAACTATATTTGTTATACGCGTATTAACCATTTATGCAATCAATCATACAAATACATTATTTCAGAATCTTTCACAGAATCTAATTATATTTATGGTATGACCCACGGCCAGGGAGAGAGATAAACTCGTTGAATATAACTATATAATTTAATGATTAGTTTTGTCTATCAGAAACAATTGTTCTGATTGGCTGATATACCTCCATGATTATTTTTTTTGAAGACGCGGCTATTTGTTTTGCTTGCGCAAAAAAAGTTCCATAATATTTGTCAAAATATGTAAAATATTATGGGAGATATCCCTTGATGTCATCAAATTATAAGACATGAGGGGAATATTATTGTTTTCGTGGAGGTATGAAGCGAACGAAATTGATTAATCAAAAACAAACTAAGCATATGAATTCGAAGCCATTGATAACGCCTTTTGGTTATCGCCAAAATGACGTCATAGATCATGCTAAGACGTCATTCTACAATGAGCGTTATATAATAAGTCAAATTTCATATTTCGATGAATTGTATTCATTTAAAGCACTTTATTACTAACATTAAAATCATATCATAAATAGAATACCGAATTCGTGTTAAAAAATTCGAATTATTAAACTCGTCATCCTAAAACAGATAATAAATCTACAGTGCCTAGTTTTTATCTGTTTATGAATGACTCGTGTCATAAATTCGGTATTCAATGATAATTCATTCAATATCCTGTGTTTATTTCATATTTGCAAAAAAGATATTAACGAATGTGCTCAAAGAACCGATGTCTGCAATCAAAATTGTTCCAACACAGAGGGTGCTTACTCTTGTAGCTGTGAAGTAGGCTACAAACTGAACAATGACCTTTTCTCATGTTTAGGTAAGTCCGATTGCTTGACTCGCTTTATGTTAGGGTGAATAGTTTAGAAAATTGATAGATAATCGTAGATGAGTTTATTGTAATCATTTGCTGACAACATTACTAGGATGAGGTCGGAATTAGTGTAAGATATATGTTAATGTTGTGTACATAAACCAAGGTAAGTAAAACAAACTTGGAACTCTATTTGAAGGAAATGGCCGTCGTGTAAGAAATACAGTGAATAATTCCGAATCAAATTGTGTGTTTGCTTGAATGAGGTTTAACGCCACTTGAACAGTATTACTGACATATCGTGGCGGTTCGAGCACGGATTGCTGGTATTTCTCATGCTACTTTGACAACGTCCTTTTCGAGTCTCCGACTTTCTTGGGTTTACGTTTATGCGCCAATTAGTGGGAGACAAATATCGGGAAAAATTTCTGCCATGACCGAACCCGGGGCCTGATTGAAAGCCTACACACCACCAACTGCGCTATGGACGCGAAGTGTGAAACACCTCTAAAACAGTGTAGTACAATCATAACTTAGCCAACTATAATTAATAACGTGAGAAGGGCTTGCTTAGGAATAAGATTATACCATCAGAAGTCTTGGGAAAAGTCCTTAAACATCAAGAATTGGAAAACATCAACATCACACATCAATCTTTTTGAGCTCGAACTCATTAGTGCGCAGAATTCAACTGTTGATAAAAGTTTGATTTTTTTTCTTAAAATTAGATAAGCTGGATTCGATATAACACCCATCTAAATGGGAGATGATGGTGAAACTGAGAAAACGCTGTCACAAGATATCAAAGTACTGAACGTACTGATAGCAAGGGGTTACTATCTATAGAATTAAATTGATACTAAAGCTCTAAAGATCGATGCTTTGGACAAAAAACATTTTAAAAAACTTTTTCTTTTTGAATGGTATAGTCCCCATGGTATATGAGGAGTTGTAGACACCGCAATCGCATTTGGTATAACAAAAACTAACCTTAAGCAAGTTATGCTCAAGTGACGAAAAGGTACACAAGATAATTATTTTTCAACAGATCTACATCCAATCGGAAAAAGTATAGAACTTTTTTGTTTGAATATATAGGCAAGATTTGTAGCAGAATATCTAGAAGATCTGCATTACAAATCTCATTACCACACAAGCTGTTTCAACCTGCCCCTATAAACCCATTTGACAGGGACTAGTGTTTGGAAGAAAAAAAAATCCATTAAGTTTGGAAAACACCGTTTGCAAAATAGTATATACTTGTCCCATAAACAAGCCTCTTTTCTCACAATATTCTAAAAAGGTATCGAAAAAAATCCCATTTAACAGAGTTTTTGCTAAGGTAAACTTAAACGAAGGTAGTGACTATAATTGGTCTGTGACAAAACAGGTTGAAAAGCCACAAAACCAGAGTATAAACACTTCCTGTATTTAATACATAGTCAATGGTTATAAAGAACCACAGGACCAAGGTACTGACTGATAAAGGGTCATAACAAACCGATGCTCCTATCCAGCAGAGTTTTAAGGGGGAGTTAAATGCATTCCATTTCCGAAAGAAAATTTCTTTTTTCAGATTAATATTTTGCAAATGGTTGATCTCTCTTATTCTTTGTACGATGTCATGGAAGCCATATGTCCTCCTCCTCAAAAAAAAAAAAAACAAAAAAAAACAATAAAATTAATAAGAAAATTTAATTGAGGCCCAAGAGCATAATTAAATAAGACGATTGAAATTCTAAAGTCTAAATACTTTTCATTGTAAGCCTCCGATTCAAGGGAGAAGTTTTGATATTTTAAATTATGACCCCCCCCCCCACACACACACACAATTCGAAGTTTGTACACATTTACCTTTGCCGTCAGTGATCACGTTTTAATTTTCGCTAGCTATTCAGTTAGCTCGTTCACGGAGAATAACGAAATCGTCCGTAAAGTTTAGTAATCAACATAAAACTGTCAATACCGAAAATTCGACACGAACTCAATATGTAAAGAACGCGAGTTGAAATCGATCAGAAAAACTGAAAATAGTCTTTAAGATACCTTTACGCATACCATTCTTTTGCATATCGACATTTAGAAGGCTATTGTTTGCTTGAGTGACCAAATACACGATAGATTGTTGAAACCGTTTTCCTTCCTCGGAGGGAAAATATGGCTTTAAAGGAAATATATATCTATACCATAGAGCAATAAATATATTTAGAATAAAAATGATTTTGGACTCGGAAATCATACATATCAAATAGCATTTACATACTCTGCGATGAAATGAAGACGTGATCATATCATGATAAAAAACAACGGTGAAGCGTAGAGTTTTTTACGTTTTTTAGCTCACCTGAGCACGAAGTGCTCATGGTGAGGTTTTTTGATCCTCCTCTGTCCGGCGTGCGGTGTGCGTCGTCCGTCATGTGTCAACAATTTTAAACGACATCTCCTCCTCAACCGCTGGGCGGATTTCAACCAAATTTGGCTGGAATGTTCCTTGGGTGGTGCCTTTTAAAAATTGCTAAAAGAATTGAAATCCGTGAAAAACTCTGATCGCCATGGCAACAAAATTGAAATAATAAGATCTTTAAAAAATACCTCACCCTGGCCCAGAAGGGCTAGAGCCTTGATATTTTTCATGAAGCATCAGTACATTTACCTTTTTCAGAATTGCTAAAGTCATCACCCTCGGGTCTCCAGGGGCAGAGCCCCGGGTGGGGGGGCTTATATAGAATTAAAACAACTAGGACGATTTCAACTTGGCCACAGGGCAGAGCAACAGGGGTGTGGGGCTAATATAAAAATAAGGAAGGATTTAAAAAACGACATCTTCTCCAAAACCATTGGGCGGATTTCAAACAAATTTGGCAGAAATATTCCTTGGGTGGTGCCCTTTAAAATTTGCTTAAAGAATTTAAATCCGTTAAAAACTCTGTGTGCCATGGCAATAAAGGTGAAATTTTAACAAAATCTGTAAAAATTATCGCCTTCTGATCTAGAAGGCATAGAACCTTGATATTTTGCATGAAGCATCAGTACATTGACCTCTTTCAAATCATTACCCTCGGGTCCCCAGGGGCAGAGCCACGGGGGGGGGGTTATATGTAAAAAAGAAGGATTTTTAAAATGACATCCTCTTCAAAACCACTGCGCGGATTTCAACCAAACTTGGCAGAAATGTTCCTTTGATGGTGTCCTTTTACAATTTCCTTAAGAATTTAAATATGTTAAAAACTCTAGTTGCCATTGTAACAAACTGAAATTTCAAAATAATCTTTAAAAAAATATCTCCTCCTGACCAGAAGGCAAAGAGCCTTGATATTTTGCATGAAGCATCAGTACCTCTTTCAAATCATTATCTCTTTCAGAATTGCTAAAATCATCACCCTCGGGTCTCCAGGGGCGGAGGCCCGGGTTGGGGGCTTATATAGACTTAAAGAAAACAACTGGGACGATTTCAACCAAAGAATTTAAATCAGTTGAAAACTCTGGTTGCTATGACAACAAAAATAAAATAAAAAAAATGAAAAAAAAAATTTCTCCTCTTGACCCAGAAGTCTGAGAATCTTGAACTTGCATGAAGCATTAGTACATTGACCTCTTTCAAAATTGATAAAATTTCAGAGCCACAGGGTGATTGGGCTTAAAAAGAAACAAAGAAGGCAACCCTTTCGAAACTATTAAGCCAATTTAAACCAAATTTGGCATAAATTTACGTTAGTTTGCCTCCTTTTAATAATAACTAAAAGATTTGAAATCTGTTGAAAGCGTTGGTTGGTATAGCAACATGAGTTGATTTTAGTTACATTTTAAAGGAGGTCTGCTCCTAACCGACTTAGTAATAGGCCTTGAAGAAAAAAAAGAGCCTTATCTCAGGTGAGCGACAGGGTCACTGGTCCTCTTGTTCTCACGGTTACTTTCTACCCGCATTTGGTATGGCTTCTTATAACTAAATAAAAACTATACAAAATATAACTTTTTCACCATAAAGGATTGCGACAAATCGGCGGTCTACCTGCTTTCAGACCAAATCGCACACGGTGAAATCAGACTACATTACAAAGTATCGAATATGGTTGAGGGTAGCTGAAACGCAGATTTTGAAAGGCGTAGGAATATACTCTGCGTCATTTTTGTGAGCTAATACAAAAGTTGAGAGGAATCGAAACTCCGCTTCTTCAGGACCTTTGAAAGAGTTTCATCTAGATATCGTCGTTCGCCTTTAAAGTTTCGAGCATCGCGGAAAATGCAAAACAAACGTACCTTACAGAACTACAGTGATCAAGGAAATAGAATTATACTTTGATGTTAAAGAAAAGTGAAAAGTTATTCTCAATGTCCCGTGCAAGGATATTGTATTTTACAGAATTTTATGACTTCCTTATCTCAGGATATGTGACAACTTATTATGAAGTAAACGAGTACGTACATGCAACAAAACCGATATAAGAAACAAACTCGGGGGAAATTCAGAGGCCGATTCCCAAAGACTGCATACGTTTTCGCTTTGTTGTATGTAAACCATTTTCCGCTGTAACCAATCGGGAATATCGACAAGCATGTAAGGGGCCCCTTAATAATAACATCAGTCTAAATAGCTCAAAATAATGTTTTAAAAGAATTAAACAACTCTTGAGAACAATGTCTTCATGTTTTGACATTGTATCTACACACAAACAGGGAATGCGTTTGGGTATAAATTTGGGAGAACCTCGCATTTTCAAATGATAGGGTTATTACAAACAATTAATTGGTGGTGTGTTTGTTTGGCCGATAGATCGCTAAGAAGGAAGAATGATAAATTTTCCAATATCATGCTAATAATATCTATTACGGTATTGGCCGTTTTCGGAATGTACTAACGTTCCTATCTTTTTTACTTATCTTTCAGTCGAACAAATATAGTCTACCAATATGACGACATTTAACCTTTAAAACAATCTAAACTCTAATTTGATTCGTTGAATTAATCGAGGAGTTCCAATCGCATCTACTAAGGAAGGTACTATAGTTTCAGTCGAAAGAACCCTTTAAGGCGGAACTGCTTTAGAGTGATCAGTAAATTGAATTACTTAAAAATATACTAGAAAACGGCTACGTTTACATTGATCTATATGTTAAATAAGCCATTATACGAGCATTTATACCTTGATAAAAATCATATCGTCAGTCAACAAAAGGCGGCTTAACCTGTGATTTTGGCTAAGTTTTAAAAGAAAATGTTTAAAGCCTAAGTCTATCAACAACAGGGAAATGCCATTAAACAACATAGACCGATAGGGTATAGTCGCAAATCCTGAGAGCCAAATCTATTGACAATCCAAGTAGGGGCATGCAATTTAGAGAAAGTAGGAAATGAAAGTTTGTGGGTTTTTTCACAACGTGTAGCATTGGTCCAAACACATTAAGACTTTTACCTTTTACTATAAACACATGATATTATTGTGAAATAGACCTTCAAAGACCCTACAGGTGCGTTAAGAAGGGATATGACGAATCAATTGTGTAATTGTTGTAGTCCATGTGGTCCTGATTATGAGATGTAAAAGATGTTTATTATAGGGTAATCGATACGATTTCTATTAAACAAACTGATCTTACACAAGCTGTAGAGATAGGTAAACTTTATGAGCTATTAATTTTGATATGAATGATACGGAACAACACTGTCAGAATGTCAGTCAGAATTTGCATCATATGCGACTGGGAAGAAAGAGCAACTTTCAATATTACTACGATACTCTATTTCGTATTAGAAAAGGCGTCCTACACAGACTAATACAGCGTCACATTAATAAATCAGCTTTGTTAAAAATATGCCGACAGATCAATCATTTGGTTGCAACATAAAGGATTCGTTTTTCCATGTGTCGTTAGAATAAGCTTGGATATTTCATCGTTAAGAAAGTGTAGCCATACAACTTTAATGTCAATACCTCTTGGAGATAAAAAATTGCATTCTCAAAAGTTCATTAAATTTTGTTCTAGTATTAACATATTTGTTGTTGATAATGATCGTCTTGTTGTTGATGTTGTTAATTATTTGTTTTCGTTTTCTATTCTTTATTGTGCAGGAATATAGCGGTATGCTTAGGTAAATAATTTTGAGTTTTCCATATCTTAAATGTTTGTTGGTCAAAATACGTTTCGAATTCGGAAACGTTTCATACCTTCAGAAAAGCAGGATTTATTCGGATATTAAACAAATACTTTGAAATCCGTGGTGAAGTATCATTTATTGGTATATCAATTTATTTCAGCATGTGGTCCGGATACTTATGGAAACGAATGTCGGAATAAGTGTACATGTGCTACAATCAATACAGAATATTGTGATCCTGTCAATGGCGAGTGCTACTGTCTCAAAGGTTGGAAAGGAATGAATTGTTCTGAAAACGTAAATGAGTGTGAGGAAAGTACTGATGTTTGCCCTGACAATTCTACGTGCCACGATATTGATGGGGCATATGTTTGTAGGTGTGATTCAGGATATTTTAAGAACGACGATGGAGTTTGTTTAGGTTTGTATTATAAATGTCAGAGCGAATGTGTATCACTGTCCTTATTGATTTGGTTGACTGAAACTCAACCCGATGCATTAAGATACCAATAATTTTTAAGAAGTGTTCTTTTAAAAGCTTAGTATTTGGACTGCTTTTAAAACGTTTGTTTTATTGAACAGTTAAATTAAAAGATCAATACCCATTATTATTTGGTATTTTCAGGTTGCAGCAAAACAACATTTGGCATTAACTGTGAGCAGAAATGTGAATGTGTCAATGCCAACACCGCATTATGTGATCCAATTGATGGTACATGTACATGTAAAGCCGGGTGGACTGGTGTCAATTGTATTGCGGACATTGATGAATGTGAAGCAGGAATAAAGAACCCTTGTGTACAACAAAATAGAAGCATCTGTCGTAATATTATTGGCCAATACAGATGTGATTGTGATGCAGGATTTGAATTGGTCGATGACTATTGTGAAGGTATGCATTGACAATTCTCGTATCTAATGAAAAACTTACAGGGTATTATTCAAATATGTTTTGGTGAACTCAGCTTGATTAACATCCGATGCTGCAATCTTATATAAATTGTAAGAAATAAGTTACTGGGGATATTTTCGAAAGATGGTATTTAGGTATTGGATGACAACAAATTGTTCAAAAGAATTTCATGTCCGTTGTCCTTAGTGGCTTTGAGTATGCACCTTTTACATAACACAAAGTTAAAGGTCGGTTTTTAAGGAATGCCGTGTATTTTGGACACTGAAAAGGTAATTGCCTTATCTCTTAACTACAGAAAGAGCTCGTATAGTATGGTTAAAAGAAGATCATAGCAAATATTGGTCGAATATTATGCACCTAAGCTTTTAAGAAAAGTTGATGACGGATTCAGTGTTAATTTTGTTTTATTATATTTCGTTGATAAAAAGAAAACTTGTTATTGTATAAATATTTTTTTCTAAATCAAATAATGTTACAAACAGAATTTTTTAGCTAAATTTCAGTCACATAGAATATAGCAAACAACTAAGTTCAAGTATATTTAAGTGAGTGTATATGAAATAAACTGTCTTGCATAAAAAACAGAGAATGTAATATAAATATGCTACAGGGAGTTAACTTGGTTATAAAAGTTTTCTTTTCTTAGACAAGCTACGAATTACTTCATTTTGCTGCTGCTTTTTTCTGTATCGATGAATAAGTTACAAACTGAAACCTCTACTTTATCATGATGGCCCACCAATACACACAAACGTAAGACAAACGGTTTCTGCAAATATTATGCTAAAGGAAATTTTAGTAAAAAGTATTTTCCCAATTTCAATATTTTCTTCTGGTCCTAATAATCACGATATGCTTAGATGTTATATCTGCTCAAATAAAAAGTTATATCAAAAAGGATTAATGCGGGCCTTTAAAAGCATGATTAGACTGCGAAGGCTGATACAAGCCTTTTCTTGAACGAATGTATAACTTTTGGAAATGTCTCGTGCTACTTAGACTTTATCATTAACTATCCAACTCCTTTTTAATTCATAATTATTTTCAAGTTTTAAAATTTCACTATAAAAAGCAAGGATGATTACACTTGTTCTTAATTCATTATCATAACAGTCTAATTGAAAGTAAAAAATTGTAAATAATACCTGACATGAAATAATGTTTTTGTGCTTAGATTTACGAGGCGTTTTCATTACTCGTATAAAGCATATTTCTAGTTGACATAATCATATGCTTCCAGACACGAACGAATGTCTACGAGGGGAATCAAACTGTACTCAGAGATGCACCAATACTGTTGGAGGATTTGTTTGTTCCTGTAATCCTGGATACACCGGAAGAGAAAATAGCTGCGAAGGCATGTAAACAAGTTTTTTTCTATATATTTGATCTACTGGTCGAGGGCCAATAGGGGTTTTGTCATAGCGTTGTCTCCGTCGTATGGTCGTCCCTCGGCTAGGCATCCAGGGCTCTAGCCCAGTACTGGTAATACTCATGGTAAATATGAATAAGTGAAATAACTAATGTATAAAAGAAAGCTTTCAAAACTGCGTAGAACCCTATTCAATCGGTCAACTGTCCATTCGTTCGATAAAACCTAAAGCTTTGTCTCTGAACGTCTCTCTCAAAAAATATGTAAGGCATCAACAAACTATACAGGAATGTTCCCTCGGCGGTACTCTTTCAGATTCATTTTATACTTTTGTTTGGCAAAGAACTATGGTAGGAAGCCTTTCAAAATATCTCAAAGAGTCAAGTCGGTTTAAGTGTTATTGAATTTCCTAGACAAAGGTTTGCCAAATTATTCGAAGTAATTTTAATTGATCTTATAGCGGCTTTTGCACAGATTATGAACGAAAAAATTGGCCCTCTATTTTCAAATGTCCATTCCTAAGGTGATAAAGCTGATTTTGTAATTAAATGTCTGTTAAAATCCCTTAAATAAAGAAAGGGTGAAAAAGCAAAGATCTTTGGATGAGCAGGTGAAGGCTCGTAAAGGATTTTGTTGTAGTACGAAATACCAGCCCCGATATGAATGAAATACTGTTGAAAGTGGCGTTAAACCCCATTCAATCAATCAAGCGACGACTAACAATTTCACATGATAAATTCCAATGTTTAAAGTGGAGCATTGGGATTTTATCACATTAAATTAAGCTTATAGGGAATTAAGGAGATTATACACGAAGAGGGAATATTTATCGTGAAGATAGCATTAATAACTATTGCAAAAGCAGATAAGTATCCTATATCATGAAAATCTGAGCATCTTTGAAATGGATTTTATGGAAAATTCGAATAAACGAAGCCATTGAAACGGAAAAACACTTTGGAAACCTCCCACTCCAAAACCATAAGGCCGAAAGCTTTCAAATTTTGCGTTCAATAACACATAATGATACTCATGTAAACTCTTTAACTGATTAAGCTTGGATCAACATAATCTTCCGAATTCTAGAATTTACATAGTGACAGAAAATGAAATATACTGAGGGACAAAAAGTTAAGCAATTTCTTACGTTACAGCCAATTTCTCCGGTGTCTAGCTTTGGATTCAAACCATATTTTCACACATCGATCTTTTATGTGTTAGCCACAATATTTAAAAAAATCAAAGGATTTCAAGGTCATACGTGTATGTTGTACAGCGTCAAACATGGTAGGGGTAGGGAAGTTAAAGTAACACAAAGATTTAATATCTTGTGTGTCCACCGTTTGCGCCAATAACGGCATCACAGCGTCTTCTCATGCTGGAAATGAGCCTACGATTAATGGCCATAGGGATACGACCCCATTCCTGACGCAGAACACGTTCCAGGTCTCTAACGTTATTAACGTCATTCCTGTCTCTTACTCTCCTACCCAGATGGTCCCAAAGGTGTTCGATCGGAGACAGATCCGGTGATTTGGCTGATCAATCCAACACATCAACATTATAAGTCTGTAAAAGGTCCAACGTGTGCCGAGCGACATGTGGGCGGGCATTATCTTGCTGAAAATGGCAGCAAGCCCTTGACACAAGAACGTCAATACCACTGGCTGGACAATTTCGGTGCAGTATCGAACGGCATTTAAGTTTTCCTGAATAGCTACCAAGTCAGTCTTGCCACGGTATGATATACCACCCCAGACCATGACGCTGCCGCCTCCAAAACGGTCATGTTAAATGACGTTGGCGGGATCCATCCTTTCGCCATCACGCCTCCAAACACGTACCCTGCCATCCGCAAACATCAAATTAAAACGGGATTCGTCTGTGAATAGGACCTGATTCGACATTCATCTTGGCCATCGACGGTGTAGCCTTGTCCAATTCAATCTTGCATGTCTGTGTGCACTTGTCAAAGGAATGCCATCATAAGGTCGACGTGCGCGTAAACGTGCCGAACGAAGTCTGTTTCTTACAGTACGAGCACAGACCCGTGTTCCCGTTGCATTTCGGACCAAACCGGCTATACGACTGCTATTGAGGAAGCGATTATGCCGTGAACACGTCGCAATGTAATTGTTCTCACGTTGGGTAGTCTACGTGGCCTGCCTGAACGTGGCCTGTCTTTGACGGTGCCTAATTGACGATACTTTGTTCTAAATCTTGAAATGGAACTTTTGCTCAGGCCAAAATGTTGAGCCACCTCTTTTACCATCATACCACCAGCCAGCATACCGATGGCTACGTTCCGTTGGTCTAAGTTAAGCCCTGGGCGACGTCCGATTTGATTTTTTTTTAAATGTTTTAATGAGTTATCTTGTTATTGATGCTAACCAATAAACTGGGATAGATGTTGTGGATATAGACTTCACGTTCATGTGGAAGCACGTGCAAAACATGTTTCAGCAAAATTGCGTCAGACAGCCTTTAGAAGCGCGGAAAACGTGATCTTAATGCATAATAAGTTTGTTAGCTTTTAAAAATTGCAAACGAGACTGATTTTATAAGGTTTATACATTTACGTTGAAAAATAATGTAGGTCGAAAAAAAAATGCTAAACTGTTTTCCTTAGTATATTTAAAAAATCTCCACTAAGGTCTACCTTTCAAATTTGCATACAGCGTCGCCCTTTAATACTCTCCAAAAACTCTTCAAATAATTACTCTTTCACAAAGTCCAGCGGGCTATGTATCAGCACTGTGTCCTTCGTGCATGCGTGCGTTAGGTCGATCTTTTAAGGATGTTCTTTTCTACCACATTTCATGGTAAATGTCCTTTGGAAAGCCTCTCTAGGATTTCTTCTTTGATTCTGGCAGGTGTTTTTGTGATACGGTCTGTCGGGTCAGCAAAAATTGAACAATAGTGTAATCTTCTGGAGCTTATTATTCGACAAGAATGGTTTTAGGCAGCAATGTGCCTTTGATGGAACCCTGTTAGGTTTCTTTCCAAAAACTTCGTGGGGGAAAAACATACGGCCGAAAGCTTTCAAATTTTGCATGCAGTAAAACATAATGATACTCTATTAAACTCTTTAACTCATCAAACTAGGATCAATGTTTTATATGCCTAGCTTTCATTCGTTTTTCTAGACACATCGATATACCAAATTAACCAAAACAACAAATCAATTGCAAACTCAAGGCTATCCTATGACCGGGATTTCATGGAAGAGTGTGCATGAAGTCATCGGGGCGACATTTTTTCGTTTATTTATTCGATGCCTCGGGTCTAGCATAAATTTACCATTGAGACTCCAAAGTCGGTATAAGTTGAACTTGAATAATTATTGAGGTCGATTTTTGATCATTTAATGGGATATGTGTCTGAAAGAACCCTTCGATGTTACCGAAAATCGGCGAGCAAAGGCTGATATTTAACAGTATTTCCGGAGTTAACCTTTAATCAAAATATGGGATTTATTAGAACAAATAAAGAAATTATTGGCCTGCTAGTAAATAAAGGAACTAATTCTTTTGCGGACTTACTCTGTTCATAAAGCACACAGACAACCATTTTTGCTTGAAAGGCAGCTTTGTGGGTAGCTTTTGGTCGCTTAAGGATAGGAAATCCCTCTCAATGACTTTTAGGACTTTCCGACCTAAAATTAGCATTATGTTTACTTTATGCTCTTAAGTAGCTACACCTTTGGCTCAATCGTCAAAAAACTTGAACAGATTATTGTCAGGTTTTGTAGCAGTTTAGAAAAAGGGGCATTATTTATATTTTCCCATTTTACTATCTTGAGGCGACAATTTTGATTCAATCTGGTTGAATCTGTCTGACTGAGAACGGGACTATACTATTGGAAGCAATACACAAGTAGGCCGCTTAGTCAAATCTTTAAATCAAGGTAATCAAGATCTATAAGTCTTGTAAAATGTCTATTTCATCATAAATGAGACCCACTTTGAACTCAGGCAAATGACCCAGGGCTACCTTCAGTTAATTGTTCTAAAGTTGGTGTAATGAAATTCTTTTTGGAAAGTTTGTTTCTTTATGATGTAGAAAAGCCTTCATCATTAAAATACATTTTTGAATTTCTTCAATCTGAATGTATGTTTCAACGATGTAAGTATTAAAGCTAGATGGGCGTTACAGGCTCACCGGGGCATCTTGAAATTACTACATAGCATTCCCAGAGAACTGCAAGCACATTTGAAAACGCAAATTCGTTCCTTGGGGTTTTCTTTTATTACCTTGGATTGAACTTAGCTCTCAATGACTTCATTTAAGCACCAAACCGGTCTACTTCCCACAGAAAGTAAAACCACATACATTGAATTTAAGGTCAAAGTAAGAAAATCTCCTGTTTATCGGTCCATAATATTTCCGGACCTTTTTACAGTATCAATCCATCGAACTCCGTACGATTTGAGCCAACCGATACAAATTCAAGGTCATGAGGTTTATTTTGATTAAATCTTTTTGCTTCGGTCTTTTTCAAATTTTCACAATCATTTGAATTATGCGTTTAGAGGACCGTTCTGGACGAGATCAAAGGCCAATGTCATTGAATGAAACTTTATTTAAATAAAATGTTTATAAATAGTATTTGCGCAGCCAGGCAAAAGACCCGAGACCTTGTCGATTTTAGACCATCGGTCTTCATTGTGTGAGCTCCAAGCTTCGGTTTCATGCTAAAAAAGCCTATTTACCTAGCACGTTTTGTACCATTACTATTAATTCGGCTGGTTATGCAATTTGATTAGGAGCACATTTTTTCTAAAGATTTTATTTTGAAGTCCCATCTCAACCTACTCGTTGTTTTGTAAAATGCGGAGTGGCGTCTCGAATTCAGGGACTCTTGTATAAATAAGAGGCTTATTTAGAAACATTATAATGATATCAATTTCAGAGTGTGTAACTGGACGATGGGGAGACAACTGCTCTCATATATGTGAATGTGATGATGAAAAAAGTTTGTCATGTGACCCAGGGACCGGCTGCGTATGTAAACAAGGATACTCTGGTTCTGACTGTACCCACGACATTGATGAATGCTCTACTGTCAAAAATGCTTGTACAACGAACTCTAAATGTAGAAACAGTTATGGAAGTTTTACATGCACCTGCCTAGCTGGTTATTTACAGATCCACACATCTGGACAAACTAAATGTGTCCGTGAGTTCGTTATTTCATTAAGTTATCGCGAATATAGGGAGTTTTATGTTAGAGATACAACATATTATATTTGCTTTTCGCTGCGGAGGAAAATTTTGATATTTTACGAGACCAAAGCAGCGAGAATCAAATACAATATATTGATACAATCGTATCATAATATTCCATTCATCATATATCTATCTTTTTTTAAAATACTCGATGAAATAATAAAAACAGTATGTATTTCTACCAATATTTTCCTTCTTTACCATCCTGATTACGTTTAGCATAATGACGTCATATACAGAATGAAAATGACGTTCCCTTATACAATCTTATATGAATCCGTATTTGACACGGTTAGATACGGATTTTTTTTCTGACGTGCCTGAATCTGCGTAGAATTTATATATTTTACTAGACATATTGATAGGTATATAATGAAAATAATAATTAAGTCGATAAATCTTTATAGCACTCATTTAATATGAAATATACTCGAAGTAAAATTGGACCTAAAAGGAAAAAGCATGTCAAAGCTTTACATTTTAACTAGAAGCTTTGCTCATATAGTTACCGGAACACGAATAATATAGTGCAACACCAAAAGCAGTCTTTTGAAAAACTGCAAATATATCAAACTACTGCTGTTTCTAATTGTTTTTTGTTTGGGTGTATGAGACAAAACTTTAAAGAAAACATAAGCGACTGAAACTTTTTGGGCAGGCAAAGAAAAAGCTTATCAAAACTGAATCACATTATATTTTCAGTATGACAGTTTTAAGGTAGCATTCATCTTCTCAGACGCCTTTATAATCATTTTTCGTAGGAGACAAACATTGTGTAAATGACATGTCCGTATGCGAGATAAACAAAGCCTGATGAAATTAGTTACCCTTTTTATATATTGCTGATAGGTCGCTTGTCACGCCATCTGATCTCTCTGATATTGCAAATCGACTAAAGTAACAAACGACATTATTTTTAAAATGCGTTTTCTGGGACATTATATTAAAGTCAAAGCGTTGGCTTTTCATCTAACGGCATAAACACGGCTCGATGACGTTAAAAAGTATGATGAAACTGACGGACACCCTTCTCAATTTCGTTCAAAATCGTTCATTCGCCATTCAAGTTAATAGCTCACTTAAATCGTTTATAACTTTCCACAACTTCGTTCAAATCGCTCAAAGAATTCTGTAACATCAATGACTGACCTGAGCTTGAAACTATCTGATTTGTCTGCGTAACAAACATGTCTATTTATAGGACAACATGCATACAGAAATGGTTTTGATCAGGACTTGGTATTCTTTTATAGATTATTAAACAAAATCGTCTCAGAGAATATTTTATCCATTCTTAGATAAACCTTTTACTTAAGTACTTTCAATGCATTTTTTTGATCTCCAACAATTCACCTGTGTATTTCGTCTTTGTTCCATTTCTATCTTATTTGACGAAATCATCGTTGTAAATAATTTGAAGGATCATAAATTTTCACATTCTTTAGCTACAATTAGTACTATTAATTTATTTATATGTCTGAACACGTCATAAGATAAAGATGCTAATTTGAAGTCGTTCAATAGAGCTCAACTATCGATAAAATAGTCAGTCCTTATTACAGAATGTTATGAAAATACATATGGAATGAATTGCAATGAAACATGTGATTGTTTGCCTGAAAACACTTTCAACCCAACTCAGTCATGCGACCATGTAACGGGGCAGTGCGATTGTCGATGGCAGTGGAATGGAACGAGATGTGAAAATGATGTAAACGAGTGTACAGTTGGTTTTGACACATGCACAAAGGCTAATGAAACCTGCTTGAACACTGAGGGAGGATTTAAGTGCATATGCGAGGAGGGATTAACCAGAAATACAACCGGATATTGCAACGCAGGTAAATTTGTTGAAATCAACTTTTGAATCTACAACCAAGCCTATTTTGTTCTCTCTATACATTTCTCAGTAGTTTCTCCATGGTTTTATATGTATATATTGATAAAAACGAATGTTTGGAGAATTTTACGCCATATGATTATTCGATAAAAAAATTATGACGATGATTTATGGTTTGATGATTCATGAATTATCGATTAATCAACCCATTCCCACACAATCTCGCTTTAACGCCCCTCACGAAAAAATACTTTAAAACAGTGTTGAAAATAAGGAAATTGCTCATTTTCAATTTTTGTAAAAACAAGACAGACGAAAATTCCTAGAATTTCATCAATTTAAAATTGTCGTTTGTAACTTCTTTCAATTTTGAAAACATTAAACTTTTATCGTGTGATAATGGTCATTTTATTACTCTATTACTCTTCTTTTCAGCAATACGACAGCTGATATTCAACAATAGTGAGTAGGCCTTATTCTATTTTTTGTACATAAGATCTTCCTATTTATCAATTGCCCGAAGACAAAATTTTATACTGACCCAAAATGAATGGAATTGGAGACGACAGTTTAAAGTTTATGATTTTTTCAACTGACTCAAAGAAAACATTGTGCAAAATGAAGAAAATATTTGCTCATTTAACAAAATGTGTTAGCGATTGTTTTCTTTAAGGATTTCAAAAAGCGTAATTGTGTGGGAATGAGTTAAGTCAAATACTTTTAAAAGTGGAGTTAAATCTCATGCAATCAATCAACCTATTAGATGGCTTGAAGTTATAAGTATAGGCATAAGTATTTGTTACTTAAATAATAACACCATAATTTCATTAAATCGATAAATGTTTTATTAAGGAAAAAAATAATATAACTGATTTAAAACTTATTAGTAAGCAGAACATGAGTACAATCCGTTATTTTAAATCACATTATTACGCCTTTGATACTGTTCAACAACAAACATACCAAATTATACATGTACATCAAAACCATTTAATATGTAATAAACAAATAAGATACGTACTTAAAAGGGAGATTTTGGTTCTGATTAATCATTTGAATCAATCATTGTTATGCTTTGTGGGGGTACACAAACATATCTAAAATCTTGCAGGTACTCACCGGTCCGTTATAGTTCATATTGTATTAGACGTAGCAATACCACCAGATGTTAATTTGGAAGATCAAAGCTCTAATTCCATATACAAGCCAGAAGCCCGGCAAAGTGTAAGAAGTTTAATATGATTTTATGAGACGACCTACTTTTGTACGAATTAATGTCTTTGTGTGTCCTTTCGAGTTTTTTCAGAGTTTTGCAATATTGGGCTGCTTCAAAGGAAAGGGGGTTTATGTAAACATCGTTATGTACGCACCTCCTTCATTTCTTGACAAGTTTGCATGGCATTACCACCACAGTTTTTGTTGTTATGTGCCTGTCTGTACACCAAACATGTCTTTTGAAATTGTACTGTGTCACTGAAGAAGGAGACTTAATGGACAAACTCTTGTAAAACAAACAGCTTCTTATTTCTTTAGGGGGGGGGGGGCATTTGCTTGAAATGATTAAGTATTGTTTTTCAAAATGAGACATATTTCTTAAAGAATGGCAAGGGAAAGGGGGGGCTTAATTTTTTCTGTTGTTTTCAAAGCAACCTTCGTTAAATTTCAAATGGGAGGATATGGGTTAACAGAATCACCGCCATCGTGTGGCCTGCACATCTGATAGGTTTTTTATGTACAGCAATACTTCAAAGCAGAGGTCGATATATAGCTTCAAAATTGACGGAAGGAAATTGCCAAAAGTCATATATATATAAAGAGTATTGATTCCACATTTCTACTTTATGTGTTATTCAATCAGAAATTGCCAGAACCATAGCATTTCTATTTCCATAGTGTCTTTATTTGTTGATGTTGTTATTGTTGTTGGGGTTTGTGTGTCTGTGTTTTAAATTGCGGCCTTCTGGCAGTGTATACTGTTATCACGGTGCCACCATTTATAGCATATCATTTCTTTGTATTGTTGACTTAAGATGATTATGCATCTATATTGATATTGTACTAAAATCTATGGGTTTAAAGCAGTTTGCTTGTCTTACGATCAGTTGTTTTCTCCGTTGGACGTTCCCGAGCTTTTTCTTGTTTTTACTTTTTCTCCTGAACTACTCGATAGATTTTATATAAATATCACGATGTGCACTTTTTATCTTGGTTACGTTCAATTATGTTTTCTTTGTGTATGTGCTCTTTGTTTGATCCATTTTCTTCTTCGAATAATGAATGGGTTTGATCAAATTTTCACATTTGCACTAAAAATTAGGCAAACAATTTGACAAAAGTCTTTTACTTCACTCGAAGGAATGGTCCTATGTTTAAATCGAAAGTGTTTTTTTTTTTTTTTTTTCTTTTCGTTTAACACGCGGTCGTGTAGGTATCTATCACTTTCATTGAAAGCTGTAGAACTGACAAATCGACACAAAGGATTAATCAATTAAATCATTTATCATTAAGACCTGAAGTCATTGTTGACCTACGGCATTTATGTCAAACATGTTCGATGTTTTCGCGACCAAAACATCAAAACTACAACGAATAAGGTGTTTTTACGACATTAAGGTCGCCAATTAACTACTTGCTAATTGTATTATATCCCTGACCATCCATTTTATAAGTCTGGTAAGTCAGAAAAGTTTGGAAATATCTCCATAAAACTACCTTGTCGAAGGTCGGTGGGCGTGGTTAGCGACCCAACAATTTATTTCATTGACCTTGATTGATACGTAATAAACAAATTGACACTCCAATGGTAGACACGAACCTTAATCTAGTAATCATCATAAAAGACATACTCATGAGTGAATAGCTTCACAAATTACTATCCAACAACCATTCTACGTGCTGCTGTACCCAAACATATTACTCAATCAATTGTAAAACATCCCTGTATTTTAGCTACAGACAATCCTGGATGAAGCTGTAAATGAAACACAGGTTACTGTTAATTATGTGAGGTAAGACAATCGAAATAGTTATTGGTTTCATATATTGTCTAAAATTAGTTTTGAAATAAAAAACAATGATTTTATTCGAATGTGTTGCCGTATTAATAAACCTACTATAAAAACTATCAAATTAGGTTACTACATCACTAATAGAACACATCACCGGTAGTTTCCTTTCACTTTTTAAGTTCTACCGAGGACAAGACAAGCTAAAGCAATGGCGAGTTTTACATTCGTTCATTATTTTATTCGTGAGTTATCGTCAATAACAATGATAAAAAAAGTGGCAATTGGATTTATGAAAATATGATTATGTTCCTCCAAAACACACTATAAAATTAACAAGAAAACTATACTCCAGGCTCAAAAGCATAAATGAATATGACGATTGAGATTATAAGATCAAGATAATTTTACACAGTAAGTCTACATTTCCTGAAAGACGTTACGGTATTGTAGAATGTGACCCACAACAATTTAAAGCTCGATTGCATTAAATTATGACGTCAGGGATGGCGGTTAACTTTCGCTTGTCATTTAAACAATTAGCTAGGTCACGAAGATTAACGAAAACGTCCGTAAAGTTTAGTCATCAGCACCTGTGCATATAACAGTCAATGCCGAAGATAAGCGAAGATTTCTGGTGAAAATTGGGTATATTTGTCTCGATTTCAAAATGTAAACAAACACAAATTGAAATCGACAAGAAAAAACACAAATTACTCTTTCTGGTGAGCATCACTCATACCCTGCTTTTGCATATCGATACTTAGAATACCCTTGATTGCTTTAGTGACCAAATAAGCGATAGATTATTTCAACCATATTTTTTTCTTCCTAGGAGGCCAGATATGGCTTTAAAATATCCCCTTTATAGCGAAAAGTTTACAGTTTATATTGAATTATCTTAAAAATAACTCCGAATAATTGACTTTAGTATAGCTATTTCTGTCAGCTATGAGCATTACTGCCATGTTATATGGAAAATAAATTCAATACCTCGCAAAAGTCGCCAGTTTTCATGGCATTCTCTTCAAAACTGCACACAGTGATTATATCGTCATAAATATTGTTTCTTTGATATTTGTGTCGAACTACTTAGGCGTAAAAAAAAAATGCTGTGTTTCCGCTAACCCGACCGACCTTGTTTCTGACCCCCGATTCTGCTGTTTTTATCGGCAAAATGAAAAAAGTAAAAAATGAAATGCCCGACCCATTCTTATTTTCGTCCGACCCATGACATCCTCGAAATGTACGTTTTTATTACATTTCGATAGTTTTTTCCGTATGCTTCGTTCGGAGTTACTCTTCCTGAGTTACTCAAGCGCTTTACGGAAGAATCGTCGCCGTAAATGCAAACGTCAAGACGACTATGAAGTGAGTAAATAACCCGGATAATGAGATAGCGCGAAAGTCCACAAATTTGAAAATAAGAAATAACGATTTACCTACCTACCCTGTATTTTCCCCAATTAAAAAAAAGATTCGCCTACCTACCTACCCTCTTTTTTTCTAGCCCGTTAGCGGAAACACAGCTATTTTTTTTTTTTTTTTTTTTTTTTATGCCTTAGCATCAAATATATCGGCCCCTTTGACCTTGTGTTTGGTCCTTGGACTACTTATAAAATTCTTTAACTTTACTGATGTTTTCAAATTCATGACTCATTTAATATAATATGTGTAACATTGTTCTTTGTTCTACTTAGATAAAGTTGCTCATATCATAATAATTGGAACACGATTTCTGAAAACAAACATCAGAATATAGAATACAAGTATGTATGGGATAAAAATAAAAATCAAATGTATCGTGAAATTTTATCACTGAGTGAAACTAAAGATGAATTGAATAACTTTATTGACAGTGTTTCAACTTGTAATACAAAAACTGAAATCGATAACTGTGTTAGTAAATTCTCAAACCTGATTGACGGAGTTGTATCCCCTCTTTTTAAGAAAAAATGTAAAAAAGTATATAATAATAGTAATACTAATAATGAGGAATCGAATAAAAACTCACAAATATGGTTTACACCTGAATGCAACAATAAGCGTCGAGCATTTTACCAAAACTTAAACTTATACAGACATAATAAAACAGAAGAAAATAGAAAAAAACATGGTCAAGGCTAGGTCCGAATTTAAAACTTGCATAAAGAAAGCTAAATATGATTATGACAACAAAGAAACACACAAATTGTTAAAAGCTAGGGAAACTAAGGCTAAACTTTACTGGAAAATGCTTAAGGAAACATGCGGATTACAGAAATCAGAAATCTTTAGACAATTTCGAAAATTATTTTAAAGCGGTTAATAATCCAAATAGTGATTTCTTTATGCCCGATGAAGATGTTATAGAATTTATTGAAAGATATGAAAACCATGAATTTAACATAATGTTTGATGAACTTAACATACCCTTCACACAAAATGAAGTGTATAAAGCAATAGGTCAACTTAAAACTAATAAATCAGCTGGTCCGGATATGTACATCAACGAATTATTCATAAATGGAAAAATGAACTAGCGCCTAGTCTTTTAACTCTTTTTAACAAAATTTTACAAGTAGGGTACTTTCCTGAATCGTGGTCAGGCGGATTCGTTATCCCATTGCATAAAAAGGGAAGTTTAAGTGATGTGAACAATTACAGAGGGATCACTCTACTTAGTTCATTAGGTAAACTTTTTACTCGTATGTTAAATAATAGACTATGTAATTGGGCAGAGGTTTATAGTGTTTACATAGAATCACAAGCAGGCTTTAGGAAAAATATGGGGACTGTTGATAATATTTTTGTTTTACATGGAATTATAAATCATATGATTACAAATGGTAAACAGTTATATTGTGCATTTATCGATTTCAACAAAGCTTTTGACTACGTAATTCGAGAGAATCTATGGATGAAAATGATTAAGCTAGGTATCAGGGGGCAGATTTTTGATATCATCAAATCAATGTATGAAAAGGTTAAGTCTCGTGTCAAGTATTTAAATAATCTAAGTGACAGTTTTGGATGTACCTTAGGGGTTAGACAGGGCGAGTGTTTATCTCCATTTCTATTCTCGATATTCATTAATGATATCGAAGACATATATAGTAAAAATGGGGACAATGGAATAGATATGCATATGTTTAAAGTTTTTCTTATCCTATACGCAGACGACATTGTTCTTTTTGCCAATAGTCGCAATGAACTTCAAAGTAATTTAGATCTATTATATGAATATTGTTATAAATGGGAGCTCATCGTAAATTCAGATAAAACTAAAATAATTATTTTTAGAAAAGCGGGAAGATTGCCAAATGATATCGTTTTCACATACGGGGATAATCAAATTGAAATTGTGGATAAGTTCGTATATCTTGGGGTGGTATTTTCATCAAGTGGATCTTTCACAAATGCTCAGAATACTCTTGCTGGACAATCACTTAAAGCATTTTTTAAACTGAATAAATACATGCGAAAGTTTACAAACATTACAATTAAACATAAATTAGACCTTTTTGATAAGTTAGTTTTACCGATTATGAATTATGGGAGCGAAGTATGGGGATTTCACACGGGTCATTCATTAGAAAGAGTCCATTTGCAATATTGTAAAAAAATATTGGGCGTCAAAAAATCTTGCCAGAATGATTTCATATATGGATAATTGGGAAGGGTTCCTCTCAGAAATTACAGATTCTATAATATTATTAAATTTTGGATAAAGAATATGCTGTCAGAAGATAAAAAACTTGTGAAAATAACATACAATACCCTTTTTCAAGATTTATTAAATAATCCTAATTGTAAAAACTGGTGCTCTTTGTGTAGAGATCTTTTTAATACCTTGGGTTTATCTGATGCATAGCATTATCAAACTGTTGGTGATCCCAAACTATTCTTAATTTTAGTTAAGCAGAGAATACACGACCAATTCTTACAAAACTGGACAAGTCGTCTTGATAATTCAAGTCGCGCATTATTTTATAATAAAATTGCCGAGTTTAAATTCCAGCCTTATTTGGATTCCATAAGCATTGAAAATAATAAATTGAGTCTAGCTCAGCTTCGTGTCTCGGCACATAGACTATGCATCGAGACGGGAAGATGGAATAGACCCACAAGTATTCCAATAAACGAACGTCATTGTTTCCATTGTAAAACATTAGAAGATGAATACCATTTTGTAATTGAATGTAGTATCTATAAGGAATTAAGAAAGCAATTTTTACCAAAATACTACTGGAATTCACCAAACATGTATAAATTCATAGAATTAATGAAAACAGAAAATCGTCATTTATTAAATCGTCTAGGTAATTATGTAAATAAATCTTTTAAACTCAGAAATCAACTATTGTTTAATAATTGACTCTACATCTAAACATTTAATACTGTTTCTCTATCTATATCTATGAATAATGATACATTTTAATTGATGTACTTCCAATCTAAACATATACATATTTTTGTCTATTATCGTGTCCGTATACTTTTGATATTACACGGTAAAATTCGTATTACAGCATTTAAAATAGTGACTGAAATGGCTGCAAAGGCTGGTATCATGGCCCCTCCTATTTCGTTTCGTGGAGGAGTCTGATATTAGTCTTGCACATCTAATATATACTTTCCTTGCGGTCGCAGATGTGGAGGCTGCCTTTACTCTTTTTCCTTGAGAGAAAGATGAAGGCACAGCCCCTACTCCTGCCATCGTTCATATTTGAACCACAAGCAAAATTTTCAAATGAATATATCAAACATGTTAGATCTTATTTCATGTTTACTGCTACTGACAACATTATATGGAAATAGCTAATGTTAATCGTAATTATTTGATTGGGGAAAGAATGAAAATGTTGAAAACATCTTTGCATACAATTGTCTAATATTTTGTTACAAGTAACACATTTTAATCTAAATTGAACTATAATCCGTCTTACATACATTGCTTGAAATGAAATGATTTAATGATTGTCATAATGACAAATATTGTGTATTTGTTATTTGTACTTGTGACAAATATTAAACTTTAATGATATTTAAAAAATAATGGTTTAAAAAAAATAGACACATGATTGTTTTTGAGCACATGCTGGTTTGACTGCACCATGTAAATGAATAGCCTTTTGAATGGATTAAGTAGGAAAATGTTGAAACACATCTCTACTGTATTCTGCATATTTTGATGTAATCAATTTCATACAAAGACATATACATATTTTGTCATCTGATACTTACTGCAATGTAAACTAGTCTATGATATTGTCAGTATTAGATCTACATGTAATTTGTATATACAATAATATATAGTATGTTATAGGTCCGTCATATTGTAAAAGTTATTATGTAATTTGTGTTCCGCATGGGTCAAAGACCTTCTGGATTTATATATGAAATTAAAATCATCATATTACCAGTCTTTGGTAATAAGAAGTGACCTTCGCCTTGACTTTTAACCTACTATAAAGAAGATGCTTGTATTTTTTTTATTCCTTATAAATTTCATGAATCTAAACCGAAACTGGGTCATGAGGTCCAGAGATCTGTCTCCGGTCGGGACAAATATCCTACTCGACATTTGTCTCCCAACAGTGGGTGTATAATCGTAATCCTAAGTGGGGTGAGCAACCGGAGGCTATGAAAGTATGTAGTGCTAGTACCGGTGTGAGAAATGCCAGGATTCGGAAATGACTGAAATACTGATAAAAGAAGCGTGAAATCCAATGAAACAAATGAAACGGAATGGTATCACGTCCAAGGCTTATATTCTGCATCAAATGCGATGACCTTGGCTTTGACCTTCTTTTGAGACGTTTTACTCCATTCTTTCTTAGCCGTCATAGCGCAGACGGTAGCGAATCAGACTCCAAATCTTCAATCAAGGGATGTCATGGGTTCGATCCCCGGCGACGGCACATATCCTTTCTCAACAATTGATAATCGTAAACCTAATTGGGATAGCAGCTTGAGGCTAGGAACGGATGTAGTGGCAGAACTGGTGTGAGAAATACCAGGCATATATTGTTAGGTGGTCCAGCCGCTGCGATATGAGTGAAATATGTTAATGTGGCGTTAAACCCAAATTAATCAATCAATTACTTTATACTTATGATACGATCTCGAACAGAACTTCGTTAATTAAAATTTCTGCTTTTTACATCCGGTGTGGTGATCCGAAACTCTGATCTACGTTTTGTACTTAAATGAAATTCCTTTTAATTCCCCATACCTTACTTTTATGCGATTTTATTCCATAATCACAACTTCGTATTTTTATAAGTCTAGTCTTCACTAAATGTCTATTGCCTTTGCATTTGACGTACTTTTAAGAATAAGTTTTATTTCATATTTTTTACATTTTATGAATATTCAACTCAGATACCTCTATGAACTTGTAGGTAATCACTTAAATCTTGAAATCTGACCTTAAACATTGACAAACGAAAACGGAATTGCCTTTTTTACTTACTATCTATAGGACAAGTTCAAATTCGACACAAATTTTTATCCAATCAAAGATTTACATTTTGTCGACTTCCTCTTTGACCAGATTAGATGAAATAGTTTTTATGCTCCCCGAAAAAACTTTCGGGGGGAGCATATAGCCGCCGGCCTGTGCGTCCGTCCGTCCTTCCGTCCGTCCGTCCGGTCATATCTCAGCAACCCCTGGGCCTAGTTCGACGAAACTTCTTATGTAATCTTACTAGGAAATTTCAAAGACCTGTATTTTTATTTTTCTTATTTTTCTTATTTCAAGGCTGCGTCATGGAAAAAGGGGCCTTAATGTAAAAACTAGTTTTTTGCCAATTTGTCCAAGACTAATTGTTAGAATTTCATGAAATTTCATATTTGATCAGATCCCCTTGACCTTAAACTAACGGGAATAGTCGTTTTAAAAAAATGCGTCATGGGAAAAGGGGCCTTAATGTTATTACCTTTATGTCTTTTTCCCCGCAAAAACTAAAATTGGCAATAACTTTTGATTGGTTACAGATGAAGTCTTCATATTTCACATATGCATTGCTTGTGACAAACCCTTTCTGTTGGTACCAAGTTCAAGGTCATCATTCTAGGTCAAGGTCATTTCTCAAGATCAAAATTTGGGAAATCAAAACTTAAAAATTGGCCATAATTTTGCAATGGTAAGTGATATAGCCATCATATTTAAGCATTTTATCATATGTTTATTACTTGTGACAAGACCTTTCAGCAGAAACTTAGAAAAAGTTCTTGGTCAAGGTCAAGGTTAAATTCTAACTGATAAGTGATTGCAATTTTTATATTTTGTATATTTCCTACTCTAAAATAATTCAGTCTATTGTTTCTGCAAGACTACACAAGTAAGTCTTCATTTTTTGGGCCGCCGTCATAGTGCAGTTGGTAGCGCGTCGGACTGTCATTCTAGAGGTCCCGGGTTCGATTCCCGACCGCGGCACTCATCCTTCCGACTATTTGTCTCCCACCAATGGGTCGATAATCGTAGACCTATGTGGGATAGCAGCTGGAGGCTAGGAAAGGATGTGATGGTGGTACTGGTGTGAGAAATACCAGGAATCCATTGTTAGGTGCTCCAGCCGCCGCGATATAACTGAAAGATTGTTGAAAGCGGCGTAAAACCCCATTCAAACAAACAAACTTCATTTTTTGTATGGAGACGTTTTTCATTGATAACTTCGATGGTAAAGGTAAAATATTTAACCCTTTACAATATAATGATATTGAATTTTACTAGAATAAGGCCTGTGAAGCCAAACAGATACCTTCAATTTTTGTCAAACTTCCAAATTCTTGTGAACTGAACTCTCAAACTATACTTGCATTCAATAAGAAGTTTTTTGTCCAATAATGGCATACAGTTTTGTGACAAAAGCCTTATTCGGGGAGCATAATCCGTCTCTGGCGGCTTTTGTTTTATTTCTATATACCGTATAGATTTTATGCTATATAAAACTGAAATCTCTTGGATGAATTTTAAATTCCTTTTTATGTAACAAGCACCAGTAATACGATACTGTTTTCAGAGATCGAGTGGAGTATCTAAGACACTTACTGTACTCTTGCTTTTGTTGTTAGCGGCAGTGGATTGTGTGTGTGTTTTAAAATCCGTTCTTATAAATTTAGTCTGGTGACTATGATTAAACTTATATATTATAAATAGGGAAAGTGGTATTATGCAAGGTATCCTGGTCGTCGATTTCACAGTTATCTTCCCAAAAGAATATGTCATAGAAGTGAGCATTGCTTTAACTGATGTGGCCGCCGGAAAGGAAATTGTTGTTTTCAACGAAACTGGTCATGCTCTCAGACTGAAAGTTGAGGGTCACTTGGGTAAAGTAGTATTGTTGTTATTCTTTGAACTTGTAAATATATGTCTTAAGATAAAATGTACCAGCTAATCTTCACTTAGATTTGTTATTTCACACAAATCTTAGTCGACACATTTTACTGAGTCGCTCTCTCTCTCTCTCTCTCTCTCTCTCTCTCTCTCTCTCTCTCTCTCTCTCTCTCTATATATATATATATATATATATATATATATATATATATATATATATATATATATATATATATATATATATATATATATATATATATATATTTGTGTGTGCGTGTGCGTGTGTGCGTGTGTGTGAAAGATTAGACAATTAGACTTCACGGACATATTATTGAATTATATGTTCAACTATACAAACTTGTTTCGGATATCGTCTCATCAGGATTACTAAGTAACTTACTAATACTTAACGTCGTTTGACTTCACTTCCTCCTTAACGTCCATGAAGAGTTGATAGTAAGGGAATACTTTCAATTGGTTTGGATGGCATGTAATTTATGTTAAAAATAATTTATGAAATAATTTTCTTTTTTTAAGCTGACTGTAATTTGTTAAAAGATCTATAAAAGGAAAAATCTTAAATTTTACTGTATCGTTAGAGCAACGGTTTATATGACTACGTAATGATAATTGTCTAACGGATGGGTCTCTAAAATTTGTGGGACATGTATTGTTCTGCAAGTTCTTAATTTGTCGCTTTGTTTGACCTATGTAGTATTTACCACAGTCACAAAATGTTAGTACATACAGAATATTTATATATCACAGCGCATATTTACATTTACGTTGAAAAGCTTTCCATTGAAATTGAAAGTCGATGATTCAGTCATGTACAGACAAAGACTACAGTTAGTTCAAAAACAAGTCTTCACAGAAATTTCTATATTATTTTATTCTCTGAAGCGAACTTTCGTTGAAGCTTTTTAGATTTGGTTGTTGTCTTTGACTTTTTATTATGGCGGTGTCTTATAAAGTGGATTTCATTCTCTCGCCAGACTTCTAAATATGAACACATTTTGCATAACACTGCTTTGGTAAGATATTAATAAAGTTATTCTTGGTATGATGATTGCTTTCATGATTCTATTGTTTATGATACTGCAGGATGTTTTATTGCTAGAAGGGTTCTTTTTAATTCTTTTAGCGATTCCGTGTTTCCGAGCTAGATACTCTTGTGCATATTCTTCTGGCTAGATTATATGGGATATTTTTAGGATGACATGAATAACAATTAGGTTACTACTTAGTGCCTGTGCCTTTAAAATGAATATCAGTATTAATGTCCTAGTTTTGTTTTATAATCGGAATATCTAGAAAGGGCCGAATATCTTCGTTAACTTCTAAGGTAATTTTTCTATCTCTAAAGATTATTTCAAATATTGTGAAATTGATCAAGTTCATTTCGGCTAAATTTCCAAAAACTAAAACAGTCGTCCAACAGTCGTCCAAAAACATTTTCCGATTTGTTGTTAAGGATTTTAAAAAATCTTTCCAATATTGTTCCTCAGATGGTAAGTAAAGTTTTCTTCGAGATATCCCAAAACAAGTGTTGCATACGTTGATGCAAATTTGGTTCCCATTTCCGTTCCTTTTATAAGTTGTTGTTAAGTAGGATTATTTTTCATTCCTTCTACGATAAAGTCTTTTGAAGACCTCGTATGAATTAACTTTGGATATCTATCTAACCAAAATGAACTTACCTTTATACCTAGACCACATAAAATACTTGTATAGAGGCTAGCGGCATCAAATGATACCAAACTATCGAATGGATTTAATTAAACTTAACAGGTAGACATAGTATCAAGTAAAGACCCCATTTTGGTTACTTTTAAAGAGTGATAGCCCTTCTCAGCAACTACTAGATTGATTGGATTTAGGCCTGTCAGGTAGATTTGGAATCGGGCATGTGTGTGCATATTCTACTTTGTTAAATGTACATTGAAATTTTAAGTTAGTTCCCTTTGATTCATTCCTAACATATTTATTAGTAAGCTGAATGAATGGATCAACCGCACATTTACATATACTTTTACACGAAAGTTTTGAGTTTTCTATCTTACTTAGCCGTTGCTAAATTGTGTCGCATGAATTACGAAATGTATAGCCATACTACTCTTTTTCATAACCTAATAAATAGGGAATATTACCACAGTGTCTTTTTCTATGCGTTGTTATCGTGTTCGAGAATCGTGTGTAGGTATTTTTTATTGGATGAGACCGAAGGTCGAATCCAATAAAAATACCTACACACGATTCGAGAACACGATAACAACAAATAGAAAAACACACTGTTGTAATATTCCTTTTATTATATACCTTTTAGGAAATGACATTAAGAAAATTCTCTTAAATGGCTAAGAAATAACCAACTTTCCGAAAAACCCGGAACGTCAATACACAAAAAAGAAGTCAGTGTTTAACGGTACTCGACGAATACGGTTTTTTGCTACACGCCGAATATTGATTTTTTTTCTGTCGAGTTGTATTTGGCAGCCAGGTTTTACTCCATATCTTTTATAGGTATATAATAAAAGCTTTTACCTTAAATTTTGTCACGATATTTCTTTGATCAATTCATTGAATATAGACCCGGTTTCGAGAAGAGAATGATCCGATTTACGGATCTGGGATTTAAGATAAAAAAAACGAACAAATCCTACGAATATCTTCTCCCCTAATAAATGACAGATATTTTAAAAGGTCCTGGGATCAACGCGTAGGTAAAGTTATTTTGCTCCAACGCCGCAAGGACTAATGTTAGATCATCAATATTGATCTTCTACGAATCATACTGCAAAGAGCTATTGTAAGTGAAAAATAGACCTATGTTTATTTTGTTGCTTTGTTAAAATCCCGGATGCATTAATATACAAGAAATACGAAGGTCTAGATGAATTATAACAAGGTTAGCTAAAAATGACCTTCATGGATCTCTTGTCTCTTAAGCAATTGTGGAAAGAATGAGGAAAATTAATGTCGATCCTAACAGAGATTACGGTCTTTCATGTTAAAAATAATTTGATGTAACGAAGATGCAAACCAAGTTTGTTAAACTAGAAATAAATGCATTGCGGAAATAACACAAATACTGCTAAACTCAGTGACAATCTGATTATGTAGACATTTACTTGGAAATATGTTGAAGCATAGCTTTGAATAATATCGAGTAAGTGTAGAAATAAATGCATTGCGGAAATAACACAAATACTGCTAACCTCAGTGACAATCTGATTATGTAGACATTTACTTGGAAATATGTTGAATCATAGCTTTGAATAATATCGAGTAAGTGCTGACTTTACCATGACTTTTCGTAAAATAACAGTTGATGTTGGAGCTAATACTAGTTTGTGTGCTGTGTATGAAGCTATCACGGAGCCCTGTCAACAAGGTTACTATTGTGAAGAAGTTGAAGAAAGGCCGTTTTGCAGGTAAATGATTTTTAAATCAATATTGAGGGGGAGAATTTATCAAAGTTGATTCGTATTTTTATATTGAAAAAGCGAACCTTTCACATTTTCTGATCGTTAAATTGTATCGTTTTGGTTCGAATTTTGGGTATATAGTGATGACACTAAAAGGTTCATTTGTTTTGAGTAGATGAACAATGACGAGTGAATGATCAAAAAACAATTTTTGATTGAAAATGATAAGTGATGGCAGTATTACACTGCCCTTAGATCATAGTCGTTCATTTGTTATAATAAGGGCTTTCATCAGTATTTATTAGTGAACATAGTCTTTTCAATTCCATATTGTTTATCAACATACGTAGTTATTTTCCTATACTCTATTTCAGAAAAGAGACGAATGGCGGTAAGGGTATTTTCTAGCTTTAAGTGTTGTTAGATCCAGCTTTATGAGTACAATCTATGGTCGTAATAGTTTTGATAGAATGTTTTGATGGTTCATTTAATATTTCCAATCCAGCTAAGGTAGGCCTGTCTCTGATTATGATATCTGCTATTTAATTTAGGTGTATTTTTTGGTTCGCGATAAGATACCCTTTCACAGTTTGCTAAAGATCAGTATGAAAATATATTTGCAATAAAATTTCGGAAACTATTCATAACCCTCAAAAATTGTTTGAAAGATCGATATGACTCACTATTCTTGAACAATGCATTTTATATTATTATCTGCTGGAGAAAAATAAAAACGATATATATTATACAAATTAAATGGTGATATAACTCTAGAATGATAACTATGCAAATGGGTTCGAAGCCTATGGAAACGCCTTCACCTGACCGCCAAACTGACGTCAAACCACTTGCAGTGATCTCATTTTACAATATATTTCGCGGAATAAATCGACAAATGCTATTACTTTAAAATGATTTGCAAAGGAGATAAGACCGCATTATAAAAAAGTATCGAATTCGTGTTCACAGAATGTCGATTTATTAAACTCGTAATTTAAAACAGATAAAGATTAGACAGAGTCTCGTTTCCATTTGTTTTTAGAAGACTCGTTTTATGATTTCGGTGTACCATGACCACTAATTTAATATTCTCAATATCATGTTCTATATTGTTGTTATTGGTTTCTTTTATATATTGATATGAATACTTTGGGTAGGCCACTTTATTTCTTCTATTCCACTTGTTAATTGGTCTAAAATTCCAACTTATAGTCATTAAGATTATTTGCCAGAGGGGAAATCTTTAATCGGTTAGGGACATACTGTCAAGCTATTAGGAATGGTATATAGACTGTGAAAATCTACATGAGGATCTAGAGTCTCAACTTTAAAAAACGAGCTAAAAACAGTTCTATTCTTCGACACTTTTTTCAGGTTCTGTGCTTTTGATCATAGTACTGTGTACTGGAATACCTCTGCTTGTTCTATCTTCGGTGATTATTTGCTTGGTAATACGTTATTTGCGGATGTCAAAAAAATCTAAGAAGAACGCTGGATACCAAAAGTAAGACTTGAATGGCGATCTGTTTTATAATAGTATTTCATTATTTTACAAGTAAAAATTATTCACCCGAAAAAGAGCAAAAGTTTGATTCGTCGTTTCTTAACGCTATTTAAGCTTGTGCATAAAAAATATTTCATTTATCAAAAGCGATAAGTCTTTGGTCGTGATTACTATTTCAAAAGCGTTTATGGAAAATGACTAGTTTATTTATCTTAATGTACCATTTATGCGTTTTCGGCTTTCAACAAGGGATCTTAGTTTAACAAAAGGATATTTTAACGGAGTAAATGATCATTTACTTCAGTAGGAATTTTGAAAATATTCAGATATTAAACGTTTGATGTTTCATTGATACTATTGATATTACTGCGCATTTCCATCGGGTTCAGACTAAGTTGGAGATAAAAAGATACCCATCGCCTTAAACGACATTTGAAATCCAAAGAATCTGCATTTCATGATATAACATTTGGTATTTTAAGTACTGGACTCATATCTGTCTTCCCATGTTTTATGTTAAATTATCGTCTTTTAGAGGGGTTGTCAAATTTGTAAATTTGGCTACGTCTTTCGTTGACGATGTAACTGAACTGTAATTATTTTTAGCTCACCTGAGTAAAACTTGCTCGAGGTGAGCTTTTGTGATCACCTACCGTCCGTTCTGCGTCGTCCGGCGGAACGCGTCAACATTTCTTTAATCATCTCCTTAGTAACCGCTTGGCGGATTTCAACCAAACTTTGCAGGAATGTTGCTTGGGTGACCCTTCTCAAAAGATGTTAGCGGTATATTGGTTGAGCCCAAAATATGGGCGTGGAAGGGCGGGCAGTTTTTTACTTTGAAATCATTAAACATCTTCTCGTCGGTAACCATTGGGCTAATTTCAACCAAACTTGGCATGAATGTTCCTTGTGTGACCCTTTTCAGAAGTTGTTCGCCAAAATTTGATTGGCCCAAATTTAGCGTGGCAGGGCGGGGCAACTTTTTACTTTGAAATCTTGAAACATCTTCTCCTCAATAACCAATGCGCCAATTCAAACCAAGCTCAGCATGAATGTTCCTTGGCTTACCCTTTTCAAGAGTTCTTCGCGGAATTTTGATTGACGCCGAAATATTATGGGCTAAGCAGGGGGGGGGGCAGTTTTTGACTTTGAAATCTTTAAACATCTTCTGCTCAGTAACCACTTGGCCGATTTCAACAAAAAATGACAGAAATGTTCTTTGGGTGACCGTTTGTTAAAGTTGTTCGCAAAATTTTGCTTAATCCCGAAATCTGGGCGTAGCAGGGCGGGACATTTTTTGACTTTGAAATCTTTAAACATCTTCTCCTCAGTAACCGCTGGGCCTATTTCAAGAAAAACTTGGAATGTCACACTTCACGGTCAAGCATGTCTTTGTTCTTTCAAGGTTTTTTTTTTTCTCTCTTTTTTTTCAATCATCTTAGTCAGGTGAGCAATTTTAGGGGCATTCTGATCCTTTTTTTAATAGATTTAGCCAATCGCTTGCCCGCCCATTTACTCCGATGACCCCGCCATATGACTATAAAAGGCAGTTCCACTCCATTTTTAAAATGGCGATAATTTGAAAAACTTATGGCTAGTAACATGTTATCAAAATTAGAATGATTGGTTGTCGACCTACACTTCGTAACTAAAGCTAAACGAGCTGTAGTTACGAAGTTTAAGTCACCAAAGCAAAGATTCTATGCAAAATTCCGGCCAATATCGGAGTTCAAGCTTCACTCTCAGTCTAAATCAATGTTAGATCGGTCGATTGGTCCGTTGATTGGGTTACAAATAAATTATTCAAAATATTATGCACTAGTAATCATGATTACCTGGTTTAAATGGTATTTGATGTTTTGACTGAACATATGATATTAATTTCAGACCATTTGATGATCCAAATACATTTGACCCTCCTAGAGATTCAAGGTCACAGATGATGACGGCTGAATTATCGACCAATCCGCCGCATTTTGAAAAAGGTGATGCGTTTATTTATAAACACTGTAAATGCTATGGTTCGCCGTTTAGAAATATATGTGAAAAGAGAACTTTTATAACCAAGTTAACTCCCTGTAGCATATTTATATTACATTCTCTGTTTTTTATGCAAGACAGTTTATTTCATATACACTCACTTAAATATACTTGAACTTAGTTGTTTGTAATATTCTATGTGGCTAAAATTTAGCTAAAAAATTCTGTTTGTAACATTATTTGATTTAGAAAAAAAATATTTAAACAATAACAAGTTTTCTTTTTGTCAACGAAATATAATAAAAGAAATTTACACTGAATCCGTCATCAACTTTTCTTAGAAAAGAGAGTTCGGTCAATGAAATTGAGACCAGAAGTGGATTTTGACCTTCAACATGATTGTTAAGCATGTTTGTTGACTTGATCTCTGATCCCATTCCCACTCAATGACGCTTTAAGACGCCCCTCAAGAAAGAATGCTTAGGAAAACATTGTGGAAAATGAAGAAATTGCTTGTGACAAGCAATTTCTTCATTTGACACAATGTTTTCAACCTAGAAAATTGAAAAAAAAATAGAATTTCATAATCTTTAAATGTCGTCTGCAACTCCTTTCAATTTGGACCTGTCTAAAATTTTCCCATGTTGGAATGGGTTGAACGTCGTAACTACAGCTTTTTATTATGATTTGTTTAGATGCATGCTATTGACCATAAAAATTGTAAAATACCCCCATTTGCTATCTCGGGCGATCTTTTCGACGGAGTTCAGTAAGTGGGGACACCGATCCGTCCAATGACCAGTAATCGTCCATTGTTGCTTAAAAAGTTGAAATCCTGTTCTGAAACGTAATTTTTTACTAGTTTGCAATGAAAATAAGAGTGTATTTAAATATCTATGCAAATGGCTTTGTACAATCAGAAACTTACTCTGCCATTCATTTCTTTTAAACGAAATATGAACCTGTGACAACAGGAGGCAAAAAGAATTAACACAAATATTTTTCTGAATGGTATTTAACTATTCTTTTGTGATTTTCAGCCGCAAGTACCATCAATCCTAAACATACTTTGGGTTTTCAAAATCCCAAACACTCTCCCGTTGACCCTTCAAGACAGGTAATCTTACTACATGTTCCACAATTTATGAGTGGCCAGAAAGAATAAAATACATTTGAAATTACGAAATATGTTTATCTTTTACTCGGATATAACCCAGTAGACACAAATGAATGCGACAATAACGTGGAAATCAGACAATCTGTAAAATTTTGAGAAACTTAAAAAAATAGCATTATGTCATAATGAATATTCATATTGGAATGACTAAATCATGTTGTTGTTATTTTATTTGTTTCAGCTTAGATTAGACGGTCTCAGTAATCAGCAGTTCAATCTAAAGACGAGTGATTCTAAGAGAGAAATGATTTCTGATTTGTGAACTGAAAATAATGACTCAAATCCTAATAAGTGTTTATATCAACATCAATATCAACATCATTCATATTTGTAGATACTCGTGAGCCTTCATGTAAGATATTTGCATATTGTTGTAAAATGACTTAAGACGAAGATGTTTAACACATCTGTTGAATATTTGTTATATAACATGTGGGGATACAACAGTGTCGTATCCCTGCACATGAGTTGAAAGCTATGGCAACATCCTTTGTTGCAATGAAAATGACGTTAGACTGCATATTATGACGTCATTTTACAAACGGCGTTAAATTTTTCGCTGAATACCGTAAATCGATAGGTTTCAATATTCAGAGTATAAAACAGAGGAAATTTCAAATTCGTTTTTAAAAGATTATTTTGCTTTTGGGTTTACTTATATACCTTTTGGATACTAGCACCGCAAAGAGAGTGAAACAAATGTAATATTTCAATTTCGCCATTATGTATGTTCAAGAATTTCAAAGCGGCAACTATCTCATAATTGTTACAAAGCAGAAAATACGCCTGATCACAGTATTAGGGCCTCACATGAACGGAATCGTTAATAACGAAAAATGGTCTTTAGCTCAACTGAGCACAACGTGACCCTTTTCAAAATTTATTCTTGAATTTTGAATCCCACAGAATTAGGGGCGTATAGGATAAGGCTTATCAGAAATAATGATATAGTTCTTGGTGAGCGATTAAAAGACATTTTGGCTCTCTTTTTTACCTTAAATCTTAAAGAACTCCAAAGAACTGTAGGCCAAATTTTGCCATGGAGACTACTTAAAGAATTTTGAATGGTCCTAGGCTTGTTTTTAGACTAAATCAGACCTTTTGTTAAAATGTAGCACTCGAAAATGATTTTGAAACAACGTTAAATCGTCACCGTTACCTTGACCTTTATATGACTTTTGCGTCAAATCAAAAGAGTTTATCTCTGACCTTGACGTTTTCACCTACCTTATCAAAAGTAAAAAGACACCTTGTTTATGGATAATATTTTCATAAGGTTTTAAAGTCCTAGATCAAAATGACTTTTGAGTAAGGGCACGAAAACGTTTGAGAAAAGTTCAATTTAGACCTTCGTAAAAGGAACCTTCTTGCGTCATGGTGAACCCTTACTTGAAGTTAAATCTTTCCAAGTTAAATGGCACTCTTCATATAGACAACGTGAATAAATCAAAACTTTTTTTTTCCTTTTTTTTGCCCGGCTGGATTAATATGTAATGTGGGATATTTGTTAATCAAGTGTCAAGGGCAAGATCCAAAGTTTGACAAAATTTGTCATTTCACACGCGACATGTGCCTCAATGATAAGTGATTTGCATATTTAGTTGGCTGAGTATCTAACGGCTCAAATGTAATGCTGTAGCTGTGCATATACAAGATCTTGTGTGACAAATAAAAGAAAGTCACGATTGATTGTAACTATTAACCGCAGTATAAGTGGAATACTTTTGAAAATGACGTAAAACTAAAATCACTTCGTCTCAGTGAAGATGAAGACTTTTCAACTTTTCACGGATGAACTTTTTCCCATGACAATACACAAATAATCAATATATCATTTAAAAATATAGGAAATCATACAATATTGGATTAGGAATTCATTCAGAATTATTACTTACACGAGACATATGAGAGAGTTTGTATAACTTTAACTGCGACCCAGTATCAGTTTAAAAAAGTTTATTGAAAATAATTAAAATCCAGCCACCGAACCCTTTGAACAAACGAACAACATACTGAATTGTCTGTTTATCAACATATTTCATCACCTAGAAGCATGTTTAAAGGAAATGTTTTTACATACAAAAGGTGTTTTACACAATGTATGAATTATATTGAATTCTAACCTATATGTTTATGAATGCCATTTACTATTTAAGATCAAAAAGCCCAAAGTAACGATATTAGTGTTGTGTTACAATCAGCTGTCTCAATATCTCAAATTTCTGATATAAGCACTTTACAGCGTCCTCAAGGCCCTTTTTAGGAGTCGAACTTCCATAATCGTTTCTTAAAATGATAAATATCCGTTTTTATAAAGAGGAAAACCTCTGCTATTTTAAAAGAACATAACAGTGTCTTTTTAGGTCACCTGACCGAAGGTCATGATGACCTAATATGATCGTGTTTTGTCCGTCGTCGTGCGTTGTGCATCGTGCGCTACCTTTTCTACATTTCCGACTTCTTCTTACGAACCCCTGGGCGGATTTCGACCGCACTTTGAATGGAGCATCCTTATGAGAAGGAGCTTTAGATTTGTAAACATCCTGGAATTATCTCCCCTAGGGTCCCCATATGGAGCCAAAAATGGTACATCTTTAAAGATCTTCTTGTCATGAACCGGCTGTCGGATTGGATTTACATTTGGTATTTAGACTATTTAGGGGAAAGACTGTCAAGTTTGTACAAGAAAATAATCTGACGAGAAATTGCCGTGTTAGGGTAAGAATTATAACCCTAGGGTCAAAATTAGCTCGTTACCGGACGTCACAAGTTTAACATAGGCTTATATAGTGAAAAAATCAAAATTCTTCTCCAAAACAAGAGGGCCTAGAGCTTTGATATTTGGTTTGAAGTATCAGCTGGTGGATGTATAAATCATGACCCAAGAGACAGAATAAGACCATTCCCGGACGTCACAAGTTTAACATAAGCTTGTAAAGTAAAAATTTAAAACTCTTCTCCTCCCAAACAGGAGTACCTAGAGCTTTTATATTTTGTATGGTGTATCATCTGGTGGACCTCTATCAAGATAGTATAAATTACTGCTCCAGGTCTAAAATTAGCCCATTCCCGGACGTCACAAGTTTAACATAGGCTTATATAGTGAAAACTTTAAAAATCCACTTCCCTCTAACAGATAGACCTAGAGCATTGATATAAGGCATATGCAATCATCTGATGGACCCCTATCAAGATAGTACAAATTTATGCCCCAGGGTCATAATTAGCCTATTCCCGGACGTCACAAGTTTAACATAGGCTTATATAGTGAAAACTTCAAAAATATTCTTCTCTCGAACATATAGGCCCAGAGCTTTGATATTTGGAATGTAGCACCATCTGGTGGATCTCTATCATTATTGTATATATTACTGCCCCAGAAACCGAATTAGCCCATTCCTAAACGTCACAAATTTTACATAGGGCTTATGCTTATACACGTATAGTGAAAATTTTAAAACTCTTCTCCTCTTAAACAGGAGTACCTAGAGCTTTATATTTGGTATAGAGTATCATCTGGTGGACCTCTATAAAGATTGTATAAGTTATGGCCCCTCGGTCAGAATTAGCCTGTTCCAAGATGTCACAATTGTTTAGTGAAAAGTTTTAAAAGATCTTCTTCTCTCAAACTAAAAGACCTAGAGCTTTGATATTTGGTATGTTGCAAAATCTTGTGGACGTTTATCTATTTTTGTGCTCTTTGGACGCAGGTGCCCGATAGGGCCCTATGGATTTCTTGTTATTGTGAACATACTATAATTGAAATCGCCATTAAACTGTTACCTTTATATAATTTCATATTTATTCTCACAAAAGTGCCGTTGAAGTCTTGAGCGTTTTTTCACTGTGTCAAATTGAACTCTAATGTTGAAAATTAACAGCCCTAGACATTTTGAATTAATTTATTTTGACCGCCGCTTGGGTGTAGGTTAGTGCTTACATAACGTCAATACGTCATTTACAAGTTTTTAAGTCGCCTTTTAATACAAATTTCCTATTGTGGTTATTTCAACAGTTAATGAAGAAACATTTTCGCGAAGGTGTAAGACGAATATTTAAAGTTGTTATGCGTATTCGTCCTCCTTAAATACTGATTATCATAACATCGTGATCGTCATTTCCGTGTATATATCAACTTGGTACATGCACTTATGAGCGACGCACCTAGAAGACAGTTAGTTGATACTGAACCTGAGATCTCGAAGTTTGAAGTCAGTTCACTAAGAACTGAGCTAGTGAGACTGGTATGATATCGTTATAGAATCTGAATGAATTTTATACTCGTATAATTGTTTGATGCACTGGACTGAATAACATCCGTTAAATTCCCATTACAAAGTTAACTAGATTTATTGGTTGTTCGATTGATTGGGGTTAAATGCCAATTTCAACAGTATGTCAAGCATATCGCGGCGGCTGGAGTATCTAACCATGGATTCCTGTTAATCTCATACCTGCACTACTACTACATCCTTTCCGAGCCTACAGCGGTCCATTTCACTTAAGTTTACGTTTATCCACCCATTGGTGGGAGACAAATGTCGGAAAGGGATCAAACCTTGGACCTTATAATTGAGAGCGACGCTCTACAACTGTGCTATGGCCGCGGCAATGTTCATTAGAAACTTTTCGACTTGGAAGATTACATCATTGCAAAAAAAAAAAAAAAAAACATATTGTAAACGAGAGCACTTACCATGGGAGATATTACGTTATGAAATCTCCAAATTGTCAAGATACCTCATATTTAAGTTATCACGAATTTTGTCCAGTCAATGCTCTGTAACTGCCATCACTTTCCACATAAATAACTAGAAAAAATGGCGGATATCATGTTATATTTCAAGATACCAGTTAGTTAGGTTAACTTGAATTGTCCGTGTTAGTGCTATGGACCTGCCACGATAAAGTACATGTTAATATCTAGTATTTTACCAGACAGTAATGAAATATCATGATTAAATTCAATATCACCAAGACTTTGCCATATTTTGTGATAGTTATCTGGTGACAGTTCTATGCCACCACAGAAATCAAATTCATGTCCGTCGTAGTGACTTTTATCTGATTTATCCTTCTTACGACAAAACTTTGGACTGCTCAAACTTAGGATAAATTCTAGAAGACAATTCAATATCACCAAGACTTTGTCATTTTTCGTGATAGTTATCTGGTGACAGTTCTATGCCATAATAGAAATGAGATTCATGTCCGTCGTAGTTACTTTTATCTGATTTATCCTTCTTACGGCAAAATTTTGGACTGCTTAAACTTAGAATAAGTTCTAGAAGTCAAATTAATCTGCGATTTAGTTGGAAAACGAGAGCAAAATAGAGTAAAAACCTTGTGAGAAAAGGAGAAGTTACTTGTTGGGAGCGATTTCTTTTTTCCCACAAAGTTTTCAATATATAGTTTTTCTTCATGGTGTCAGAAAGTGATAAAAGGTTAAAGTGGTATAAATTCGCCAAGTCAAAATTTCAACATTTTTAGAAAGACTCGTTATATAAAAAGAAACCATAACCCTTAACCAATCATGTAATATGTAATAGACCAATCGACCAATCGCGGCTGTCAATGAAAGAATTAATCGACCAATAAAATCTTTCATTTATACCTGAAGTGACATTTGAACTCCAACATTGACCGAAATCTATGTAAAATACTTTAGATGGTTGGTGAATAAAACTTTGTAATTACAACTTATGTAAGCCGTAGTTACAACGTTTATGTCGGCAACTAACCTTTTTAGTTTTGTGATGCATGCTTCTAGCTATAAATTCGCAAACATAACACCTTAATAATCGAAGTGGAACTTCCAGTTGGAGTGACTGAGGCCAGCTAAGTCAGTGGGCGGTGCTTACTATCCGTCAACTATCAGCATCAACTTTCATTAAGAGATGAAGAGAATATGTTTTGTTTTCATGGAGGTATGAACCGAAAAACATTATCACACTGTATGAATACGCGAAGCGGATTCATAAATTGTGTGATTAGGTTTTTTGGTTCATAACTCCATGAAAACAAAAAAATTCTCCTCATTTCTAAAGATTTAATAGCCTCGAGCAAAAAAACAAAAGATTTACAATTTAGATACCTTTTTGTATGGGACTATGTTGTTCGGAAGCGTGCTCAAAATTTTGTTCATTGAGTTATGAACATTTTTTCTTGACCAATCAGAAGGCTGATTTTTGATAGATGAAACTAAAAATTTAATTATCAACATATTGTTCGAATTTCCGAGATCATAGGATTTAGATACACGCCATCTTTCATTTTAACTTGATCCGTTAGAAAATGAGCTATTCTACAAATATAATCATCCTTACGTACCTAAGTATTGTATTTATCAATCTTCTGTCTGAAAGTGTATGTATTTTACTTCATACGACGTGTAAGTTTCTTCTTCTTTACTTGTTTGAATTGTATGTGATGCTCAAAGTAGAATGTCAAATTATATAAATATGCAGAATTAAACAGATAATATATTTCGAGGAATGTTTAGCAAGTTTTTTACGCTTTTGATTTCTGTCCATGAAACAATGTCTTTATAATGTTATTGTATTGAACATATGATGGGTCACGGCTGCCAGAGAAAGAATCAATCGACCAATCAAGTCAATGATTTATACAGGAAGTGAACTTTGAATTCCAACATTTGCCAACATTTATGTGAATTATTTTGTTGGATTGAAGAATTAAACGTCCTAACTACAGCTTATTCAAGCTGTAGACACGAGTCTTAGGTCGCAATACAACCATTTTACTTTTCGTTGTATATTACTGGTCATAAAATTACAAAAATATCTGATATATTTAAAGACTATGAATGAAACCTACTGTCGTAGTTTGTATCAGTGTTATTCGGAGTCAGCGGGCGGGGCCAGCGATCCGTCAACTAAACCATTTACTGACAGCATGGTTTCACTGTGTTTTTTTGCACACTTCGTCATTATGTAATGATAATTAAATTGTTAGTTTCGTCTATCAAAAACGAGCGATCTGATTGGTCGAAAACTTTAATTCATACCTCCATGAACAAAATTTTGAGTACGCAGCTATTTTGAATGCTTCCGCACAAAATAGTTCACTAAAAAAGGTATCAAAATTTGTTAAGTTGTTGCATTTTTCGCTCGATGCTATTAAATTATAAGAAATGAAGATAATATTTTTTATTTTCATGGAGGTATGAACCGAAAAACCTAATCACACAATGTATGAATCCGCTTCGCGTATTCATACAGTGTGATTAGGTTTTTCGGTTCATACCTCCATGAAAACAAAAAATATTCTCTTCATCTCTTAAGTGAATCTCAACTTGCGGGAAAACCACTGGCAATATGTGTACAACAAAACGGGTGATCATCCGCGAGTCATACTGTGAATAGCTTGAGAGTAGTTTAGTGAGCAAAGAGTCAAGGACAAAATTTTTAAAAAGTCTCAAAGTTCAACGAGTAAACTGCCGCTGGAGGCTTTACCACTGAATACATACGCCATTAAAAGTAGCTCTTGTGCATTTCAAGAATATTGCAAACTCGGTCTGCAAGTTTGTCTCCTATGTATTTTAGCTCACCTGAGAACATCGTTTTCAAAATGAGTTTTGTGAACATGGAATGTTCGTCTTGCTTCGTTTTGGGACAACAATTTTTGGTGATAACAATATAGGGGTGACTAATTTGGCTCAATTTTGATGACATTGTCTAAATATTTGTCAAGTGACAGATGAAGCCTAGTGAAAGTGAGAAAATCCCATTACAACACATGGGAGAAGAGGAATTTCTTTGTGTACACTCGAGGGTCTACAAATATGTCTCAGTTTAGATGAAACTTAGTCAGAATATTTTTTTCAGTCCCAAAGACGAACCCCATCAAAAAATGCGAACATACCATAATGTTAACAAAGTAAAAGGGGCATAAATTACCATTCCTTTGTATATCCTCTAGGGGGCTACCGATTAAGCTTAATTTTAATCAAACTTTATCAGGATAGTTATGAGGGAATCGGGTGGACGCTATTGAAAACGGGAACACTAGAGTAAAAAGACGAGCAAAGGACCTTAAACAATTTCTTTGTTTGGAGCTGCATATTTGGCTCAACGGTGATTAAATTGGTCATAATACTTGCCAGGTAATAAACATAATCCCTATCGAAAACGGTAACATTTCGTTTGGTAAAAGGGGGCTTATATGACAAATCCTCACTAATTTACCTCATTTTTTATCATACTTGGCCAGAATGGGGTAAAAACGTGAAATCTGTTGAAGATGAGAGTAATTCAATGGAACACACGGGAAAAGGAAACTTAATGTCGATTTCTTTGTTTTGACTCGATAGGACTCACATTTGGATCTTTCATGAAAAAAACTTGAAAATTGAAACAAATGAATTAGAAAGACGGAAAATGGGGCGAAAATGACAACTTTTTATTTATACTATCGGGACTATAGCCTTGGCTAGATTTTATGCAATGTTGACCTAATGTTTATTAGGTTTTAAGGATGACATTTGTCGAAAGTTAGGTTGTGAATTGCGACAGGACGTTCAGGAATATGCGAAAGCCGTTCGGTTGATAGCGTGCTGTTACAAACAAAGCGCGTTGGGCCATAGTATCATTTGCATGTGGCAGGGATCGAACTTGGAAGAGACGGGAGTGAGGTTGTACTAAGACAATATCGTCGAACGTAACAGTTATGGTGGTTGGCGAGCGAATGTTTGAATGGTTATACATCATGATTGGAGGACAGGATTCGTCATAGTGTCTGGAAATCCCAACGGTCAAAGGACGGAATTATTGTGCCTCTTTGTGTACGGTATTTGCAAACATAAAATTGGGATTCACCAACATGATGATGCCCGAATATATACTGCATCATACGCATCCATAACGTTAAGGTTTTGCAGTGGTCTGCCTGATCACCTGATCTCTCTCTCTCTCTCTCTCTCTCCCTCTCTCTCTCTCTCTCTCTGTCTGTCTGTCTGTCTGTCTGTCTGTCTCTCTCTCTCTGTCTGTCTGTCTGTCTCTCTCTCTCTCTCCCTCTCTCTCTCTCAGTGTTTTTTTCTCTCTCTCTCTCTTTCTCTCTCTCTCTCTCTCTCTCTCTCTCTCTCTCTCTCTCTCTGTCTCTCGCTAGATTACTATGATGGTAGGATCATTGGCCTAAAAAAGGGAGAAGCGGTCTTTTCTAAATATTTTCTTTTATTTGACTGGGTAGTCACATGTGTAATTGTTGTAAATGTCACGCATGGGTTCATATAAACCGGTGATATTTTCTTAAAACTTATAGTAAGTAACATGTAAAATGGTTGGTTGGCGACTTAAACGTCGTAACTACAGCTTGAATAAGCTGTACTTAAGATTTGTAAGTCGACAAACCAACCAAATTCTTCACAGTCATGTCAGATTATATCAGAATTCCAAGTTCACTTCCCTTCTAAATGAATGATTTGATTGGTCGATTGATTCTTTGATTTACAGGCACGATCCGTTAATTAATCATTCTAGTTTTGAATAGAAAAAACTTCTACTGTCGATTGCCTTGATTAAGAATTGAGATAAAGAAATCATTCTTCAACGCATGAACGAATTCCTTTACAGCCATGAAAGAATGTTTACACACTTTTTGCCATTAAACACAAACTTTAAATAAAACAACCTTAAAACTAAAGTGTTGTTCATTATAAAAGTGAAATCGAAAATTCGTCATCACAACCAACAAACAACTATTTTGTCATTACAAAAGCGCAAGCAAAAATATGTAAAGAAACTACACTATACTTTTATATACTGAAAAAACAAGAAGCAATCGGAAATAATTCAATTAAGAGAAGGGTTGGGGTTGCAACAAGGCATAATTATATATAGGTTAATCACTCTATTGTCTTATAAGGAGAAATTGTCTGATTCGTTCCATCTTGAAATGCTTGGTTCTATGGATACGACTGGTGTAAGTTTTTGTTATTGTTTGTTTGTTTATTGGTTGTTTTTTTTTTTTTTTTTTTTTTTTTTTTTTTTTTTTAATTTTTGTTTGTTTGATAGTATTATCGTTATCATGATCATAGATTAAGGTTGTATTTGGGGTTTGAAAGTCAATATCGACATTTTTCGAAAGTCGAGGTCAAAATTACCTGTGTTTTAGAGGTGTCATAAGTCATGACGTAGACTGCAAACTTTGTGATTCAGAGGTCCTGAGTTTGACTCCCAAATACGGCTATCGATCTTTGGTCTTTCTTTGGCAAAGACAATTGGCGCAGGTACTGGTCATTTTTCAAGGTAAAAGAATCGAAAGGGATTAATCAAAGTTGAAATAGATTGTTTCCTAATCGTTGAGAAATAAAAGAGTTAAAGAGCATATTTCTAACTGAAAGGTTTATTTTTGCCCTCTTTTATATGAAAACGTGTTTGACATAACAATTATTGTTGGTAAAACTCCCAGAATCGGCCATCGAAAAGGGGCGTCTAAGCGCAGACTGGCCGGTGTCGAAATCTGTTCGCTTTCGTTAGATTTTGAAGAATAATAATTAGATATATGATGGCTTGCTATCTGCACCCACTGACCATCGTCGTTTCAGTTCTACCGAGGTTATAAACGACATTGGTTTTTGAAATATCGTCGTTCGGTGAAATATCGTCGTGCGTGAGTAAAATGTCGTGACTACAGATTTATTAAGGCTGTAGCTACGAACTTAAGACAATTTGCTCGCACACTTACGAACACAGCTGTTGTAAAGATATTTTGCTCGCACACAAACGATATGTGACTAGTGATAAATATGAAAGGAAACTCGGATTGTTTTGTTGTTGTTGTTGTTGTTATTATCTGAATGCCATCACTACAGCTTGAATAACCTGTAACTACGATTTTAAATCTCCAAACTGGTCAGTGTTTGTAATATATAGTGTGGGGATTATTATTCTTTATTGGTTCGGTTTGAATGAATGATTTGATTGGTCGGGTGTGTTGTTTTTAATTGTTTGTAGATCTGTCAATTATCTCTTAATTCCTGGCGTTCCAACTCTGAATATCAAATGCTAGGTCAATTTTTAAACATGATCTTTCGGCAAGTGCGTAAAATATTGACTTCATGAATCAGACAAGCTGAACGAGAACGTGAATTTCTAGTTTAGACAGATACTGAAATGTCATTCTAACGTGTTTTTTTGAATTTATTCCAATTAATATTCGACACAAATGTTATCCCTTATGTCAACTAGTGGACTCAAGTTTTTTATTTTGTGTAAGGAAGCTGCTTTCCCGAATAAACGGATAACGATTTCACCTCGAAACTATTACTAGCAGAACAGAATGGGTCAAGATTGTTCATGTGATGGTCATATATTTTTCAAATGAGATTAAAAGATATTATCAAATAACATACACTGCATTTATTGATTAAAAAATCGTTTGATCTTGTGAATTGGAATTTACTTCTAAATAAATTCCTTCTTGCAGGTTTTGATGGGAAAAATGTATGATTCCTTAAAGTCTATCTACTCAAAAACTGAATCTTATAGGGTGTTTCGTCTATCGTGGACTCTTTTTTAGAGGAAAACGCTCTGTAATTAATGTTCTGGTTGCAGTAGGTGAGTGTCCCTGCCACATCATTCTTAGGCTTTAATAACTAATCTGAGAAATGTGTATCACGTTCAACGTTTTACAACTGGGTTTCTCATTTTCGTGAAGGAAGAACAAGTATATGTTACTGGCCTAGGACTGGACGGCCAGCCGAGACGTTGACCCCAACAACGGTAACCAATGTTAAAGCCTTTGTCAAAAAAATGTCGAATAACTTTGGAGGAGGTAGCCAAAAAGTTAAGCATCGGTAGGGCATCGACACACAAGAATTTACACGAACACCTAGGCATTAGCAAGGTAAGTGCCAGATGGATGGCTAGTCAGCCGTCCGCAGATCAAAAGATAACCAGACTAATAAATGCAGCCGTTTAAATCGTTAATGGGATAAGTTTTTGAACCGCATTATCAATGGAGATGAGATGTGGGTTCATTATTTCGAACATGGAAGAAGAGTTCAGTTAAAGCATGGAAACGAGCTGGTTCCCTTCCTCCCAAAAAAGTTTAAGCTGTCTCCTTCGGCAACCAAGGTCATGCTTGTTGGCTTTTGGGATTCACGAGGAATGATACTGTCACATTTCATGGCAAAAAGTCAAACTGTACCTGCCAGACACTTTTCTTAAGTAATCTGAAAAATCTCAGAGAAAAGCTGAAGCTAATGTGTCCCAGGTTTGCACATAAACATGTCCTCCTTCTTCAGAATAACACCCCCTGCCCTACCGCCGCTGCTATAGTAGAGGTTATCAACTCTTAAAAATGGCAATTGTTGTCTCACCCCCGTTAAGCCCAGACCTCGCTCCCTGTGACTTTTATTTGTTTCTAAAACTGAAAAAAATGCTTTCTGGAAAGAAATATATGACCGGGGCACCTAAATATAGGTCATAATATACGTCATGGTTAACAGCAGCAATAAAAAAGTTTTCATGAAGATGGCAAAAGTGCGTACACGTAGGTGGAGAATATTGTGGAAAAAGTACAAAAGATTTTAAGTTGGAATGCGGAGCAATTCCAGCTTAGATTTAACAAAACCGAAAAATGAAGACAAGACAATTTCATTTCGGGTTTATCACGTGATCTCTAAGATACGAATACACCTCGGGTTACTTCTCATCTCAACTTGCCACGGACAATCAGTTAGTTGTAGCCGAAGACAATAATATGGCACATGTAAAGGATGATTTAAAAATTCGTTTAGAGACTTCTAAACATGTTTTCGTTTGCTTTAAATTATTGAAAAATAAGGTAATAAACAGGGCAGTAATTTGGGGGGGGGGGGGTTATTCGCCGTCCCGTGTTTGGTAATCACGTGATCTCAAGTGACATTTGGTAGACATGTGACATAGATTGGCAATGTTTACAAATATGGCTCAGGTCGCAAATGCATTTTTACAATAATCACGCCGCCCAGTGATTCTAGAGCGATTAAGGGGGGTCGTAGGCATCAAGCAAACGCGATTATTGTGGGATTTGCAGCTTTTACTCAATGAAAAAATAAAAAATCTTTAAGAGTTTTTACGGTTCTAAAGCCGAGTAACGAATATGGAAATCGTGCGACTACAGGGCGCCGAAGAAAATTTGATACTATCTTCATCATATTAGAGGGATTTTTAGTAAAAGGGCAAAACTACCATGTGCAAACAATAACGTTACAATAACGTTAACATCTTTTTTTTTTTTCTTTTGAATTTCACTCACAGCGCTTTAAATATTCTTTTTTCCTAAGTGTAAACCGGTATTTCAAATTGATCAACTCAAAACAAGTTTCCGCGCATTTCCGCAAATTTCCACGTGTACTCATCAACTTGAAGTCAAAATCTACGTGAGTTTAGTTTGATCGTTACAAAATTGGCCGAGTTGAGGGTAAAATAATCATCGAGGTCATTGATTTCTTACTTTAGAAGCTGTTATTCTCTGTTTTCAAGATTCTTAAAGGCGTTCACGTATTACAGTTGATCAAAAGGAGAATGTTGTGATTGAAAATTCTAATTTTGCTGTGCGTGACACGAGCTTATAACCCATTCCAAAATGATAAAATTTTAGACCAGTCCAAATTCAAAGAAAAAGCAGAGAACAATTGTAAGTTGATGAAATCATTAAAATCGTTGTCTTTTTGGACAGAAAACATTATGGATAATGAAGAAATTGCTTGTAACAAGCAATTTCTTCATTTTCCACAATGTTTTCCAAAGCTCTCATAATGAGGGTCATTTAAAAGCGTCACTGTATGGAAATGGGTTAAGACAATGCTAGTTTTTGATTTCTGTATGTGGATTTATGTTTTGTGCCCCATTCACGCACATATGTACACGAATGGGAATGCTGGTTTAAAAGGAGGGAGGCTTATTCGGACAGTAATGAATAAATTTGAACAGTTATGACGCTTTCAGCGCATTCCAATTTCTCAGTACTTTCAGTCCTTTGATTTTAAAATGTCGAATGGTTGTCGAGAACGATTCAAAAGTCCCGATATTTTCTGACAGTCCGTCGAATGCTGACGATATGGTTTACACAGCAACAAGAGGTCACCTGCAAAAATACTGGACACGTAATCGTCATGGTGTAAAATGTGACGCGTACTGATACTTGGAAATCAAAGTGCATGCATTTCCGTCCGAGGCGTCACAAAAGGACAGAGTTTCTATTTAGAATGGGTCAAACGTCGCTGAAGACTATAGATAGATATAAATACCTCGGGTCACATTCAATGAACATCTAGACTTGACTACGCACTGTGAAATAATCTCTAAGGCCTAGGGATGAGCGCTCCAAGGACTCATATCCAAGTTTCACAATATGAAAGAATTTGGATTGATTTCCTACGAAAATCTATATCATAGCTGTATGGTTCCTATTTTAGATTACGGGGCTTCTGTATGGGGATTTAAACATTACAAATGTCTTGATAACATACAATACAGAAGCATGCGATATAGACTAGGTGTACATTTGCCCAAGTAAATGCAATGATCGGGAAACGGGCTGGTTGCCAACTCACTTTAGACAGTGGTCTATTATAATTCGTTATTGTAATGGATAACTGTAGATTCAAGATAACAGAATTCTGAAGAAAGCATTTGAATACGACTTTGGCAAATAAGAAACAAACAAGTGTAGTGATCTAAGTGTTATACTTGATAAAGTAAATCTGTTAAGCCATTTCACAAATAAACAGGCGATTAGTTTTATGTGTGATGCCCAGGGGTGTTCATTTTTCAACAGCTTTCGTAGCATAACCACATTACAAAGTCCGTTTAAATCTGTCCTTATAACTCTTCTCCTCTTTCACTTTTGTTGAATAAAATGTGTAATTTTTACTCCTCTTTTATACGGCACCCAAGCGAGTTGGGTGTATTTCCGAACATTACTCTGCACCAATGTGTAGGATAATATTTGCATTTATTGTCCAACCAATAGTAAATTGATATAATGTCATAGTAGGATTCGTATGGAATAATTTCCTGCAAAATCGTGAAACGAAAATTTCATCTGTAATGATAATGTAAGGTAAATAATGCCTTTCTTTTCGTTTCGACAATGCAGTGCTGTCCTATTGATACCTGATGAGCGAAAGCTTAATGTTTAATCAGGTCTGAGTTGTCCCAAGTTCGATAATCCGTCCTGACCTGTTATAAGATCTATTGACACGTGACTATATTATCGCCCTTTGTTGCTAGGTCAACGTTCCTACCATCTTAACAAATGTTCCAGTCGAACAAGTATAGTAGCTACCAAAATGACGTCATTTAACCATAAACCCACTATGATTGGAAGAATTGGTCGGGTGGTAGACTTGCTGAAGTGGTTTTTGTTTGGATTTTTAAATGTATAATATATTTCCCTCAAGTATGTCGCTTTAATCCAAGATTTTTTGTTTGTGGCTTGTGCTGAACAAAAATCTTCTTTTAGGATCCAAGTGACTTATTGCCATATTGACATCCTTGCCGAGCTATGGAAAGATTTAACTACCTTTAAGAATAGTCTGGGAGCCAGACTAGTCGGGGGAGGGGGTTGGGGTGTCCGATTGCATCTTCTATAGCAGGAATGATAGTACCAGCCGAAAAAGGCCAAAGTATGGTAGCGCGGTCGCAAGAAAAACACATTTTACAAAGTACGTTTTTCACTATGCTACATCATATCATAAAGTTGGATCAAGTTAATGTATTATAACTAAGCTTTATATAAATGAATCTTTGACCTGCCAGCCAATATGAATGATAAATTAAGTGTGGCATTCTTTTCAACATTAACATATAGGCTCATAGAGCCGGGTGTTATTTACTCAAAATTTGTAATTTATATGTATGTTAGTTACACATGTCACTTTAATAAAAAATTACTTACTTGCTCTAGTGTAGAGGGATCCAAAAAGCTCATTCTAAGATGGTATTGGTTTTTTTTGTTTTTAATATAGTAATAAGTTTCAGAAAAACAAGGCAATTTGCCTAACAAACTTGATACACAATAAAGGTTCCCCGTTCTAACGAAATAATTTTGCAGGGGAGATAACACAATTTCATAACTTACTTATCTTCATGATTTATTTCTCTTTGCTTGTACTACACAGACAATCTAATTAACCCATTCCCACACAATCCAATCTTTTTACGCCCTTCAAGGAAAAGCTTTGGAAAACATAATGAAAAATGAAGAAATATCTTCCACAGTGTTTTGTATCCAAAAAGATGAAAAAATAAAATTCCATCAACTTGAAGCTTGGCACAAACAATTTCTGTATTATGCACAATATTATTTATCCCAAATGACCAGCAGTTTAAACGTTCCTCAACAAAACTTATGGATTCTTAGTTCTTAGTTTTAGTGTTGTTGTTGTTATTTTAGAATGTAGTTCGGAGATACTGTCTGTAAAGATGGCCTTCACGTTTGCCAGCAGATGGGGATTGTTTATCCAGTTATCCACATTGTTCGTGTTTGCGGTATGTGATTTACATCTGATTTATGAACCTTGTTTTATATGATTTCGTTAAATAATGGTCAATGGAATTAACTAGCAGCTTGTAACTAAATGACGGCTTATCTTCAGGGTGCGTACAAAATGTCATAAATACAACTTGTACATAAAAGGCCACTTACGTAAGTGGGCGTAAGAAATGTCGTAAATACTGCTTGTATATATAACGCCCACTAAACGTTAGTTGGCGCACAAAATGTATATACAGTTTTTATATTAAGGCCCACTTACCTGAGTGGGCGTCAAAATGTCGTAAAAAAGGATGTTAATTAACACCCACTTATAAAATACAAAATGTCGTAAATACAGTTTGTATATCAAAGGTCCACTAAACGTGAAAGGGTGTACAAAATGTCGTAAATACAGCTAGTATATTAAATGCCCGTTAAACGTGAGTGGGCGTACAAAATGTCGTAAATTCAGTTTTGTATTGAAGGCCAACTAACGTGAGTGGGCGTACAAAATGTCGTAAATACAGCTAGTATATTAAAGGCCAACTAACGTGAGTGGGCGTACAAAATGTCGTAAATACAGCTAGTATATTGAAGGCCAACTAACGTGAGTGGGCGTACAAAATGTCGTAAACACAGTTTGTATATTAAAGACCCACTTACTTGAGTAGGTGTACAAAATGTCGTAAATACAGTTTGTATATTAAAGGCACACTAACTTGAGTAGGTGTACAAAATGTCGTAAATACAGTTTGTATATTAAAGGCACACTAACTTGAGTAGGTGTACAAAATGTCGTAAATACAGTTTGTATATTAAAGGCCCACTAACTTGAGAGGGTGTACAAAATGTCGTAAATACAGTTTGTATATTAAAGGCCCACTTACAGTAGTGAGCGTACAAAATGTCGTAAATACAGTATCTATATTAAAGGCCCACTTACGTGAGTGGGCGTACAAAATATCGAAATTAAACGTTGTTTTCAAATTGTGTTTACAAAATTTAAATGCCCGCTGACGATTTAGCAAACAAAACTTATGTCATATTATGCATGGTATATCTTATAGCTTTGTTAGTTATCTAATAATAGAGATATAGGACATGGTTTTCGTACACCATATATGTAGGTGATTCTTACGACAAGCTCACAAACACGGCGTCCATTGCCAAACGTATTTCGACTGATGGATCCCGGCTGTCAATAAAAGAATAAATAGACCAATTAAATTATCCATTTAGACTAGAAGTGATATTGGCCATCACTAATGTGGGGCATTTTTGTTGGTTTGGCGGCTTATTCCATCTGTAGTTACGACGGTTAGGCCGCCAACCAACCTTTTTACTTTTTTGTTTCATGATACTGAACATATATTGCATTGTATGCGAATGTAAGATATATAATTTAAATCATACAACCACGTTTTAACACTGGAGCTTAGGTAGTGACGAATTGGGACCTTCTAAACGGTTTCTACCTTTGTCTAATATACATTATTGTAGTAAATCGCGTCTTAACCCGTTCTCACACAGTAAAAGTATAGATTGGTCCAAACTGAAAGCAGCTGCAGACAACAGTTTTTACAGAAAACATCTTGCATAGTGAAAAAATTACTGTACTTGAAACAAGCTATTTCTTCATTTTCCATAATGTTTTCCAAAGCTTTTTTCTTGGGGGGCGTAAAATGGAGGGATTGTGTGGGAACTGTTAATTTTTGTTTACCCGTTTCAAAAGTTATAAAGTAATAAATGGGAGAAGAATTTAATTTTACTTAGAAAAAACGAATTCCCATACAATACCGCTTTTTAAAACGCTCAAAGTAAAAAAAAAAACTTTCTCAGAGCATTACGGAAACTTAAGAAATTGCATGTTACAAGAAATTAAGTAATAGGTTGTTACACACAATTCTTCATTATTCGCAATGTTTACTACACAAATAGGTGAATAACTGTCGAATTCCATATACTAAAAATTGTTGTCTGCAGTTTCTTAAACCCTTTCCTGTACATACCCGGGATTTTACGTATCTGTGATTTTATACTTGAGAAATCATTGTAGAAAAAAATAATTTCTTGCAACAAGCAATGACTTTTTTTTTAAATATTTTCTATCCTACTGAATAGTTGTTTTCCAATTTAAACCCATTATGAATTTTGGTTTGCAAAACCTTTCAATTCGGACAAGTCTAAAACTTTGCAAAATAGGAAAGGGTTAAGTTTAGACCAGTCTGAAAATGTGTCTTGCCTAGCCTATATCTCAGCCAAGTTCGAAATGGAGTTGCCTGTTCATCTTATTTCTTCACAAAAGTCCGTTTTAATTCCAGGGTCTTGGTATAGGGCTGTTAGCAGACGGGATTTTTTTGAAACTTAACAGTGATACTATAGAAGATACAAACGTCATGAGTACTCTAAATCAAATAGATTTTAACGGGAACTTAAAACTTGGAACAGCCATCTTTATTCTGTCTTATACCTTTCTGTATAAAGGCTCGTCATGCGTCTTCTGGGCGGTATTTGGGGGATGTGCCGCCTACTTCAAAAACCGGTGTGCAATGGTGGCCGTAAGTAGACCTTAACTCATACCGCTTACTTTGACCCACTACCGATCGGCAAATTTAGACTGGTCCAAATTAAAGGAAGTTGCAGAGTTGATTTAATTTCTAGATATTTTCAACTTTCTGTATATAAAACTTTATGGAAAAATGAAGAGCTTCATTTTACACAATGTTTTCCCATTTTCTTTTCTTGGGGCGTCAAAAAGCGTCACTGTGTGGGAAAGGGTTAACCCATTTTCACATGATTCCCCCTTGTTTCCCCCTAAAAAGGCTGTTAAAAACATTGTGGACATCGAAGAAATTGCTTGTAACAAGCAAATTTCTTCAATATTTATAATGTTTTCTACCCTAAAGGCAAATACCTTTTTGAATTTGACCAAATCGAAAGTGTCGACTGTAACATCTTTCAATTTTGACAAGTCTCGAATTTTGTCGTGCCGCTCAATTTTAAAATCGGTGAGCGATGGTAACTGTAAATAGATCTCAAGTTTTGTTGTATTTCTCTTTTCACTCAACAGTCAGGTGAAGGATCGACTCTGTCAACAAGAAAATCAAATAACAATTCAAAGCATTCATTTAGACATAAAATGAATCTTTGACCTCCGCAGTTCATGTCTAGTACATGTATTTTTGTTCTTGTTGTTGTTATTGCTTGTGGTGGTGGTTTTGCGACATCATCTTTCCGGTTTTGGCAGGAGTTGTAGACTAAGATCAGACTGCACATATGTGCAGGCTGATCTTAGTCTTCACCTCCTGCTTCTACTTTTCCTGCCAGAGTTGTTCATGAAGTTGATTTCTAAAAGAAATACTGATTGTTGAACAACAAGTGGTATCAATGCTTTCAGCCTTTGATTTGACAGCATTTCAGTTGGGTAATTTATACAGCATGACAAGGGTTAATCCTTGTCATGCTGAGCCCGGAATATTCCTGTTTTGGCAGGTGGTATAATCGAAGATCAGCCTGCATATACATGCAGTCTGATCCTTGTCTACACCACCTGATTTTCCCTTCAAGCAAGAGTTATTTTATATAAGATTCATTTTAAAAAAAGCATTACCAAGGCTTTTTTTATATAAGATTCATTTTAAAAAAAGCATTATTGGTTAACAGTTAGTATCTCCAGTCATTTCAGTACTTTCTTATTGTTTGACAAGATGATTCGCCTGTGAAATAACCAATGTTATTTCATTTTAGTGTTCCTTATCATTATTTCAAGTTTAGTTATTAGGACATACTTCGAAACAACAATGATATGAGTCAGTGTGTGTGATGTTTAAAACCATTACATATGTGCGACACCCCGTAAAGACTCACAGTCTGATCATAGTCTTCACTGTGCGCTCTATAGTTACCTATCAACAAATAGCTTCTTTAGAAGATCAGAGAATCCTCAAAATACAAATGGAGTCTGTCCAGGGTTCTCGGTGTATGTGCTTCACGCGCTTTGGATATTGTTGGAAACGACACGCAAAAACTCATATCGATGGTGTAATTCTAAAACCTCGTAACTACAGCTTGTTTAAAGCTGTAGTTACGAAGTTTTAGAATTACATCAACGATATAATATCTTCGGAGTTGCTTAGGAAATGATAATCTAATTGACATACCCAAACATTTCCCAGGTGCGCGAAGATCAATCTGGCGATGTAACATCTTCAATATTGCTGAAAAAGTGTCCAGGTGTGTAAAGAGCATTCTGGACAGCCAGTAATTAGTATGTTCACTGAACCCATAAAGAAGCATCCACTCGGTATCTATCTTTAGACACGTAAAGTAAGACTCTGATCAGACTGTACGTATACACAGGCGAATCTGAGTCTTTACTTGACGCCAATGTGTAGTGGTCGGAAATGCAACTCATTTGCCCATATTTACGTTGGTCTAACTTAAATAACTCAATGTTTCTTGTACAAAAAATGTCCCGTTTTTGTCTGGTTTCCTTTGTTTGAATGGGGTTTTACGCCGCTTTCAACAATCTTTCAGTTATATCGCGGCGGCTGGAGCACCTAACAGTGGACTCCTGGTATTTCTCACACCAGTACTACCATTACATCCTTTCCTAGTCTCCAGCTGCTATCCCAAATAGGTCTACGATTATCGACCCATTGGTGAGAGACAAATAGTCGGAAAGGATGAGTGCCGCCGTCGGGGATCGAACCCGGGACCTCTAGATTGACAGTCCGACGCGCTACCAACTGCGCTATGACGGCGGCTGTCTGGCTTCCTAGCTGCAGGTACAATAGAATGGATTGTATACATTATTTTACAGATGGCGATGATAGTGCTATTTCTCGTTATGCAACAGCTTGTTTTTCTCGGACTGTGGGCTGCGCTTCGAGATAAGGTATACAATTATTGTAGAACTTGTATGAAGCGGTCAATCAGAGGGAGATCGAAAGGGGTTTTGTTAGAATATACATATTTTCACAGCATATCAGTTTGAACTGAAAGCTGAAAATGTCTCGGTTTGACTCACGTAGTATGAACAAGAAATAATAAAAATCGCTAGATATTTCGCCTATTACCCACTTGCAACTCTGTTGAGGGGGATACGTCTGTCCGTCTGCCACACTTTTTGCCTTTCTAAAGGTCGTACTTATTCAATCCCGTTCAAGCGTCAGTAGTCAGTAGTCCTTTGGTGAGGTAAAAGGTCTAGTGCAAAAGGTCAAATCTTAATATTAGCTCATGGCCTCTCTATGAGTTACGTTTTGTACTAAATCTCTTTCAATCTATTAGTACTTTTCGGTGAGACGAGGAATTCGGTTGCTTTTGGGGTAAACAGGTCAAAGGTCAAGGTCACGAGATCAATTACCTTTGCGACCTCTTTATCCGTCACAAATTAAATTCAACCTTTTTCATACTTTAATTATGGGAATTCCTTGGCCAGTCAATGAAACCTGTCTATATTTAGGTCATCAAGTCAGGAATCAGGAGGTCAAATTTTGTTTAAAAAATTGTTTTAAGAGATGAAGAGATTATCTTTTTTTCATGGCGGTATGAAACTGGAAAAACTGATCACACTGTACGAATACACGTAGACTGGTGAACCTGTATCATCTTCGCTGCTCTCTGATATCGTCAAATTAGGACAGGCTCGTAAGTCAAAAATACACGAAGCGGATTGATACATAAGTGTGATTAGTTTGTTTTAATTCATACCTCCATGAAAACAAAAAAATCGCTTAATTCTTATAATTCGATGACATCAAACCAAAAATAAATAAATAAATAAAAAAATAAAAAAATGATACATTTTTCATGGAGCTATTTTGTGCGAAACATACAAGATAGCTGCCTTCTCAGAATTTTGTCCACGGTGGTATGAATTTGGTTTTTTGGCTCGTTTTGGTTTTTGGCTCGTTCTGATCGACGAATCTGCGATTAAATAATGTCTCTTTACCAGTTATATATCTCATCAAATATTTTCAAACTGCGCAAGTGGGTAGCCTTGGTGACAAAATGACACCAGGTCTGAACCTTGAGGTGAAATCTTGGGACCATTCTTCAGTTCACAACATTTTATGAGAAGAGGAAACCTTTCGATTTTGAGTAAATTGGGTTCGTGTTTTTCAAGTTTGTGGTCTTTGTAAGGGTCAATCTATCAGCAGTGCTGTTTGATTAAACACATAACTATTGTTTATTGATTTGTACATTGCAAGGGAATGTCCCGCTTGGTGGAGCTCTTGTTAACCTTTTACAAGACGACGAAATTGTAGACTAGTCCAAATTCTAAAAAGTATCAGAAGACAACTTTTATTGAAATCTTTTTCTTATTACAGTTGATACATTGTTATTTTGTAACAAGCAATATCTTTATTGTCCACAATGTTTTCAGAAACTTTTTTCATGTGAGACTTAAAAAAAGCTAATTGTGTGGGAATGGGTCCTGAATCTTTTTCCTACACGTGTTTTGGTCTACCTAAATGGTTCAATTTAACCAGTCGCTAGTCGCATATGGTACATCGCAGTTTTTACATTTTTCGCAGATGAATTTGAATAGTAATTGTTTTATTGAATTTTAAATGTTAATTTCTTTCTGAAAAATGGGAATGCTACTACCTTTAACGAATTGGTGTGATCTATAGCCTTTTCATGTTCAAACATTGTGGACAAAGAAGAAATGCTTGCGACAAATAATTTCTCCTTTTCCCACAACGTGTTCTAACACGTAGAATGGTTTCATTTCAAATTTCATCTAGTTTTCAATACTGCATGCAACCTCTTTCAATTTGGACCAGACTAAAATTTCAAAAAAACGGGAAAGGGTTGAATAAACGCACATTGCAATATACACGCATTCCGTCTGAAGAGAAATTATGAGCGCTAGGTGTAGACTCGCATCTGTACAGTCTAAGGTTTTATACATTGCGCTAGTATAAATAATTAAATTTTTAGTAACGAGCGTTCTGATTCGTGGGAAAAAATATTCATACCTCCATGAACAAAATTTTCAGCACGGAGCGATTTTGTATGCTTCCGAACAAAATAGTCCCAAACAAAAAGGTAGCAAAAGCTGTAAAGTTTTTGTTGTTATGTGGAGAACATTTTTCGTTTTCATGGAGGTATGAACCGAAAAACCTAATCACACAATGCATGAATCCGCTTCGCGTATTCATACAGTGTGATTAGGTTTTTCGATTCATACCTTCATGAAAACAAAAAATATTCTCTTCATCTCTTAATGTTTGAAATTTACGGATCGCTTGCCAAGCCGACTGACCATTCACAGGAAGTTCGATTCACGGCGTTATTTTACAGAATTTATGGTCAGCAACATATAACAAAAAGTGAAATAGTTGGTTGGCAACCTCATCGTCGTAACTACAGCTTGAATAAGCTGTAGTTACGGCGATTAGGTCGCCAATTCAATAAAATGCTAAACATACATGTCGCAATTCAAAGTTTACTTACAGTCTAATTAAACGAAGTCATTGGTCAATTTTGACGGACCATCTTTGTAAATAGACATATTCGACCAATCAAGTCATTCATTAAGACCCGGGGATTAAAATTGGCCTCTTACATTCATACAATGCATTTTTATTCGTTGGCGAATAAAACGGTTTATCCAAGCTGTAGTTCTGACGTCTAGGCCGACCGAAAACGAGTTTCTCTTTGTTTCATGTCCCAGACCATCTACTTTTCAAACAAATGTTGTTTCATACCTTATTCAAACTACACAGGAAAGGGGCGTAGCTAGTTATCCGTCAAATATTAGTTACATACCGTTTTATGTCGAGAAATAACAAGATTCCTCGTTTTCAAGATGAAAAGAAAAATCTGTATTAATGTCAGACAGTCAAGGGGTTAGAGCAAAACATTGTATTGGTCTATACAATGTATAGACCCATACTATGTTTTTGCTCTAACCCCTCGAAGTATGCCGCATGGAACGAATGCTTATAAAATATCTTACTGGTGCATTTTTAGTTTCTATCAATTTTCCGACATTCTGATTGGCTGAAAATTGTTTCAGAGGCGTTTCCTCCGTGAAAAAAGAAAATGAATAGGAAATTGTTTTGTTTGCTTGTGCACAAAGTAGTTCCATAAACTTGTGAACTATTTGCTTATCTTTCACATATTTGATAAGGAATCATAAGAATCAACGGAGTTAATTTCACTAGGGTATGAAATAAACAATCAAGTTACTCTTCTTTGGAAATCTGCTTCGTGACTTAAAACAGTTTGATTATATTTTTTACAATTAGTATCTCAATATAGACATAAGTTTTTTTCTATATTTATGATCCAGGCGAGTGGTGATATGAAATCAGATCTGAAGACGACATTACAGAGGTACGACGGTCCTATTTCTTTACTTGGTGAATCCATAGGATGGGATCTTCTTATGATAGGGGTAAATAGCATTAACGTCAAGACGTGGTCAGGTTCTAATTATGATTATAATCATTTGATTATATGTATTCATTGTACCATATTTCAGTTATATCAAGGTAAAAGTCACTTATGATGAACGTGACTGTTTGGTATAACCGGTACTAGACTTGGGCTATGAATGCTGAATGTGAGAAGATTTAGCCCATTATCAAGCAAAGTTTTTAGACCGGTCAAAATTGAAAGAAGTTGCAGACGACCATTTAAAGTTGATGAAATTTTGAAATTCTTTGTCTTTTGGGGCAGAAAAAATGTGGAGAATGAAGAAATTGCTTTTGACAAGCAATTTCTTCATTTTCCACAATGTTTTCCAAAGCCTTTTTTATTGAGAGGATTCAAAAAGCATAATTGTGAGGTAAAGAGTTAAAAATGCTCCTCTCTCTCTCTCTCTCTCTCTCTCTCTCTCTCTCTCTCTCTCTCTCTGTCTCTCTGTCTCTCTCTGTCTCCCCCTGTCTCTCTGTCTCTCTGTCTGTCTGTCTGTCTGTCTCTGTCTCTCTGTCTCTGTCTCTCTCTGTCTCTCTCTCTCTCTGTGTCTCTCTCTCTGTGTCTCTCTCTCTCTCTCTCTTTCTCTCTCTCTCTCTCTCTCTCTCTCTCTCTCTCTCTCTCTCTCTCTCTCTCTCTCTCTCTCTCTCTCTCTCTCTCTCTCTCTCTCTCTCTCTCACTAATTGTTTCGAATCAAATTGCTCGTTAAGGCACTTTCAGCGTCTTGATAAAAGCACCTAGTGGAAACTACGAGATATAGAGGATAATCAACTGGTTATTTTTTAAATGAACAATCTCTCACGAGAATGCGTTGTTAGACAGAATACCTCAAAATTTGTCTGTAATGCATAACAACGTTTTTTGAGTGAAAGATTTTTCACATCAAAAATGACTAGTTGATTATCTATTTATTATATTCGAAACAGCTTTATTTTTCAATTGTTACGTGTTTATTTCTATGATATTCCCCATTTTCGGCCCCAGAAAACCGTGCACACTAATATCAACAAATTTTGTTTGAATTATTCCATGTCCGCCATCTTGGATTGCCTTTCCAAGTGGGCGATTGTTTAACCCTTTCCCGTTTTTTGAAAAATTAGACTAGTCCAAATCGAAAAAGGTTGCAATCGACAATGAAAATTGGATGCAATTCGAAATAAAACCATCCAATGTGGTAGAAAATATTGTGGGAAAAGAAGAAATTGCTTGTGTCAAGCAATTTCTTCTTTTTCCACAATGTTTTCTCAAGTATAAAATCACAGTAACGAAGAATCCCGTGTTTAAACAGGAAAGGGTTAAAGGATTTTTTGGGGATAAAATCTGCATTTAAGACACTTAGAGATTGGTAGTGTCAGGCATGACAATAATTTGGACGAAACATATACTGTATCTAAGGGCGACTACCTCGTCGTCGATCAAAAGGCACCGGGACATTTCGAACATCGATCGATCATTCAAGACTTGGACTTGGACAGAATCAAAGGATAGGAAGTCTATGATCTCTCTGACTTGAGAGTACAAAACAAGCTCATGCGGGTTAGGTTTGAGATTCTCTCACTTTAACTGCAATATCATCATTTTTCGATGTCTGGTATAATTTGGAACGCCACGGACAATTATTATTTTGTTTGAGTCAATCAGTGATAACAGATATTCAGGTTCGTTATTGTTTAAAACCAGTTGTTAATAAAACGGTTATTTTGCTCTGCTACTTATAAACGTTCATTTCTTCTTATTTTACTGTTTTTGAATTGTTTTGTAGCCCTAAGAAGTTGAATGTTAGCTCACCGCTTTACCTCGTTAGCCATTATTTCAACAGAAAAAAATGTAAAACATGTAGCTAATATTTCGAAAACTTATTACGTTTGATTTTTTATGTGAATGTGGATTTCGTTTTATTTTATTTAGATGTAAAATTGGCAATCTTATCTTAGCTATGGATATTGACCAGGGGCGAAATTGCCCTTTTGAAATAAAAGTAGTTCCCAATTTTCGGACCGAAAATTGATAGCACCACTAATAATGATATCAAAATTATTACACTGGGAGATTGAAATATTTCACTGCTAGGAATAAAAAGAAAACAAAAACATTTTCTTTTGTGCAATGTTTAGACCCTTTCAAGATTTTTTTTTTCAGTATGACTGTTGTGGTGTAGAAGATGTCAGTTCTACAAATCTAGAGTTTGAGAATAGCACGTGGTGGTTCAACGTAAGTCGAGGTACCAAAGAAATCCCGTTCACGTGCTGTAAGGTGGCTACAGAGACTAACTACAAAACTGGGTTCGATTCTTCGTGTACGGACGGCAATTACATAGCGGTCAATTCTAAAGTAGGCATTTTTACTCTTGGCCTCATTTCAATCATTATAGTAAAATTGTAATCAAATTTAATCTAAATTTCAATAAGCTTCAGTCTTATATGCAGTCAAATTTGGTTAAGTGTCGATCTCTATTAACCAAAATCGCTGATCCCGCTAACTATCTTCGCTGGCCACGCCCACCGACTCTAACAGGAAGTCCCACTTTTATTTTAAACGGCGTTATTTTGCAAACTTTAAGGCCAGTAACCTGAAACAAAAAGTAGATTAGTTGTTTGGTGACTTAAACGTCGTTACTACAGCTTGAATAAGCTGTAGTGACGACGTTTAAGTCGCCAAATCAACATACAGGTTAACAAAAATTGGAGGGCCAATGTTGGAGTTCAAAGCTCATTTCTAGTCTAAATGAATGATATCATTGATCGACTGGTACTTTGATTGACAGCGCGATTGGTCAATTAACCGACCAGTGCGAAATTCCCTTTCCAAAAAAAAAAACAGAAATCTTTGAGAAGTTGAAGAATTCGTTAACTAATTCCTATGTCCAATCGTCAAAAATTTTCATATGCAAGCATTATAATAAAAACAAAGAAATATAAATAATACATATAGCGACCATTCTCTACAGTGACTATGTTTGTCCGTCCATTGAGTGGTTACTTAATACAAGTTTTACTTTATTCTCGTTCCGAAAAGGATATAAGGATATTAAAGTTATAGTGAGTGATTGTCTATATTTGCATTGTCAAAATCAACCTTTGATAATCAAACTTGTACATCTATGAAAAAAAAACATTGGAAGTGTCTACATGGGTTAGTGCAGACTCTTTTTAGTGTCTACATAGGTTAGTACAAACTATTCTAAGTACTTAATGGGTCAATGCACACTTATTTCAAGTGCCTAAAAAAGATATATATGCACTTACAATAGTTTTGTAATGACACATGGGGTTGTTTGTTCAAGAAAATGATGATTTTATGTCAGTAGAACGTTGCAGAGGAAAAGTAATTTATACGATCGTATTCTTGTCTAGGTTGAAGCCACGTCGCTTCGGTGGCCAACCAACGATTTTCTTTTTTAGCTAGCAAAGCGTCAGAAGTTAACGGAAAAAAATTGAGGTCGTCTCAAAGTTACACACGCAAACTGCCCCACTCAACGGTTGAATGCATACACCATGAAAGTAGTTCTAGTGTATTTTAAGAGCGATACAAACTCTATTCAAAATGTAGTGCACTCATTTCAAGCATGCTATCTAACCCAGTCCCATTCAATTCCGCTTTTTAAGCATCTCAAGAAAATTGCGTTGGAAAACATTATAACAAGCAATTTCTTCTGTGTCCACAATGTTTCTTCCAAATTCTACTATCTTGAAATTGTCGTCAGCAACTTCTTTCACGTTGAACCAGTATAAGATTTTGACATGTTGTAATGGGTTAACTCCTGAGCTACTTTAAACTAGTTTTTTTAAATCATGATAACCTTCGACAAAGAGGATTACTTAACAAAACCATACTTTGCTAGCTTACAGTACTTTCAGTACTTTGATTGTTTTAAGTTCCTAGTTGTAAATTATTCAAACTTACGTCTTGAATTTCCATGTTAGGGGTTATTTGGCGAGGCCAGATATTCGTCAAGTAGTCTGCGTTATACAAAAGGTTTATTTTCAGGGATGTCATGAGGTATTTAGAGATTGGCTACATGCCTACATCAACCCGGCGATCATTCTGGGATCATTTCTTATTGTTGTTGAGGTAAGTCTTTAAAAAAAATTAAAAGTTAACCGTTCATAGAGAAAGGACAATATTACAATGAGTAACGATTCTTTATTTTTCGTCCCTTCTAGTGCTTCTCTTGTCTACCGTTTGGCAGCTTAAAATACCATTTTTTTTTTCATTATTCGCATATACTTTCCTTCGCCACTGATTTGGGAATTCTCTGTTTGATCCATTTATTCTCCTACCATGCGAACATTTCCCTGCATACACTACAATAGACAGATCGCGATTGCCAATCAAAGAATCAATCGACCTATTAAATAGTTCATTTACAGTGGAAGTGAACTTTGAACCGTAGCCGATGCGTATGTGAAGATTCTTTGTTGCTTTTGCGATTCAACGTGCTACCCACATCTTATTGATTTTGTATTTACGATGATATGTCGTCAACCAACACTCTAATTCTTTGTGTTATATGTTACTGACCATAAATTTTGTTATATGACATAGAAGTTGCGGCGAGTGGGCGTGGCTAGCGGAGTCATTGGGCGTGGCCAGTGATCCTCCAATTAGTGTATACATGGTAGTGTTCTATCCTTTCGTGTACGCTTTCCTCAAGTGTATGAAAGTTATGGTCGGCATAGACTCCTACTTGTTATTACTAAATGATACTTTTGATCTACCCCACAATATACAATAGATATACGATGAATAGTAGTCGATGACACTTGATTGTAATTTACATCTATACCTTTGTTAACCCATTCCAACACAGTGGAATTTTAGACCGGTCCAAATTGAAAGGAGCTGCAGACGACAATTTCATGTTGATGGAATTTTATTTTTTTTATTTTTTTATTTATTTTTTTTTTTTTCGTCTTTTTGGATAGAAAATATTGTGGATAATGAAGAAATTGCTTGATCCAAGCAATTTCTTCATTTTCCACAATGTTTTCCAAAGTTTTTTCGTTGAGGGGCGTAAAAAGGAGGGATTGTGTGGGAATGGGTTAAATAGAAGTCATCTAAAGGAAATCTTGAATTGCATCCCACGTGCCTATAATTGTTTTGGATGTGCTAGTAAATTAACTAAATGAATTTCCTTTTTTTCATTTCAGGTCACGTTTATTGTGTTTTCCTTCATTATATGTCAGAGCATTGCTAAAAGTAAAGTGATAGTGTAATTCAATCGTCGTGAAATCCAACATCGTTATTTTCATCTACTTTTGATTCGTGCTCTGTCGGAGCGTAGCCAGAAGTTATTGTATGACTAACGTTATTTTCATCGGTTTCTCATTCATTATCTGTCCGACTGATGCCAGACAATAAATGATATTGTAATGTTAACCTACAACAAAAACTTTCGATGTTATTAAAATCGAGATCTCATTCAGTATTTGCCAGTCTGTTGTCAGACGCAATTTGATAAAGTGATGCTAACCTACACCACAATAAACTTCCATTGCTATCATATTCATTATCTGTCTGTATGTTTCCAGACGCAGTTTGATAAAGTAATGCTAACCTACAACACAATAAACCTCAAATGCTATCATATTCATAATATGTCGGTGTGTTGTCAGACGCAGTTTAATGAAGTAATGCTAACCTACATCACAATTGACCTCCATTGCTATCATATTCATATTTTTGTGTGCATTGTCAGACGCAGTTTGATAATCTAATTATGTATCCAATAAGAATCTAATTATTATAATATAATAAATTATATCCATTATAAGTTAGTGTCAAGCAAGACCAGAAGTTATAAGTTAACGACAACCAACAAAAATGGAACAGTTAATATTTTATTTATGATCTATCAGACTGTTGTCGGACGCCATTTGATAAAGTACTGTTAACCTACAACACAATCAATACTGAATGACATTACATTCATTACCTGTCAGTGTGTTGTTCGATACCCTATGATAAAGAACTGTTAACCACAAATATAATCAAAATTCAATGGATATATATTCATAGTTTGCCGGTGTGTTGTCAGACGCAATTCGATAAGTGAAACGTTAACCTACATCACATTTAAACATCCAATGGTATTAAATTCATCATGTGCCAGTGTGTTGTCCGACTCCGTTTGATAAAGTAACGCTAACCTTAACAACAATAACAATTCAATGAAATTATATTCATTGTCTGTCAGGGTGTTGTCAGACGCCAACTGGTAAATGTAATGTTAAGCTCCTTCAATTTGTCACTCGTTTGATAAGGAGTTCTATCCTCGTTCGCGGCAAATATCCTTTCCGACATTTGTCTCCCTCCTATGAGTGGATAATCGTAAACCTGTGTGGGATGAGCAACTGGAGGCTCGGATAGGATGTAGTGGTAGTATTGTGAGAAATTCCAGGAATCCATCGTTAGGTACTCCAGCCACCGCAATACATGAAATTCTGTTCAAAGTAGCGTAAAACCCCTTTCAAAAAATTAATTTCGTTTCATGGCATGGGAAAAGTGGTCCTATCATATTTTTTGTCCTCACATTCGATTAATATTCGGAAACTGTCTGTTGTTGAAGACTCGTGTGTTTTTTCATTGTCGAGAAATGCTATCAAATCAAAAATCGTCGATTGGCGACCAATACCTCGTAACTGCCTCTAAATAAAACCGTAATTACGAGTTTTGGGTGGTCCCCTAAAGAAACGTCACAATAATTGCTAGAAATGCTAGCAAAGAAAGAACAGCACAGATTCAATAATTATACGGCTACTAATCCATAGAACGCTAATCAGTAATGTACAAATATAGAAGATAAGCGTCAAACAAAAATGGATATCGATTTTTCTACCTGAGATATCACCGCCATTTTACAATACCTGGCCTGAATCACTGAGGATGTTTACAGCATCCTATATAAGGGAATATTTACATTTACGCCCGCCTTTGTTTTCATACTCGAATTTATAGGATTTGGTTTAAGATAGGCTATTCCTTGACTTTAGGTAAGTTCTAATTATTCACTTCGTCAATCGTCACACAATAACACATTTTGATGCGTTGAAGATAATAGTTGTCGCAAACATTGTTAGAAAAGGGGAAGCTTTTCGCAATATTTTCTACCTTACAGGAAACATTCATTTTGTTTCTTTTCATTTGAGTTTTTAATTCACACCACCTTCATATATCGTCTGGTTCTTTTAAACTGGATCAGTCTAAAGTACCGTAAAATTTATATAGAAGTGACCGCCTATAAACCGCTAAATGCAACCACTTAACCCATTCCTACGCAATGGCGCTTTTTGACGCCCCTAGAGAAAAACGATAGGGAAAACATTGTTTAAAATGAAGAAACTGCTTGTAACAAGAAATACCTTCATTTACCACAATGTTGTTAGGAAAAAGCTAAAATTTGATAAACACCAAATTGCAGCTCCTTTGAATTTGGACCTGTCTAAAGTTGTGCCGTCTGGTAACGGGTCAACCCATGTAATATGAAAGAGTCGTTTTTATACGACTTAATGTTACGTGAATTCTACTTCCCTACTATCGCTTGAAATTCTATCTCCCCTTTGTATTTGGTAAGGAAATCAATGAAAATGCGAAAGTACAAGGTAACGGATTACAAATTTTGTAAACTGATACTTGTTTCCAAGGTAATACCTATGCAAACTATCATAAAGCCTACCTTTAATCAAAGGACTGAAAGTGCAGACAGTACGTCCATGTTGGCATAATGGAGTGATGCGCCAATTTTGGTGTAGAAAGGGCATTTTTATAATGGATAATCTAATTAAAGCAAAAACGTTTCGTCTGGTCCCGCTAGCTTTATAGGTAATACAAAATTGTCCTATTCTTGTGTCTTGAGTTGGATAAAAATGCCATTGCCACACACGTCATTTGTCTCTTGGGAAAACAACTTATGATAAGTAAAGTAGTCTGGGCAGCTAATGGCTCAAATTCATGTCTGTAGTTGTACCTATACATGTCTTTGTGTGAAAAATAACAGGAAGTCATGGTTAAGTGTACCTGCCATCCGCAGTGCTACTCGAATTCTGATGAGAGTGACGTTAAACCAAATTTACTTTACTGCTGTCTTATTAGTTTTCAAGGTCAATACTTTTTAACTTTTTCGGGGTGATACGTGACCCATGACAATCCACAAATTACAAGATCAATACTTTTTAACTTTTTCGGGGTGATACGTGACCCATGACAATCCACAATTTCAAGATCAATACTTTTTAACTTTTTCGGGGTGATACGTGACCCATGACAATCCACAAATTTCAAGATCAATACTTTTTAACTTTTTCGGGGTGATACGTGACCCATGACAATCCACAAATTTCAAGATCAATACTTTTTAACTTTTTCGGGGTGATACGTGACCCATGACAATCCACAAATTTCAAGATCAATACTTTTTAACTTTTTCGGGGTGATACGTGACCCATGACAATCCACAAATTTCAAGACCAATACTTTTTAACTTTTTCGGGGTGATACGTGACCCATGACAATCCACAAATTTCAAGATCAATACTTTTTAACTTTTTCGGGGTGATACGTGTCCCATGACAATCCACAAATAACTAAGATAACATTTAAGAAACTTGGACAATATTGGATTAATAATTCACTCAGAATTATTTCTGACGAAAAACATAAACAAATAAGAGATACGCTGTTTCTTTTAACCCTCTCCTGTTTTGCGAACTTTTAAACCTGTCCAAGATTTAAAGGATTTGTGAATGAAAATTTAAAGTGGATTTAATTTGAGAAATAACCATACAGTAGGGTAGACAATATTGTTGAAAAAGAAGAAACTGCCTGTTACAAGCAATTTTCTTCAATATTTTCCCAAATTTAAATCATAGAGGCGTAAAAACCAGGGATTGAACAGGAGAGGGTTAAACCCTCTGCTACCCAGTAGTAGCTTGAAAATGCTTATTCAAAATATCAGAACCTGTTTGAACATACAAACAAAATACTGAAATTGTGTCCTTGTGCCTATACGTTTCTATGTAGTGTAGTATGGCTATTCACCTCCGTATGCTGAGTTCTAAAATGATTATATTTGAATTTTACAATTGGTAAGTGAAGCGAATCACAACAAAAAGGGAAAAAAATAGCTACTTGAGTTTTACTTTTCCTACACCACAGAAAGATTCTAGCGGATTTTCGGAACCTGGTAACACTATTGGACGTTGAAACATCAATTTGTCAGATCGAAAAAGTCTGTATAAAGAGAAGTGGATACAGCTTTTGAACAAGACTTGAAAACAGTTATAAAATATTCTAGGAACATAAAACTATTACGAAAGATTAAGGTTAGTCAGCTCAGACTAATTTTAAAGCTGAACCAATTTAACCTATTACCAGAGACAAGATTTTAGATAGTTCTAACTTCAAAGATGTTATAAACGACGATTCAACGTACATTTAGTATAAAGCCCAAGTAAGGTAGAAAACTTGGTAAAAAAGAGGAGGAATCGCTTGTTACAAAATACTTTTTCTTCTTTTATCAAAATGTTTTCAACTGCTCAAGTGTGTCAAAATTCGGAATTGTGTGGTAATGAGTTGAAAATTTTCTTGTAATACATAAATTTGATCGTGCGATTGTCTTGGCTTAGACCGAAGAATTGGAGGCGCCCTCATTAGAACCAGTTTTTCCCTTTGCAAAATGACATATTGAAAACTTGTCAAGTGTCATCATACGACAAATTAACGTGTCGAGGCTTCAGTCCGTAAACAGATGACAATATTTTTGACTTGTCCAATTCAAGGAAGTTACAGAAGACAATTTAAGTTGGCAGAATTTAAATATCTTTATTCTAGGATAAATAGAACATCGCGGATAAAGAAGAAATTGCTTGCAACAGACCACAATGTTTCCTATTTTGTGGGAATGGGTTAAAGAGAAGATGAAGTAGTCTAGTGCACTAGTTATCCTTTTCCTTGACTGTTCCTCGGTGTTATATCTTGGGATATTTCAACCTCAGGACTGTTTTAGAATCAGTTATAAATTGTACAGAGATCGACACTAACAGTGTCCCGGGATCTCGAGGATCCAAGAAAAGTGAGAGGGATCCCAGCAATTCTAGGCTAGGCATTCTATAAGGATACTTCAATATCTCTCAAGTACAATATGACCTAAGCTATCAACCACTGCTCCAAATGTACCGAAGAAGTTTCAGTAAATTTCAGCCTGTTCTTTCTTTCACAATTAACCAATTACAAATTACAACAAAATTTTAAACTGACATAAACTCAAAGAGGTTGCAGATGACATATTTGATTCGCAGAGTTATAAAAAAAATGTTTGTCATTTTCGGTAGAATACATTATGGAAAATGAAGAAATTGCTTGTAACAAATTTTCACGATATTTTCTAAAAACCTTTTCTTGTTTGGCTGAAGAAGGCAGGATTATGTGGGAATGGGTTAATGTATATTAAGGAGAGATCCCTTATTATCTGGAGGAAACCGGGTTTTAATAAGTAGGGATTCCTGTGGGATCCCACTGAAAGACAGTTAATGTCGACCCTTGTTTTCCGATCGATTGTTAGGCATTTTCCATCTTTCAAATGATTGTTTTTCACATTACAATACGAATAAGACTAATCGACGGTAGGTGATCAAATGGTCGTAAATACATCTTGATTGAAGCTGTATTTACGGCATTTCGGTCGCTTACCGACGATATACTAGTGATAACACTGGGTGGATGGGATGGGGGGGGGGGAACGCTTACCCATCAGTAACCTTATATCAGGTCATGCGGACAAGGGGTTAAACCCTTTTACCAGAGGAGAAAATTTTAGACTGGTCAAAGATCAAAGATGCTGTAGATGACAATTTTTAGTAGATGAAATTTTAAAAATCCTTGTCTTTTGGGATAGATAAGGTTGTGGATAATGACGAAATTGCTTGTAGAAAGCAATTTCTTCATTTTCGTATTTTCTTATCAAATCTGTTTTTCTTGGGGACATCAAAAAGCGTTATTGTGTGGAAGTGAGTTAAAATCCTCAACCCAAGGACTAAAGGAATGAAATATCAAACCTAGGATTACTTGAACTAAAATCTTAAACTTATCAGCACCTCTTTCATCAAGAACCAGTCTAACATATCATTTATCAAAATGGGAGTGTTTTGTCAACAAAAACTAACAATAGCTCAAGTGAATCAATATTAACCTTAACATGCTTACCTGGGATATTTCTGCTTTCGCAGGACGTATAGCCCGCACAAATGTACAGTTTGGTCTTAGTCTTCACCGTCCGTTTGAGACTTTTTAGCTAGTGTCATGATTTATAAATGTGAATAACAATTTGGACCTTCCAGTACTTCCAGCCCTTTAACCCTTTCCTGTTTTTTTGAAATTTTAGACTGGTCCAAATTCAAAGGTTTTGCAGACGATAATTTTAAGTTGAACTCATTTAAAAAAATAATCATTCGGTAGGGTAGAAAATATTGTGGAAAAAGAAGAAATTGCTTGTAACAAGCAATTTTTTCTTTTTCCACAATGTTTTCTCAAGCATAAAAAGACAAGGACGTAAAAACCAGGGATTAAACAGGAAAGGGTTAATTCTAATGTGATTCTGAACATAGATTTTAATCAGCATGGCATTTGCGGGGCGTTTATCAAATTCAACACTTAACCCTTTCCTGGTTAATCCCTGGATTTTACGTCCCTGAGTTTTATACTTGAGAAAATATTGTGGGATAAGAAGAAATTGCTTGTAACAACCAATTTCTTCTTATCCTACAATATTTTCTACCATATAGGTTGGTTACTTTTCAAATTGAGCTAAGTTTTAATTGTCGTCTGCAGCTTTTTTGAAATTGGACAGGTCTAAAATTTCAAAAATCAGGAAATGGTTAAAGTGATAAGCAATGTTCGATTTCTATCCACGTCAAGGTTATAAACGACTTTCTGTTGTAATGCAAGAATTCGAAATAAATTAAAGTTCAAAATTTCTTTGGGCGAGCGAATGTCGTAAATACAGCTTGAATATAGCTTGAATTTACGACATCTTGCTCGCTCAACGTGTAAAACCGTTTTCGTGAAAATTTGGACATAGTCGAATAATTGTTGGTTACTTTGCTGTTACTCAAGAATGAAAAACGATTTTCAAATTCTCTATTTGTTGGGTTACCCGCAAAATCTTGATTTTATTATTGTTTTATTGCTTTATGATCGACTGCAGTCTCACTTGAGTTGGAAAAGTGTAAATGTGTCATTTTTATTTTTACTTGAGAAAACAATGCAGAAAAAGAGGAAATTGCTTGTGGAAATTTTCAACACTACTGAATGATTATTTAATATGGTTTAAATTGTCGTCTGCTAAACTTTTGAATTTGTGCTGGTCTAATATTTTGCAAAACAGAAAAGGGTTAAATATTTTCATAGATTCTAGTTTTCTATTTAAATCTATTTTAGGACCGACTGCAGTATCACTAGAGTTGGAAAAGTGTAAAGTTTGTCAGTCAGTGATAGGTTAATGAAAAACGAAATGCGACTTCTTTAAGAGTAATGGTTGTGACTCTTCTCGCACTCTCCCCAGTAATATCTAACCGTCTTCTAGGGGCGTCGCTCTTACGTAAGCCAGACTGGGATTCAATAAAATTGCAAGGGCATTGTCAATAAATTCTAGTCAGATCGCGTTGGTTGGACGGTCTGTTTCGAAGCAAATGCCGAAATCTGTTTCACTATAAGAAATAATACGCTTATTTGCGAAGCAACTTCAAATGAACTAGACTTTTGAAAACTTATCAACGAATATATCAAGGTAATTTGTGGTGCCGGCTTTACCCTGAATAGCATTGACTCTATTGGAGTGATAAACTGTGGCTACGTAATTTACGGATCGCAGGCCTGGCCAACTTACTCCGACAGGGACTCCATCAGGCAACGCAAACTGGCTCCGGCAGGAAGTTCGACTTAGATACTCATGAGCTATTCCCATAATAGAAGCATCTTTTTTTAGTTACATGTAACAAAATATGGTCAATTAGCGACATAACAGAGCTTGAACAGCCTGTAGCTTAAGTCTCCAAGCCACAGATTAAAATTTCACATGAATGTTGGTATTCAAGGTTTACTTCCGCCTAAATGACCGATTTGATTGGTTCAATCCATTTTTGATTGACAGCCGCGAACCTTTAGTTGAGCGGTTGTGGGAGCGATAATCAATATTTGACCTGCATAATCGATATAAAACAGATTGAAACGAAATTGCAATTAAAACAATTGTTGAAAAAAACAAAGATATACATAATTGTCTCGGAAAGAGTTCATCAATTATGAACTACATTGATACGATGCAACTACAGATCGCTAGCCCCGCCCACGGGGTTACGGAAGGAAGTTCCACTTTTTGGCAACTATCATGTAAAAAACAGTAAATCGGTTGGTTTGCAACCCAAACGTCCTAGCTACATCTTTGATAAGCTGTATCTACGACTTTGAAGTCGCTAAACCAACAAAAACCTTCACTTTAATGTCGACAAATGTCGGAGTTCAAATTCACCATCGATCTAGATGAATGATTTGATTGGTCGATTGAATCATTTATTGACACACGCGATCGGTCAGCTGAACCTTATTTCAGTTAACGAATTACCGCAGGTGACACATAGCCGAGATGCCTTAGTGACCAATAAAATCGCTATTTCCGCCTGGGACGTCAATGTTTCGTCGATTGGTGACCAACTTACATTGTTTGATAGCACAGATGAACTGCTCTGTAGGAATGCGGATGCTTAGAATACTTTAGGAATCACACCTAGAGCCAGGGCTCTGAAAAGTTTTGTCCAAGAAAAGTGCGAAACAGTCACAGGGACTGGCATATAATCGCCGCTGTATTGGTGGACGCCTTAATTCTCTCATATGCAAACAAGACTCCTAGGCTAGATTCCCCGGTTGCGGAAAATATCCTTTCCGACATTCGTCTTCCATCAATGGGCGGATAATGTTAAACCTAGGATTGATTAGCAGTTGGAGGCTCAGAAAGAATGTAGTGGTAGTACTAGTGAGAGAAATACCAGGAGTCCATAGCTAGGTGCTCCAGCCACCGCAATATGCCTGCAATAGTGTTGCAAGAGGCGTTAAATTCAATTTAACAAACAAATCAAATGCCAACAAATAAAGGACATAATGATTAACAACTTAGTGTTGCGTGTGACATCAAAAACTCTGATTTTCATTGTAAAATCGATGAGACATCTTGTCAGAATAACCTGATGTGTTGTCATGGTAACAACGATACAAATATTGTCGGATATTGAATAAAAATCGTGAAAGAATAAGCCTTGTTTGAATACCTTGTATCTAGGTAACATATATCAATGCACTCTTAACATTTTTCAGCAATAAAAAACGCTTCTCTAGAAAGAAAACGAGGAAGAGTAGGCTTTATCTTGTTTGAACTCCTTGTATCTAGGTAACATATTCAAAAACAGTCTTTCCCTCGAAAGCTATAATTTGATATCGAGTTGTTATCAAGTGTTGAGACCTAATTTAACATGAATGTGAAAAGGGTAATACTTGTGCGTTTTTGTAAATACGGCTTGCAAGAAAATTATATATGGACTTATTCGCAAGCACGTATGCTGCAAGCTAGTGGAGAACACCTTTCCCTGCTCTCTTTATGTCGAACTCATGGGGGCCCATCCGTACATCACATTTTCATGTTTCATATCAATAAAATTAAATCGCAAAATAATGTATGTTTTAAGTATGACGCCATGGTAAAAGCGGAAATATTAAAGCCATTTCTCCCTTTATCTCCCATAATTAGGATGTGGTCATTTTTTCCTCAACATTCCCTTATTTATTTAAGAACAGTATACTCAAGAAAAAGCTCAATTTAAACTGAAGAAGTCATACGGGATAATTGACTGATCGCTGGTCCCGCCCTCCGACCTCCAACAGGAAGTTCGATTTGACTATCAAATGTTTTTGGTTTTTTTGATGTTTTGGGGTTTTTTGCAAAAAAATATGGCCAATAATATGTAACAGAAAAGTCAAATAGTTTGTTGGCGACCTAAACGTCGTAGCTTCAGCTTGAAAAGTCGTCGAAACAACAAAAATGCTCAACAGATATATGTCTGAGTTCAAAGTTCACTCCCGAACTAAATGAAAGAATTGATTTGTACCGTGATATTTTGATTAAGAACGGCGATCCACCCATTTAAAGCCGCACTAGGTATTTAAATTTAGACTAATGTACCGATTATAAAAGAGGGAAATGTATGTGAAACAAGATAGATATTGACTTGTTCTCGTGTGAGTAATTAACGAAGCCCTATCGATTTGACATACTCTACTAAAAAGGAATTAGTTCATACCATCGAGTGAGCGTTGAACATTCTTTAATGTATTTCTTCAAAAAATCAGCCTATACATGTTATGTCTTTACTTCGCCTTGGATCCCCCTACCCCCTTTTTTACTGCCTTAAAGCTTTCTATATATATTTAGAGAATTACAATGTTCATGTTTAGCGTTTAGGATTTTTGTGGTAAGGGCTTACAAAATTCAGACTTAGAAGAAAATGTCAACACAATAGGCCTGCAACTTTAACCTTTGACCATCACTCCTTGAACAAATGAAAAATAAATATTGACTTTTTGTTATAAATGTTGTTGTTCTAGAATAGTAAATTTGATTTCATTAACTAATTCCCCATTTGATATAAGGTTTCTAAAGTTTCTCAACCGATCTCGCCTCTCATTCAAAGAATCAAACGACCAATCAAATTATTCATTTATACCTGAATTGAACTTCGAACTCCGACATTGGCCGACATATACGAATCATTTTGTTGGTTTGCTGACTTCGATACAGTTAATACAGTTTATTCAAGCTGTTGCTATTATGTTTAGTCGCCATCCAAATATTTTACTTCAATATTTTACTTTGATTTTTACTAGTTACATGATCAATTTTGAAAAGAAAAACAAACAAAAAAAAATAAAAATAAATATCAAAGTGGAACTTTCTGTCGGAGCTCAATGGGCGGGGCCATAAAAGTCAGTTGGCGGGGCTAGCTATCCGACACCAGTTTGATATTATAGTCATATCGGTTCCTACCTTCCTAGCTCTTCTTCGAATAAATATTCTTTGATCTTTAATTCTGTGCCCAGTTTAAAGGGAGGTATCGATGTTTTTTTCTTGTCACAGATTTTGATTTTTCTTATTGTGTACTCTCGTGTACTACTTCAAAACGATATTTTGAAAAGTAGTTTTGCTTTAATCAGAGGTCGTTTATCTGAATAAACAACGGTATTTTCCTACGTAGCCTACGTAGGCTATTAATCTATTTTCAGATTTAGCCGAGACAGTTGCGAAGAATATTGGGTCATGCACGCTGTGCCTATAACCGTTGGAATCCCGTATTCAGATTGAATTCGCTAAACAACGTCATCAATACGTCATTGGAAGTTATGTTTGCTAGCCGTTCTTCAATTCTGTAGAGATCAATACAAAACTGTCAAAAGCAATACGAATATAGACATTTACCAATGTTTTGCGCTGACAATATGATATGACATAGGTCATTGATTGTTTCGCTTGTCCCTTTAAAGGGAGGTATCGATGTTTCTGAAACTTGGATAAGACAAATATTACTAAGTGCCGAAAAATACACCCAAACGAACATTTAATACTTTAAGGCGAGTCAGGTACTGTCTTGGCGGTAATGTAATGGGGGGGGGGGTTAAACACGGGGATTTTGTGGGAGTGGGATAATAGGGTTAGTTGGCAGGGGTGGCACAAGAAAATAGAGAAGCACGTTACCTTTAGTTTCATTGTTCAGATCCCAAACACACACTGAGGCGCACTCACATAACCCCCTCCCCAAATGAAAAAAGACTTCGAAAACATGGTGGAAAATGAAGAAATTACTTCTTGCTAGCATTGTTTCAACATTGTTTTCATCCAAATAAATAAGAAACCAAAGATTGATCAAATATCATCATCTAAAAAATACTGTCTGAAACTACTTTGACAAGTTTTTAAATGTTGTGGTCTGACAATGGGTTATTAGACAACTCTTAAATGTTGTCGTTTGGCAATGGGTTATTAGACAACTCTTAAATGTTGTCGTTTGGCAATGGGTTATTAGACAACTCTTAAATGTTGTCGTTTGGCAATGGGTTATTAGACAACTCTTAAATGTTGTCGTTTGGCAATGAGTTATTAGACAACTCTTAAATTTTGTGATCTGGCAATGGGTTATTAGACAACTCTAAAATGTTGTCGTTTGGCAATGGGTTATTAGACAACTCTAAAATGTTGTCGTCTGAAAATGGGTTATTAGACAACTCTTGAATGTTTTCGTTTGCAATGGGTTATTGGACAACTCTTAAATGTTGTCATCTTACAATAGGTTATTGGACAACTCTAAAATGTTGTCATCTGACAATAGGTTATTAGACAACTCTAAAATGTTGTCATCTGACAATAGGTTATTAGACAACTCTAAAATGTTGTCATCTGACAATAGGTTATTAGACGACTCTTGAATGTTGTCGTCTGACAATGGGTTACTATGATCATTTACCTCTGAGCGTTGATTTGTTGTTTACCATTCCTTTAACTATTGTTATATAGCGGGTTGTCAGAAACATTATGAATTATTAATTGTTTTTGTACAGTAATTACGCACCTATTCAAGGATCGGTTTGGAATCATAAAAACAGTTTATTCGTCTTTGGACTTCCGAAAATCTCACAATAACAGCTTAGTCATATTCTAGTTGACCATGATTTAAATTCACACTACATATATATTGTAATATGTTGCGGTTCAAGTTTGAAATCCGATTGTTTTTGCCCATCATCAAATCGCAAACTTTTTACTGTTCCGAATTTAAAGAAGTTGCAGAAGACTTTTTGTAAGTGATGGAATTTTCTGAAAAAGAAATATTCTCTTTTGGGGTAGAAAAGATTGTGGATAATTCAGGAAATTACGTCCTGGAACACAAGTACCTCGAGTTGTTTATGCTCATTATAGAAAGAAAGACGCCCATTCCTACCATTTTTTCCATCTTGGTAAACTTCTCCAAATTCAAAGAAGTTGCAGACGAAAATTTCTAGTTAGTTTAAATTTGATACCCAATAGGATATAAAACATTTTGTGAAAGGATTTTTTTCTTTTTTCTTTTTTGCTTATTAAAAGCTACTTCTTCTTTACTCGCGACGTTTTCAAAAACTTTTCAGAGCGTCAAGGTCCGCGATTGTTTGTTAATGGGTAAATGATCTTGCGCATGATCCCATTCCGGCAATACCGTGGTTACAACCCAGCCTTTGCATCCAGGACCTTTAGTGAAACTGTAGTTTAGTGTTTCGGGTAGCCACGACATGTGCACTGCTTTAACCCATTCACACATTTAAATCGCCAAGGAAAAAAATATTTGTAAACAATGAACACTGTAGGAAGAGGAGAAAGTATTTGTTACAGGTAATTCATTCTTTTCTCCAAATGTTTTCAACCCTAACTGGCACATATTTGAAATAAGAACGGTCCAAACATCCATCGATTGGTTATGATTAAACATAATTGACTGTGTAAATCATCGTGTATATCGTCGGTATCCTTCAAAGATCACAATAACCGATAATTCAAGCTGAAGCTGAGATGTTTTGTTTCTTTTAGAATGGCAGTGATCTTCGAATTTCTACATTTTTGTTAAGCATTTTTGTTGGTTTCGCGACGTAAACATGGTAACTGTATCCTATTCGATTTATAGTTACGACGTTCAGGTCACCAGTCAACAACTTTACTCTTTTGATACTTTTTACTGGCCACAAACCTTGAAAATAATGCAGTTTAATACCGAGGTTGAACTTCCTGATGTTGGGCCAACGGCCCAGCTAATTATCCGCTAATAATTCGATAAAAGTCAACGCATTAACATACAATGCCGCATTATGACTCACTGAAGAAAGCTCACCGAGAAGAATGTTGTCGCCAAAGGAGAAAGTGTTAATTTCAAACAATTTTCGTGTTTATTCAACATGTTCTACCCTTAACCATTCCCGCACAATCCCTCTTTTGTACGCACCTCAAGAAAAAAGCTTTGGAAAACATAATTGATACAAGCGATTTCTTAATTTTCCACGATGTTTTCTATACAAAAAGAAGAAAAATAAATAAAATTACATCAACTTGAAATTGATGCTTAAAGCTTCTTTCAATTTGGACCAGTCTAAAATTTTGTTGTATGGGAACGGGTTAAGGACACTTACGAATCATGTTTAACTCATCTTCAATTGACGATTGCCCCGCCCACTGACTCCGACAGGAAGTCCCGTTTTGATTTTAAACGGCATTATTTTGCAAAATATATGGAATGTAACATGCAAACAAAAAATAAATGGCTTGTTGGCGATCTAAACGTCTTAACTACACTTATTCAAGCTGTAGTTACGATGCTAAAACGCCCGTACCAAACGAATATGCTTAAAAAGTTTGACAATGTTAGAGTTCAGAGTTCACCTCCGGTCTAAATGAATGATTTAATGGGTCAATTGATTCTTTTATTTACATCGCAATCGGTCGATTGGCGTCCGCACTTCTTGTAATTTGGACCGGTCTAAAATAATGGGTTAAATCGACATAACGAATAAATTCTGTAGTAAAGAAGTTCAAAGAAAACGGCTCTTGTACAGATTATGAAAGACAAAGATTGGATCTCAATTTTTAATTTCTAACTATAATGCTATCAGACATTTGAAAGAAGGAGATTAATTTGATTTTGTAAGAAAATGACTGTTCATTACTTGCAAAAAAAAAAAGAAAAGATGCAAAATATTTCGGGTCACGAGACGCCAAATCATGCAACATAGTATAACCCAGACGGGTAAATACGGGTAAATCTGTCGATTGTTGTCTTATTATTGGCTTCCCCTAGCAGTTCTGTCGTTATCGATATTACCCGAGGACTAACGACCTCATCCGATAAATTCCGTTATTTCAAAGTAGGGCATGGTGAATATATCACAATAAATTAAATTTAAAGTGAATTCAAGTCTTAAAGTAGATTTAAGACGAAGAGAGAATATTTATCGTGAAAATGCCATTAATAACTAGTGGAAAAGCAGATAATTTTCCAAGGTCAAATTCTCGTGAAAATCTGTTCAAGACCGGCTTAAAGATGACATTGCAGAGTACTCGTACTTTGGAAAGCAAGTACAAACACAGAGAAGAAAACATTGTAAGTAAATCGGAGATTGCTTGATTCGTTTGTTTGAATGGGGTTTAACCCATTCCCACACAGAGACGCTTTTCAACCCCCCTCAACAATTGGGAAAACATTGTGTAAAATGAAGTAATTGCTTGTCACAAGCAATTTCTTCATTTTACACAATGTTTTCTATCCTAAAAGCTGAACAAATCATAAAATTTCACCAACTTGAAATTCTCATCTGCGTCACCTTTCAATTTGGACCAGTCTAAAGTTTTGTCATCTGGTAATGGGGTTTAATGCCAAGTTTTTTCAGTCATATCTCAGTGGTTGGGGCACTTATCCATGGATTCCTGCCAGTACTACCCCTAGATCCTTCACGAGCCTCGAGCTACTCACTTTGGTTTAAGATTATCCAACAATTGGTGGGAGATAAATGCCGGAACCCTAGACCCAATGGCTGAGAGTCCGATGCGCTACCAGCTGCGCTATGACCGGAGCCAAGAAATTGCTTGATACAAGCAGTTCCTTCTTTTCCTCCATGTTTTAACAGTGCAATTGTATAGGCAGAGCTTCCTATTAGAGCTCGGTGGATGTGGCCAGTGAAGTCATTTAGCGTGATCAGCGATCGGTTAACTCTGTAAAAGGAATTTTGCAATCCATACTAACGAATGAAGAATATTTTCCGCTCTTCGCACATGTATTTGGGAAACACAATTGTTGGCGTTAGACGTCGATTTTCATTACAATGTCGTAAATACAGCATTTATGAAAGTTCAGTTACGACACTTTGGTCACAAATCGAAAATGACATCTGTTGCGTTATTTTGATACGAGGAAGATACGAATTATAAATATACTTGTTCTAAAAACCGATAAATTGAAAGAAAGTTACATGCAATATGGATATGGTGCGACCTTCTTCTCACTTGGTAGAAACCATTCGCTTATTTCATATATTTTAACCGAACTACTATTTCCAGGTTAGCCTATTCAACCATTATTGCTTTGTCTTTGGCTTGAACAGGTCAAAACTGTTTCATCTGTTTTCAACCATTACCAGACGGCAAAATTTAGGACTGGTCCAGATTGAACTAAGTTGCAGGCTTTCAGGGTAGAAAATATTTTTGATAACGAGCTTTCAGGGTAGAAAATATTTTTGTCAACGAAGAAATTGATTGTAAAATGCAACTTGTTTATTTTCCATGGTGTGTTTTCAGAACTTTTTCATGTGGGATGTAAGAGAGCGTGTCTGTATGGGAATTGGCTCACAGGAATCACAGATAAACCCATAGTTGGGGGTCAAAAGGCATAGATAAACGTTACTATAACCATGTCTGGAACCATTTCTTTTCCCTTTTCAGATAACAAGAGTACCAGTAATATATCAAGATGTCGTTCAGTTTGGCGGGAAAATGTGGCATGGTACTGTTAGTCGCCATCAATCTTGTATTTTTTGTAAGTACTAACAATCTTGCTCAAGGCTACTTCTATGAAGCGACCACTTTCATTAAGCGACCAGCATCATATTCCCTTGCCAAAAAACAAGGGGTCTTCTTAATTAGACGGTTTTGCTAAAAAAGCAAATATCAAAACTAAATACTATGTTTCTGTAACTCTTTGGTATCGTCTCAATGAGACGATTCAAAAGGGTTCCATCGTCATAGGAATATGTGATAATCCTAAATAATTTAACGAGCGTTCTGGTTGGTCGGAAAAATTATTCATAACTCCATGAGCAAAAGTTTGAGCACGCAGCGATTTTACATGCTTCCGGACAAAATAGTACCATACAAAAAGGTATCAAAATTTGTAAAGCTTTTGTTTTTTACGCTCGATGCTATAAAATTAAAAGAATTGAAGATAATATTTTTGGTTTTCAAGGAGGTATGAACCGAAAAACCTAATCACACAATGTATGAATCTGCTTCGCGTACTCATACAGTGTGATTAGGTTTTTCGGTTCATACCTCCATGAAAACAAAGAATATTCTCTTTATCTCTTAAATGAGCCCATGCGTGACATTTCCAACCATTACACATGTGCGCCAAGTAAGGACTCGGATCAGCCTGTGCATCCGCACAGTCTGATCAGAGTCTTCCCTCTGCGCTCTGTAGATAGATACTGACCCAAAGCTTCTTTAAACAATCAGCGAATATTCTAATTACCCCCGAATGGCTGTCCAGGGTGCTAAAAGTGTGTGAGACACACATATTTGAAATGGTTACAAATGCCACGCATAGGCTCAAATGGTTTATGGACACAGTCGAACCTATCCCTCATATATGTCACGAAAAAATGCAGTAAGCGACCATTTTCTTGAACAACTAAATTTTGGTCGTCCCTTGAGTTAAACTGTACAGTTATAACTAAATATAACTCTTTTACAGAGGTAAGTGTTATATATAGGTCGATGTTCTAGACATATGACATTTATCCAGGAAACCTGCCTAAATGACAATGGAAAATGACGTTTCAAATTCCAGAGTGTGAATGACGTCACAATTGTCTGATTATTGCACCGACCCTAAAAAGAAGATGTAAAAATGCAGTGGAAATTGAAGAAAATATTTGTCACATCAATTTCTTCACTTTCCACGTTTTCTAACCTAAAATACAGATCTTTTTAATTTCATCAACAAAAAATTTGTGGTCTGGAACTTCTTTAAATTTAGACCAGTATAGAATTTCGACATTTGATAATAGGTTAATAAACAAAACAGCTGCATATTTGTGGCAGATTTACCTGGATGACGGATCATAATACAATGTAAATATTTTTTTTTCTCTTTTTTTTCTTTTTTTTTTTCAGAAAAAAAATATCCATATGATTATAAAACTTTTCTTTACCGGTCATGATAGCGGTTAAAATTAATTTCAAATGCTAACAAGTTTTGTTTTAAGAAATGAATACGTTTGTTTCCCGCTCATTTGGGACCTTACAAAGAGACTGTTTGCTTTTTTTGTTACATCCTACAGGCCAAAATAATAACGTTTAAAACGAAGAAGGACTTCCTCTTTGAGTCAGTAGTCGTTTCCAACGAAATAAGATGGTGGGGCCAGCGATAAGACAATTGTTATGTAATTCGCTGTCTTGAAAACAGTCATTTTTGTACCTATACTTGGTTGTAATTCAGACAACATTTCGATTCACCTTCACCACTATTTCATACATCTTACAAGTGATAAAGAATGGGTCTTTCCTCAGACTTAAAGATTCAGTTGAAGAATATCCAAGTTTTATGTTTGTTTAAGTCTTAGAAGAGTCTAACCGAGTAAAATTCGCATATAAAGGGCTGCGTTGATGAAACTGGTAACATGATAAGAAAAATATCCTAACAGCCCTAATAGCCAGGACGCGCGGTCTGACCAGGATAGATACTTTTCGCATCCTCCAGGAAGACTCTTTGTGTCGGATATAATTAAACACGATGTGTTTCAGTTACTTGGTATTGGTCTGATGGTTGTTGGTATCATAATGAGGGTGAACAGTGACGTGGTTGACAAATCAGAAGTCATTACAACTCTAAATGAAGTCAGTTTTAACGACAATCTAAGCCTCGGAAATCTTGCGAGCGGTCTGTCAATCCTTGTTATTGTCCTCGGAGGTGTTATTGCCCTTATTGCCTTCTTCGGTGCCTGTGGAGCATGCTGCAAAAACAGATGTATGTTGATCACGGTAAGCGATTTTTTTATTGATAAAACAGTCGAATGAAATCATCAATTTCATGGATAAGTGTGACCCAGTATGTAAACATAGGCCCGGGTAGGTCATTACCTACCATTACACACGTGAGCGCCAACTAAAGACCAAGATCAAACTCTGCATTCACACAGCCTTATCAGAGTCTTCACCTTGATAGATACTGATCCCGAACTTGTTTCGACCATCGTAGAATATTCTTAATACCTTGAGTGGCTGTCCAGGCTGCTCAATATCAGCACTTCAGCAAAGCACTACTAGTCAAAACTCAATGAAATTTCATATCTACCTTTGTTTTTAAACCCTTTCATGTTCAATCCCTGGTTTTACGTCCCTGTGTTTTAATACTTGAGAAAATATTGTGGTCAAAGAAGAAATTGCTGGTAACAAGCAAATTCTTCTTTTCCCACAATATTTTCTACCCTGCAGTTTGGTTAGCTTTCAAATTGCACTCACTTTAAGTTGTCGTCCTTTGCCCTTTGAATTCGGACAGGTCTAAAATTTTGAAAAAACAGGAAAGGCTTAATTATATTTTTGTCATTTGTATGACATACACCACCTATTCATTTGTTATGCTGATTTAGATCGTGACGGATTGCTTGCCCCGTCCATTGACTCCGATAGCCTGCCCTTTGTGCTCCGACAGGAAGTTCCACTTCGATATGAAGACCCCATTTTGCAACATTTTGCAATATTTATGGTCAGTAATATGTAACAAATGATTGGCGACCTAAACTGGAATATGCTGTAGTTACGACGTTTAGGTCTCCAAATCAACAGAGAAGCTTCATTTTATGTCTGCCAATGTTGGAGTTCAAAGTCCACTTCCGGTCTAAAAGAATGGTTTGATTGATCGATGGATTCTTTGATTGACATCCGTCATTTCCGTTTACGTCATGTGTCATGTAAATAAGGGATTTTAACTACATCTGAATTTGTTATTGTCGCTAATAGCTCTGTACAGAACTTGATGAAATAACATATCGATTGGTGAGTGCGAACAGTTGTAAATGCCTATAAATATATATAAGGAATTACTGCTGTTTCGCGCTGACCCATTGATAAGTTATTTGTTCATCATGGTACCAACAACATAGGTATAAGCGAGATTTTCAGTAATAATTCATATGTGAATCAAATCATTATTTCATATCTTTGGCAAAAAAGAGGTGTACTAAGTAAGGTCGTCTCTTTTGTGGTCTTTCGGTGGTCTATCATACAAGATTCACTGTATCATGCCACATGTAACATGTTAAAGGGGGCTTAATGTTGTGGGCCATTTTTCATTGATTTCCTATCAATAATGCTTGGAACTGTATGATATTACACGTCCTTTGTGTTCATCAATACGCGTTAGTTTTTGTACGAGAGTTCTGCTTGGCCTAAAAAATCATTCATACCTCCACGAACAAACCCTAAGATCTCGGCTATTTTGAGCGCTTGCGCACAAAATAGTTCCATATAGAAATGTATCAAAATGTTTGCTTTTTTCGCTCGATGTCATTGAATTACAAGAAATGAAGGAAATACTTTTGTCTTGAAGGTAGGTATAGATATTTTTTTTCATGTCACATATTTTAATTATTCTTATTCCTTTTCATACACTATTTGAAAACAATATTCTAAAAAATAGCTTTGAAAAAATTAGAGGTCGCTTATCAAAGAAAAACAGGGTATTTCCCTAATGGCCTGCGTAGCCTATTAATCTAAAAATAGATTAACCCGAATCAGTTGCAAACAATAAAGGATCATTCGCGTGGTGCAAATAACCGTTTGAATCTCGTATTTATATTGAATTACATCAAACCAACGTCATCGTTACGTCATCAGGAGTTATGTTCGCTAGCTGGTCTTAAATTCTATAAAGATCAGTCCAATACTGTCGTAAGCGTTATTACGAATAATTAACACTTGCCGTAGTTTGAATACTCTGCGTTACGGACTTTTCGAAGCACAAATACAATGTACTCTGCAAGATTACGATGCCTACAAAATAATTTGTAACATGTACAAATCGGTATTTGCACGGAAAAGAAAGTGTATCAGTTTGAAAATCGACAAAAACTTATTTCGGTCATAAATGATCCCAAATGTTTTTGGGCGTTGTTGAAGAAAATAATCGTGATTCAGTGAATAGTACTTCTGTAATCAGTATACTATATTTTGAAACATTATTATCGAAAAGTGATCAACCTTCCTTGGTAAATTTTGGCACTAATGTGACGTCACTTTACGACTGTTCAATTTTAAATAATACGATTGATTTAAATGACGTAATACATAGTATAAATAAACTTGAAACTTGGAAATCCCAGGGCTCTGATGGAATAGGATCTGAGTTTTATAAAAAAAAATACATGCAATAATATCGCACCTGTCCTTTGCTCTCTTTTTAATAGAGACTTATTTTTCGGCATATTTCCAGACATCTGGCGCGAAAGTATTATTGTTCCAGTATATAAATCGGGGTCCAGGGATGACCCAGCCAATTACCGAGGCATATCGCTTGTAAATGTTGTGTATACGATTTTTGCGAATAGATTAGTGAAATGGTCTGACACTTTCAATAAAATAGACGAAGCCCAAGCTGGGTTTCGAGCCGGATATTCTACTATAGATAATATGTTCACGCTTCACAGTTTGATTAAAAAATATATCAGCAAACCCGGTGGTAGATTTTACGTTTTATATGTGGGTTTTGAACAGGCGTTTGATTCAATAATTCATGCTAATCTTTTACAGTGCCTCATAGATTTTGGTATCAGTGGGCATATTCTTAACACCTTAATTTCTATGTATTCAGATATTCGGGGTTAGACCCATTGCATGTAATATTGGAACTAGATAAGGGGACGTAACAAGTTCAATCTTATTTAATCTATTTATCAATGGGTTATCTACCTTTTAAGACATAAAAATCATAGAGGTAAATATGTTACCGAAGCCATACCAGAAATAATTTGCCTTCTGTTTGCTGATGATGTCGCAAACTGTTCGGAGACTGCTAAAAATTTACAACTTCAGCTTGATTCAATTTCAGAATTCTGTAAAAATACTGACATGAGCATAAATCAGTCTAAAACAGAAATAGCGGTATTTAGAAATGGTGGTTCTTTAAGGAGCTATGAACGTTGAACATATAATGGCAATCCAGTAAATGTTACTGCGTCTTATAAATATATGGGACTTCTTTATACCCCGTCACTATCATGGAAATTGGCGAAGCAAAGGCTTATAATCCAAGCTAGAAAGTCAATTTGTTGTATTAAATCATACAAACGCAAATTCGGCCGTTTTTCGCATCCTGACTACTTTAAACTGTTTTATTCTATGGTAAAGCCAATTCTCCTAAATGGGGCCGAGATCTGGGGGGTTGAGTTTGCAGAGGATATTGGGCGAGTACATTATAAATTTTGCAAGGATTTCCTTGGAGTTAGCATATCTACAAATAACTGCATGGCCTTGGGAGAGTGCGTGTCGACTACTTTACAAAATGCATTAAATATTGGATAAAGTTATTGCATTCAGCTGGAAATCGCTTTCCTAAAAATTGTTTAACAATGTTGACTAATTTGGATGAAATTGGTAGGCGAAATTCGACCTTAAACATAAAATATGTATTATATTTATATGGTTTTGGACATATTTGGTTGTCTAAAACAGTTGGTAATCCCGATTTCTTTGTAAAAAATTTTAAACAGCCCATTGAGGATTTATGAAACAGAACTGGAATAGCACAATTAATATAGAATCTCTGTGTTCAACATATAAGTCCTTCAAATCTATGCTTATTCAAGAAAAATGTTTAAGCATTGATTTATCATCATCCTTAAAAATATCACTAGCACAATTTAGGTGTTCAAGTCATAAATTTAACATTGAACTTTGCAGACATACCGATGTAGAAAGAAATAGAATATGTAACTTTTGTAGTCGAAACCATAATTTGCTGTGTATAGAAGATGAATTCCATGCATTTTTTCACTGTTTCCAATATAATTCCGAAAGAAGACAATATTTGTTTAACTGGTATGAAGGTAAAACTAATGTGGATTGTTTCTATAATCTGATGAAAACCAAAAACAAGTCTACTATCCGTAAATTGGCTATTTATATGAATTCTTTTATGAAAGTAACAGCTTCCGAAATAAAATGAAATGACACTTTTGAAGGACCCAATAACTACTTGTTAATTTCAAATAATGAAACCGATAACTGTATTATTTATTTGTATTGTATAGTATTTTGGGCTAGTGGCCTATATCTACAATAAAAAGAATTGAATTGAATTGTTTAGCACTAACAATTTGATGTGATATGATTAAGGACGTTGATTTTTCGCTAGTCAATTGGTCATCTTCCGTTGACTTTGGGTCATATGCATATGAGGTCATGCGATCAAAACAACCGAGTTCCGTGATATCTATAGATAACCTGGAATTCCTTTGAGCCTTTCCTGTACAACCACAAAAAGCCACTTAAAACCTATAATATTATCGCCAAGACAATATCCGACTCAAATTTAAGTATTAAATGTTCGTTGGATTGTATCTTTCGACACTTGGCAATTTTTTTAGTCAAGGTCTTAGTAACATCGATACCTCCCTTAAATAAAGGAAACCTTATCACAATTGTTTATGAATACACTTTTTCGTATTCATACAGTGTGGTTATTTTTTTTTTTTTTTTTTTTTTTTTTTTTTTTGTTTCATACCCCCATGAAAACGAAAAATATTCTCTTCATCTCTTCAATCCAAAATTTGTTTTACAAATATAATAAACCAAGAAACTCTGCCATTTGAAAGGCGTAACGCTTTTTGGCCTCAACCCGGTTGGGCGAATCTTTATCCTTAGCATTGAAAATAAAACAGGAACTTTAAGGTTCTACGTAATAGATGATTTATGACAAAAAACGTTATTTGACCTATTGAATAAACAAGAAATCTGTGTAATAGAACCCGTGCCGTCGCTTTGTGAATTACTGAATACTAACTCATGAACAGGTTCTTAAACCTTTCCGGTTGAATTGCTTGTTTTCATGATCGCAATATTCTATACAAGGGGAAACATGGTTGGAAAAGAGGAAACTGCTTGTCACAAGCAATTTCTTCTTTTTCCACAGTGTTTTCTATCCTTTTAAGCTGTTATTTCTCTGTATATACACGACTTGATTTGTCGTCTACATCTTCCCGAGTCTAAATTGATCGTTTAGTAAAGGGATAACGGGAACCAACTTGTACTTGTTTTCAGTATGCCTTAATAGTGATACTCATCCTCGTAGCTCAAGTTGTTGCTGTGGCCCTTTGGTTTACCATGAGAGACAAGGTATGTGTATGGTTACGTTAGGCTAGAAAAAAGGCCCTTCTGTTGTATGATTCTTTAATATGACACTAAGGATAAATTGATAAATAAATAGATATGCAGTGCCATTAGTTTTGTGGAACAAATTTTCTGTACTCTGATTTATTGAAAAATGGTTTCATATTTCCATGAAACAATGGATATAGAACAAAATTGTTTAGAAATAACACTGTCTCCAACTGGTTGTCCTTTTGTTATTGTTGTTGTTGTTATTTGATGTTTGTGAATGACACATGCTTTGAAAATAATGAATGGAAGAGAACGCTTTTGTTTTCGTTGAGATATGAAACTTAAAAACTAATCAAACATCTCTGTAAATCCGCATCACGGCTGAATACAGTGTCATTATAGTTTTAGTTTCATACATTAGTGAAAAAAACTATCTCTGAATAAAGAGTTCCAATTAGGTACTCCCCGGATTATACTATTATTGTACAACAACTCATTTTGATGTTTCATACGGTGTAAGTCAGAGAGTAAAAAGAATTTTACTTTCACTCTATTTTCTTTTAGTATGTTCGAACCCTATTCGGGTCAAATATACAGCAGTCTGTTAGATCCATTGGGGGATAAATATGCAATCTTCTTTTAGTCATGTATTTCGATATGAAAAGTGTCCTTAAATAGGCGACCAAATAGGTCATAAATCATGAAGATCTATTTTTTTTTTAATTTTATACTTGTTCAAATAGTATGCAATTTGAAACGAAACAATCCTTAGTGGTAGAAAATAATTTGGGAAGTAGGAGAAATTGCTTGTTACAAGCAAGTTCTTCTTTTTCCAAAATATTTTCTCGTGTGTAAAATCTAAGCGTCGTAAAATCCGGGTTTGTACACGAAAGGAATAAACAATAGTCTGCAAATTCAAGTCCTTCTACTTAGTTAGGAAAGACTTTATATATACAATACAGTGGGAATGGTATATCATTAACCAAGCTCAAAAATAATTTTCTTCCGATTCGTTTCGGATAAAGCCTTATTGACGGTCGAATGATGTAACCTTTTTTAAGAGTGATCTTGAAACTTATTCATGGTGTTAACTGTAATAAGTTAACATACAATTTATGAGCGCGTAATGAGCCGCCGTCATAGCGCAGTAGGTAGCGCACCAGACTCCTTATCTTCAGTAATGGGATGTCATGGGTTCGATCCCCGGCGGCGGCACATATCCTAAACCAAAGTGGGATAGCAGCTCGATGCTAAGAAAGGATGTAGTGGTAGTACTTGTGTAAGAAATACCAGGAATCCATTGTTAGGTGCTCCAGCCGCCGCGATATGACTAAAATACTGTTAAAAGTGGCGTTCAACCAGGTTCAACCAATCATTCAATGAGCGCGTAAGATAGTTAACACTGAGCCCTTTTTTCGGCAACCCCTTTCAATTAAAAAAATATCATAAATTGATAAAGCACCGAACAAAGATGCTCACTATAGGATATGGTAGATCTAATTGTCTTCACCAAATATGTCCGTGTTCGAAGCACATATACCGCCAAAATCCATTACTGTTTATTCTCTTCCTTAGGTAGAGAACAAAGTCAAAGAAGAACTAGAAGAAGCCTTGAAGAAATACGAAGGACCCTCATCTACAAAAGAGGTTTCTATTGGATGGGATTTACTCTTTATTGGGGTAAGAAATAATGTCAATAGAACAGACAGATCGTGATTAGAGAATTAATCAAAGATTGATTCGACCAATCAAATCATTCATTAAGGCCGGGAGTAAATTTGGAACTTTGACATTGGACAATATTTATGTGAAGCCTTTACGCCGAAACAACACAGCTTATTCATTCCAAATATAGTCAATAAAAAGATATTTATACTAAATAGCTGTCTAATGGTTTCAGGATAATTTGAATATCGATGCTACTGCGTATGTTCGTTTATTTATAATCCCTGTCGTAGCATTTGTCCATATGAGTAACGCCCCTAGAAAACGATTAGCCGTTACGGGCTTTGTGCAAGGATGCGGGACGAAACTACTCGGTGCATTGCCCGGTTCTATAAAACACTTGATGAATACGTGTAGTACGTACCGTCACACGTTAAAACGTATTTCTGGTCTGAAAGAATAATATTGTGCTATTGTGCATGTAACACACGGTCTAAATAATTTGCTGATTTCCCATAATTTTCCTCAGTTTGACTGTTGCGGTGTGGATGACGTCGGTGTCAATAATCGAGTAGAGTTCCAGAACACTGTGTGGTACTCGAGTAGAGGTTCGAATGAAATCCCGTACAGTTGTTGTAAGAAGGCCACAGAAGATAACTATAAAACAGGCGTCGACGCTGCCTGTACTGACGGCACGTATACAGACGTTAATTCTAACGTAAGTAAAGTGTAAAGTCCTTAGAAAACGTAACGCGCAGAAAAAAAACTGTAAAGCCGGACTTTATCTTTAAGTATACAAAGGGAATAATATGTTGCGATCGAGGTACAACATCGTGTATTTCAGCTGCGAGGGACAATTTTCATATTTCGTGCTGTGGTAGAAAGTTTGGATATTTCACGAGACCGACGATCGAGTGGAATATCAAATTTCCCACCGCAGCGAGAAACAAATGGAAGATGTTGTATCGTTGAGTGAAGCACAAAACCTCACTAGGACAAGACAACAACGGGACAAAACCCCATCGAACAAAACCGCAATAGGACAAAACCTTGCAAGGACAAATGCATGCGAATATATGTAATGTGATATAAATTGTGAAAATTTTGACAAAAAAGCATCTGTATTAATTTCTGTATTACGTACGAATATTGCGAGGAGTTAACCCCTTTCCAGACAAATAAAGACTGTTAAATTGGTCTTCGGTTTAAACTGAAAAGGTAGCAAGAGAAAGTATCTATACCAATTTCGTGTAATACACGAGATTATTATAGGCTGTTACAACTAAATTTTAGGCTGTTATATTGATGGTGGGCTATGGGTAAATTGACAAGGTCGCAGACATTTAAACTGGATGTTTGTTAATATTTTTGTATAATCTGTATAGTTTATGTCAATTAAGTATTATAAGTAAGTATGTAAGTATAATGATAAGTGTTGGATACAAAAGAAATTATCCATTTCCCACTGTCCAGACTTTGATGCTTAAGAAATGTATGTACCAGTAGACAATATTGTAACGTTGGAAAAGGAAAAAAATACACGAAAAGCGAGTTCTCCTTCATGAACTTTATTTCTAAACTTGATGATATTCAAACGATTTTTGAACCTATTTCTTAAATAGTATCTAATAAACTGTGTGAGCTTTATGATATTATCTAATCATATTTTTCATGAAGGTTATAAATTGTAGGTAAAATAATACTCATATGATAGAAAACATTGTGAATAATTGATACAAGCAATTTTTTTCATTATCCACACTGTTTTCAAAAGTTTTTCTTCTTTGGGCATGAAAGGAGAGATTGTTTGGGAATGAGTTAAGTTATGATTAGACATTCTTCATTGGAACCGTTTTCTTTAAGGTTTGTCAAGCAACAAATCTCAGTTAGAGTTTCATAAACAAGTAGAATCCTTATATTTTACAGGGCTGTTACGAAACATTTAAAGATTGGTTGAATCGATACCAAACAGCAGCCATTGTTATTGGAGTCATATTGATTGTTATGGAGGTAAGAAATTGACGGGTATTGGAAATATATTTAATCCATACCCACACAACAAAATTTAAGAGTGGTCCAAATTAAAAGAGGTTGCGACCGACAATTTAAGGCTGATAAAATTTTAAGTGTATTTGCCTTTTGGATAGAAAACATTATGAATAATGAAGAATGTGCTTGTAATAAGTAATTTCTCCATTTTCCTTATTGTTTCCTAAAGATTCTTTTCTTGACGTGCGTAAAAAAGGAATTGTGTTGGAATATATTGAATGTTTCAATCATGTACATTTGCATTAACTTTTCTTTTGGAAAAACGTATTTCTTGTGCACTTGCACCTTGGATGGTGAGATACCAAGGTCAGTTGTAGTTCAGTTAGGGTAGCAAAGTCAGTTATAGTTCAGTTAGGGTACCAAAGTCAGTTATAGTTCAGTTAGGGTACTGAAGTCAGTTATAGTTCAGTTTGGGTCAAATCATTTTTTATCGAGGGAAGAAATCATGTGCCTAAGGTATCGTTTAAACATGTTAAGAATTGGTCCATTATTCACAAGACTGAAGTTCTTCTTATTATAATCGTTCTTTAAGTAATACTTAGTTATAATCTCCGAAGGGCGAGCATGTAGCCGGCGCTTCGTCTGTCCGTCCGTCCGTCTTTCCGTTTTTAATCCATCCTTCCGCTCCGATTTCTCGACAACCCTTGGGCCATATTTGATAAAACTTCGCATGTGAGTTCCTTATGATATTGCGCCGGGGTACTTTTGCCGGGTTTGTTTTATAGCTCCAGGGTCAAAGGTAACAGTTCAAGTTCAACGGAAAAAATGAACTTGTCCTCAGCATGGGTTTCAAACTAATATGACACAATTGTTCTCTATCATGAATAGAAATGCCATCTGAAAAAAAATCAGATCGCTTGCAACGTCAAGATTACAGCTCAAGGCCAAATATTGAAATTAAGCATCTCCATAGTATAGCTCCTTCAATTATGGATGGATTGTGGAATATCTTTACACAATTATTCTCTAGCATGAGGAGATGTGCAATTTGATACAAATCTTCAGAAAGCTCCAAGGTCAAGGTTACATCCAAAGGTCGAAACTTAAAATTAAGCAAGTTTAGAGCACAGCGCCTTCAATTATAGAAGATCTTACATATATCTTGGCATAATTGATATGAGTCATGAGAATATGTGCCATTTGGGAAAAAATCGATATCTCCAAGGTCAAAGTCACAGGTTGAAAATAGCTATGTCTGGTGCATAGCTTCAAAACTATGGATTGAATTCAAACTAATTTTACACAATTGCTCGCTTTCATCAGTAGATGTACAATTTGAATTAAATCTTCAGACAACTCCAAGGTCAATATCACAGCCCAAAGTTAAACGTGAAAAATAAGCATTTCCAGAACATAGCTCCTTTAATTATTGGTGGATTTCAAAATAACCTTTACAGATTTGTTGTCTATCATGGGTAGATGTACCATTTGAAAAATTTATTCATACAGTTCCAAGATCAAGGCCACAGCTTAAGGTCGAACATTTAAATTAAGCATTCCAGAGCATAGCCCTTCAATTATAGATGAATTTCTATATAACACGTTATAATGAGTAGATATGCAACTTGAAGAAAAAAAAATCAGATAGCTTAAAGGTCAATATCACAGTTTAAGGTCAAACATTAAAATTGAGCATGTCTAGAGCATAGCCTCTAAAATCGTGGTTTGATTTAGAAATAACTTTGCACAAATGTACCCTATTGAGAGAAGATTTGCCATTCGAAACAAATTTTCAGATGGCTCCAAGCTCAAGGTCACAGATAAAGGATGTACGTTAAATCCGAACCCTTTTTTATTGTTAACTTTATACTTTTTGTAAAGCTAGATTTGGGAGGCAGAATCCGTCTCTGACGGCTCTTGTTTCTGAATAAAGCTTTGGAAATCTAAAACGTTTGTCGATGGGGGTACTAAATAACAGCCGTTTAATTGACCAATCGCGGCTGTCAATCAAATAACCTGTCGACAAAGGAAATCATTCATTGAAACCAGGCACGAATTTTGATCTCCAACATTGGCCGCCATTTTTATGAACCCTTTTTGTTGGTTTGGTGACTTACAGGTCGTAACTACAGCTTATTCAAGCTGTAGTTACGACGTTTAGGTCGGGACTAACTACTCTACTTTTTTTTACATGCTTCTGGTCATAATTTTTTCAAAATAACGCCGTTTAGAATCGAGTCGTAATCAATGGGCTAGGCAATGAAATAAGTGGTTGGGGCCAGCGAATGGTCAATTAGACTACATGAGGTAAGAAAAGTAGCTATTCGGAGGGATTATTTAGGGTGAAGAGAGATCAGGTGAAGAACTATTAAACTAGAGCTTAGGTTTACTTTTATTGTAATCTTGAAATAAAATTCAAATGTTTTTCCAATTTATCCTTTCCAAAGTGATCAAAAATAGTTCATAATGTACTAAGCCACAGCAAGTGTTCGGGCTTTCTGTGGGTAAAAATTCTTATCAAGAGATTTAAAGCGTTTAATCCTTGGTTAATAAAAAATAAAACGAAATTATTCTTATGGATTTTCGTCATAATTATTTTCATTTATTTGATCATCACACCTTATTATGCTTCCGATACGAAAGACTTGTGACACATTGTTTCGACTGTCCGCCTGTTTGACCAAAAGTCAACTTATCATTTTTCTGTAATTAAATCGCTATATATTCAAGCCACCACAAGATGGCTAAACTTTAGACTGGTTCGAATCAAAAGAAGTTACATACGATATTTTAATAGTAAAGTTTAGAAATCTATCCTCTGGAAAAAACATTGTTGATGATGAAGAAACTGCTTGTTAAAAGCAATTTCTTCATTTTCCATAATTATTTTAACGCCTTTTCCTCTAGAGGTGTAGAAAGACAGGAGTTAAGTAGGTATCTAAGTAAGTGTTTATATCATATTGGTATGTGTTTTGCAGTGCAATATTTAACATCTGAATAGCATAATTCAAGAACGCCCGGCCTCATGGGCCTATAAGTCACCTTGAAAATTCAAAATGATTTATACCTAAGGATTTGACCTTGGACTTGATAACGTAGATAAGCATTACTTATACCCAATCCGTCCGTCGAGGCCCGACAAATGTCTCGTGTGATTACAATGTTCTATATTTGTTGCTATCGTCTAAAAACCTTTTAGGGGAAAGTTGAAGATGACAATTTAATATATTCGAAATAGTTACCAATATACAGATGTCAGAAGGGTTTACTGGCCTTGGCACCATGGTAGCAATTCCTGTTTTATCCGTATTTAGATATTCTAAGGAGGCGCACATGTATTATTTTGTCGGTGTAGTTCAAAAACATCGCAACCACAGCTTGAGTAAAGCTGTAGCTACGAGGTTTCAGAACGTTTATATTTGGTATAATGGAAGCTTTCCTCGATACGCAATTAATTACCCATTACTTGACGGTAAAATTTTAGACCGGTACAAATTGAAAGAAGATGCAGACGATAAGATAAAGCTTGTGAAATTTTGGGATTTTTTACCTGTGGGGTAGAAAAATGTAGATAATGAAGAAATTGCTATTTTTCTTGGGGGCGTATAAAAGCGTCATTGAGTGGGAATGGGTTAAGGGGGGTCATTTCACCTGAAACTTAAGTTGCAATGCTTTGCAAGCAAATCTTACCAACTATACACCATCTTATGACTAGGTTTAGGGTTCTAGCTTTTCGAGGTCAATTGACCAATCCCTTGACATGGCCTCCAATAGGAAATTCAACTTATATTAACCCATTCCTGTTTTTTGAAATTTTAGACTGGTCCAAATTGAAAGAGGATGCAGACGACAATGAAAATTGGATGCAATTCCAAATAAAACCATCCTATGTGGTAGAAAACATTGCGGGAAAAGGAGAAATTGCTTATTATAAGCAATTTCTCTTTTTCCACAATGTTTTTTTCAAGAATAAAATCACTGTGTCGTAAAATCCCGGGTTTATCCAGGAAAGGTTTCTTCATTTTACACAATGTTTCTACCCCAAAAAATCTTTCATTTCATAAACTTTCAATTGTCGTCTGCAACTCCTTTCAATATGGATCAGTCTAAAATTTTGCCGTCTGGTAATGGGTTAATTCGTCAAACCAACACGGTTTGCTTCACAAAAACGCCGAACAATGTCGTAGTTCAAAGTTCACTGTCGGTCTAAAGTATACTTTGATTGGTGTTTCTATTTCTGATAAAAAGCCGCGATCCTTGCAGTACACGGTAACAAGTAATTAAACCATTTCCTCACAGTGACGCGTTTAGACGACCCAAGAAACATTTTGAAACATTGTAGAAAATGCAGAAATTGCTAGTTACAAGCAATTTCTCCATTGTCCACAATGTTCTCTATCCCAAAGCAAAAAGTCTGAAATTTTACAGGCTTTTAATTGTCGTCTGCAACTCCTTTCATTTTGGACTGGTCTAAAATATTGCGGTTTGGTAACCCTATAAAAGAAAACCATTCTCTTTTTAACAATGTCCACAATGTTTTCTATCCCAAAGCAAACAAATCTAATTTTTTATAAGCTTTTAATTGTAGTCTGTAACTCCTTTCGATTTGGACTGGTCTGAAATATCGCGGCTTGTTAATAGTTTAAAGGAAAATCTTTCTCTTTTTTTCAGATTTTGTTGATCATTTTTGCCTTCGTCATCTGTCGAGACATCGGAAAGAGTGACATGATTGTATAGACGCTGTTATGCGACACAGGCATTCAAAAGACTTGTTTGAAACTGTACATGACATAACAAACACTTTACCCTTACCGCACAATCCCGCTTTTTGACGCTCTGGAGAAATATAGTGAAGGAAAGCTTAGTGACATAAGGAGAGATAAGCATTTCTACTTCATTCAAAATGGTTTCTACCTTATATGGCACTTTATTGCTAGTTTTAGTACACTTTAAATGTCGATTATGACTTCTTTCTGTTTGGACCTGTCTTAAATTTTGTCGTTGCGTAGGACATGTTCGCCATATCAGCTTCTGAACATGCAAAATCTGATCAGGGTCTTCACTAAGCTAATTGACCAAACGTTGGCCCCGCCCATTTACTCCGTTAGTCCGACCCATTGATTCCGACAAAAAGTTTACCTACGATTTTAACGGTGTTATTTGCATAATTGATTACCTGTAGCTTGTAACAAAAAAGTAGAATTATTGGTTGGCGTACTAAACGTCGTAACTATAGCTTGAATAAGCTATAGTAACGACGTTTAAGTCGTCAAACAACAAAAATATTTCCATAAATGGCGTCCATTGTTGGAGTTCAAATTCCACTTTCAATCAAAATGATTCCTTGGTTGACAGCCGCGATTGGTCAATTCAAAATTAATGTAGACGATCATCGAATATCCTAAATGTTGTGTGGATATCCAGGCTGCTCGGAGTGTGCGACTATGCATTTGTGACCCGCCAGGGACATCACGGGTATTCGGTAATACAGCTATCTCAAAAAGAGCTTGGATTCGGAAGAGGTCAACAAAAAATCACATTCCGAAAAATAATTATATTGTACTGTGGAAATGGCATTCTAGATTCGGAAAATCGACAACGATCGGAAAGGTTTGAACCTGTTCAGCGATTCGCGCAGTCAGATCAGGTCGAGACTTTTCACAACATCAAGGACGCTCCTTTGCACCTGACGGCCCCATATGTGAAATGTCATCATTACACCATTCATTAAATCTAAGATTATTACAAACATTTCAGTGAATGAAATTTCACCAGAACTCATAATTGATGCCAACTTGGAAAACGATTTTACAATGTAGCGAACTTTTTGCATAAACGTTTAAAAACGAATAAAAATCTATTAAAAATCATTGTTATGTAGATCTAGAAACATTTTACAATTTTATTTTCCAAGCTTAATGAAAAAAAAATCTCTTTATGATAATTTGATACCTTGAAGACATATACCTGAACTTAATATTACATCGATGTTACATATGTTAATATATTAAACGCCACATTATTTTTGCGATATTGTTATGAAACAAGCTGGTAAGAGATTGTTTGAGCTGTAGATATTTTTCCTCACTTTTGTAAGACACGATTTATATCAAATTAAAACGGACTGAAATGCGAGTTTTAAAGTATTAATATCAACGAAATGAAGAGAATATGTTTTGTATATATGAATCCGATTCGCAAATTAAGTTTTCAGGTTCAATACTCAATAAAAACAAAAAAATGTTATCTCCCTTTCTTATAATTTAATGCCGTCAGCAAAGCAAAGAAAATATACTACATGTACTTTTGAGTAAAACGTCAGGTATCTACTTAAAGGTAGGTATCGATGTTGTTTTTTTTTTCATGTCACAGATTTTAATTATTTTTATTTCCTCTCATATACTTTTTGAAAAAATATGCCGAAAAGTAGTTTTGCAAAAATATGAGGTCGCTTATCAGAAAGAAGAAGGGTATTTCCCTAATAGCCTACGTAGGCTATTAATCTATTTTTAGATTAATCCGAGACAGTTACGAAGATTATAGGGCATTCACGTGGCGCGAATAACCGTTAGAACCTTGCATTTAGTTCAAATTACATCAAATCAACGTCATCGTTACGTCATCAGGAGTAATGTTCGCTAGCCGGTCTGTAAAGATCAGTCCTTTCATGTGACATGATTTAGGACGTTGGTTGTTGCGCTAGTAAATTTGTTACCTTCATTTGACTGAGGTCATCCGATGTCGACAGCCGAATTCCGTGATATCTAAAAATAACCTGGATTTCCGCTGAACCTTTCCGATATAACCAGAAAAAGCCACTTTGGGTCTATTAGATAACCACCAAGACAATACCTGACCTAACTTAAAGTATTGAATGTTCGTTTGAGTCTATTTTTCGGCACTTGGTAATTTTTCTTATCTAGGTTTCAGAAACATCGATACCTCCCTTTAAAGCGCAAGCATTCAAAACAGTTGCGTCCTAAAAAGTTTGTTCATGAAAATGTGTAAACAAAATCAGAAAATCCAAACGCTTGAATCGAGATAGACAAAACATTATTGTTATGTAACCCGCCAGGCAAAGGCGACCTTCTGGAAGGTGAGAAAAGTATCTACCCCAGACAGACTGCTCGAACTACACAGGCTGGCCAAGCAGGGTCAAACACTTTCGCTCTTTGTAGTTTCTTTTTGAATCTAGAATGATTTGTCTACCTATGTTTTCAGTCAGAAAATACTACGTCTACTTCCAAATATTGGTTTTACGCAGTTCCCTTGAGGCGGGTCACATATTTGAATCGGGGGGTATAATTCGTTTCTTTTTTAAATAGTTGTTGAGAAAATGAAAAGAATGGCTCATTTTTAGACCATTTAAAGTATTCCGTTGTTTTGCTTCAAAACGTTAGTAAGCGATCGAGGGTCAATCTGACCCTCTTGTTTTGTGTATTTTTTGTGTAAGTGGATAATTCTAGTGGCATTGATTTGTCCGCCATCTTAGACTGGTACCGCCGTCAACATTAACGACGCCGACGGCTTTGTTAAAATCGACGGCGGTACCAGTCTATCCACCATCTCTGCGTTGGTAGTTGACACTAATAAACTGCATTTGCTATCCTAAATACGGCGTGTTTGCACGTTTCTTTCAAAAGCTATTGATATACAAGTTAGTTTGAGTCATCAAATGTTTAATTTGTCTTTAACTGTGTAGACAAAATTGACTTTGATAACTTGCTTTAATTTGTACATCTATATTTCTATTTATTGTTTACTCATTAATTATTTTCTAGTCTTTGACTTATTTCTGCGAAGTTTTCGAAATTGACAACCACATGTACAAGTACTTTTCTTTAAATATCTTATAGAACATAGAAATAATTCAACATTTAACGTTACCAAGCGCCAATTCGTTCTTTCGAACATTTGGTTTGAATAAATCTGTATCATTGAGTCACTTTTGTTATCAAAAATTAATTGAAATATTAGCGTGCATTTTTATATACTTTTGAATACCATATAATTTTTATGACGTCAGCTCACTATTCTTTTTTATATACATGTATATATTTCGTAAATCCAAAGTTGCGGTTTTCTTATTTACTGTACAAAAATTTTGGCCAGCCGAGGATTAGACTAAGTGTATGAAAAATTTCTCTTCAGTGGCCTTTCTCGACTTGGAGTTATTTTAATCTTAACTGATTATTTTATTTATACCCCTATTTTTAGCTAGCAAACCATCAGCTTTGATTGTTTAAGTTAACAGACAAAATTTTGTGGTCTTCTCAAAATCCAACGAGTGCAAACTGCCACTGGAGGCTTAACCACTAAATCCATTAAATGGCTACGCAATAAAAAGTAGTCCTTATGTATTTCAGGAATGCTGCAAACTTTGCATGCAAGTTCATCTCCTAGGCTCATCGTGTTCAAAATGACTCTGATCAGAGTCTTAAAAAAAACAGTTGCAGACGACAATTTCAAATTGCTGAAAATTTTAAAATATTTATATCTTCAGGTAGAAAACAATGTGGAAAATGAAGAAATTTGCTTGTAACAAGCGATTTCTTCATTTTCCACATTATTTTCCACAATTATTTTCTTGAGGGGAGTAAAAAGAGAGGGGTTGTGTGGGAATGCGTTAAGTCCTTGGTTACTTTTACCTCGTTCAGTCTTTTTAACATGATAACGTTTGACAAAGAAGATTACTGAACAAAACAATGCTTTGCTAGCTTACAGTACTTTTCAGTACTTTGATTTCTCTCTTTGTTTTACAAACTGGTTTGTCATTCGAAATCAAAACATTCCTATAACATATCACGTCTATTTGTTTTTTAATTTTCATAAAGAAAAAAAAAAGAGTCGTCGTGCTTTATGAGTTTGTGTAACCATCCTATTCTTTCTTATTAATTATCAACCAATTACTACACAATACACCATTTTTACACACTGAAGTACTACAACATTTCAAACAAGTATGAGAAAGGAAGAAATTCTTTGTTACAAGCAATTTCTCATTCTCTCACAATATCTCCCTCCCAATTTGGGATTATTTTTCATTTTAAGCAAACTTGAATTGCCGTCTGCAATTTCTTTCACTTTTGACAGCACTCAAATTGCCCAGTCTGATATCGAGTTAACATGTTTCCCTTTGAAAAGCTGAAACCCGGCGTTCAGGATGTCGAAACGATGGCTAACGCTTTGTTAATGGTACCCAATATTGACCTTGGCACCAAATAATGATGTCAAATGAAAAGCAATCGCCATCACGTCGTCATCTTGAAAGCAGTCTAGGTTGGGTTCAGGATAAAAAGATAGGCCGCGGCAACAGCGCAGTTGGTAGCGTGCCGGACTCTCAATTATGAGGTCCCAATGTTCGATCCGCGGTCGCGGTATAAAGTCTTTCCAATATTTGTCTCCCACAACTGGTGGATAATCTTACACCTTCGTTGGATGAGCAGCCGGGGGCTCGGAAAGGATGTAGTAGTAGTACTGGTGTGAGAAATACCAAGAACCCATAGTTATGTGCTCCGCTGTACGACTGAAATACTGTTAAAAGTTGCGTTGACCCCAATTCTTACAGACGAATCAGGATGACAAAACATTACTCTTGAAACGCGTTTCCCTATTTAAATCAGCTCTTATCAAATTGTAGTTGGGCGAGCACAATACCTTAACTAAAACTTTATTCAAGCTTTAGTTACGACACTTTACGAGCCAAACGACGAAATGACCACGTGCTAAGCGTTGCACTATTTTTCAAACGTAAGCGAGCGTTTTGTTATCCTGAACGCTGATTTCCTTTGAGACCATAACTGCTTCGTTATCGTGATTTTTAGATAAGCCTGGTCCGTCAAGCGAAAGGGGACCTTCAAGTGGGTTGTGGTGTCACGTATAAATCACTGAACAAAAGAAAATATTTTGCCGATGTTAATCAAAGACACTTTAAAGAAAGATAAAACATGATAAAGTAGATTCAGAGAATCTACAAAGTGTAAATATACATCATGCCTGGTCAGTCTGGCCAGTCCGCGCAGGCTGACCTTGGTCGATTCTTTCTTACTTCTCATGTGGTCTCCTATCACTGGACGGGTCTCAAATATGACACGTCACCGAAAAAGAGATAATCCATAAAAACTCAAATAAGTTAGTTAAAAAGGGATTCTTATACAGCGCAGGTCAATAAGGTTAGACATTTCGAAAAAGAATTGGATATAACAAGGTAGGTCGAACTATATATCGTCGTTGTGTGTGAAAATTGTCGTAACTTCAGCTTGAATAAAGCTATAGTTACGCGACATTTGGCTTTCAAAGGACGATCTATTTTAAAAATCTGCATAATGAATAATGTTTCGAAGCAATCCGCCCAGTCCGACCAACATGCAAATTTTGCGAACTTTGCTAGATTGTTCTTTTTCGCGTGACATGGTCCAAGTATAATTATTCATTAGTATTCTCTTTGAAATGTCTTATCGTTGAAAAATAGCATTTTTCTTACACTATAATTTCTTATTCTATCTTTATCTGATTATGTGTTGTTAAAGAGAGTTGAATATCGTTAACAAGTTTGATTTTTTTAAATCCATAAAAGTCGGTTCGATTTTTCAGTTTGCAAAGGTCCTAAGTAACTTTATATTAAAGCCGGACAAAAACCCATCAATCGAAAAGGATACGCCCGGGAACGTCGTGAAATAGATATTTGGAAAAAAACTCAGATCGAATCCAGCACAGGTCTATCAGAATTGGTATTTTAATAATGAATATCCATGAGGTAGAAGAACCATCCTTTAGTAAAACAATTGGAAAAACATTTTGGAAAATGAAGAAATTGCTTGCAACAAGCAATTTCTTCATTTTCCACAATGTTTTTTACCGAGAAAGTTGAAAAGAACTAGAATTTCATAGACTTAATGTGGTCGTCAGAAACTCCTTTCAATTTGGACCAGTCTAGAATTTTGTCATCTTGTAATGGGTTAATTCAATGAGCCAATGATTTTTTACCGTCGTTAGGAGTGCGAAATGTAGTTACGATATTTCGCTCGCCCAACGAAGATGTATCACATCAAAATATTATATATGAGCCTATGCGTGACATTTCCAACAATTTCGCATGTAAGTCACTCGTACACATTGGGCACCCTGGACAGCCATTCGGGGCAATAAGAACATTCGCTGATTGTTTGAAGAAGCTTTGGGTCAGTATCTACCTACAGAGCGCAGAGTGAAGACTCTGATCAGACTGTGCAGATGCACAGGCTGATCTGAGGCTTTACTTGGCGCAGATGTGTAATTGTTGGAAATGTCACGCATGGGCTCATATTATTATTTTAGAGAATAGTTCTCTTTTAAATGTTTTGATTTCAAGAACAACTAGCACAAAGGTTCCTACGCACATATATTTACTCCTGTCTAATGTCATTTCAAATGTTACATTTATTCATCGTATTTTAATTTTATGTTGGTTGATAAATGTATATGAATAAATAGTCTGTTCGTTACCTATGCCATCGATTGTTTATGATTCCTTGTCCTTGTGTGTCCTTGTGTGTTTTTCGTGTTCAGGTTTAGAATGTCTTTTCACCCACTCTTCGACTTTATGCTAAAGCAATAGATATAGAACACGGCAGGCACTTGAGTCCTTGTATCGCTCTAATGACACGATTTAACTTATTCAACCCTTTCCTGGTGAATCCCTGTTTTTTACGTCCCTGTGATTTTGTAACTGAGAAAACATTGTGGAAAAAGAAGAAATTGCAATCAAGCTACTAGATGGTTATTTTTCAAATAAAATCAACTTTAAATTTTCGTCTGCAAAACCTTTGTATTTGGACAGGTCTAAAATTTTGCAAAACAGGAAAGGGTTAAAGACGAACTTTACAATTATATTCCTTCCACAAATATTTCTTATTATCTATTAGGGTCACTTGCCTTATTTGTGCCCTTTATGGCGATATCAAAGTTACGAAATTTGATTTATAGAAACAATTTTACATTTGACATTTCTATATGTTATATCATATTGGGTATTGTTATCATTCAATCTATGTAAATAAAAGTCATAAAAACACATTTTTCAATTCAGTTTGATTAAGGATTTTCTGTAATGTCTACTGAGAATGAGTCTTCAACTTCTGAAAGTTTGGAGGAAATAGAATACATAGTTTACTTTTAATTAACCCTTTCCTGTTTTGCAAAATTTTCATTGTGTGATTAGGTTTTTCGGTTCATACCTCCATGAAAACAAAAACTATTCTCTTCATTTCTTATAATTTAATAGCATCGAGCGAGAAAACCAAAAGCTTTACAGATTTTGATACCTTTTTGTATGGGACTATTTTGTGCGGAAGCATACAAAATTGCTACGTGCTCAAAATTTTGTTCATGGAGCTATGAATATTTTTTTCGACCAATCAGAACGCCCGATTATGATAGACGAAACAAAAGAGTAAATTAGTAAAGCGTAACATTGAAAAATACATGGCCCGTTGCATGTAACTCAAAATCAAAATGGTTGGTTGGCGACCTAAACGTAGTAACTACGACTTGAGTAAGCTGTTACTAAAACATTTAAGTCGCCAAACCAACAAATATGTTCAAAGTTTACATGCGATCTAAGGAATGAATTAATTGGTATCTGGATTGTTTGAATGAAAGTCTCCATCCGTCAGTTTTCAACTGAATATATTTCTTTTTGAGAAATTGGCAGTGCTTGATTTTTAATTTGGAACATTTTTCAATCTTTTATCATTGTTTCAAACTTGGTTTCCAAGGTTTAAAGTTTTTGTTTCAAACTTGGTTTCCAAGGTTTAAAGTAAGTGTCAATTGAAAAGAAAGTATCTTATAACTACAGAAAACTGCTGAATCGTAAAAATAACGAGTAGCAAGTAAAAATGTTTTATAAGCAATTTTTTCCTTTTACCTTAATGTTTTCTACGATATTTTGGCAAATACTCATTGAAACCATGCAGTTTGACATAAACGTTTGACGGAAATCACATCGTTGCTAGATTGTTCTAAACATAGAAGCAGAGTACTCGACCAATCAAACAATCGATAAACCATCAAATTATTCAAAGAGATCGGAAGCTTTTCAAGTTATTCAACCGAACATTTTTATTTTATTTGTTCGTTTGATTTTTACAATAAACAGATCATATATAACCCCGTATGCTATCCTAGTGGACTTTTTTATTGAGGTCGGTGGGCGTGGCCAGCTGTCCTTCAATAGGCCCCTAACCTCTAACAGGAAAGTTTACTTGAAGTATTTTGCCAAATTTATGGTCAGTTATCAAAAGCCAAAAGAATACATAGAGAGAAAATGTCATTTTTTTTCTCTTTCGGTGAATAATATTGGGCTAAACCCTTGTCTTGCTGAACCCGGAATATTCCGGTTTTGGCAGGACTTGTAGACCAAGATCAGCCTGCACTTAAGTGCAGTCTGATCTTGGTCTACACCTCTTGCTTGTACTTTTCCTGTCAGAGTTGTTTATGAAATTGATTTCTAAAAGAAATACTGATTTTTGAACAACAAGTTCTATCAGTGCTTTCGGCGCTTTGATTTTACAGCAATTCAGTAAGGTAATTAATAAAGCATGACAAGGGTTAAAATGTACTTTAAACCAATGAAAAATGGCCGGATCACTGGTCCCGCCAACCGAGCTCCATCAGGTAGTTTGACTTCGACATTTATCTGTGAACGGGTTTGCTGAGAGCTATAGTTAGTAGCGTGTAAAAAATATATAAAATAATTGCTTGACGACTTAAACGTCGTCACTACGGCTTAGCCCATTCCCACACAATCCCTCCTCTCGACGCCCCTAAAGTAAAAAGTAATGACAAACAGTGTGGAAAATGCTGAAATTTCTACGTTGTTTTCTACCCAGAGAGATTTTCAAAATTCGAATAATTCAAAATTTTCATCTGTAACTTCTTTCATTTTGGACCGGTCTAAAATTTCACTATGGTGGAATGGGTTAAATATGCTTAGATATGGCAAGCAGAAAAGAGCAAATTAAGCTGTAGTAACGACATGTAAGTCCCCAAACCAACAAAAATTCCTCAAAAAAAGGCAGCCAATGTCAAGCTTACTTCCAGTCTAAACGAATAATTTGCTTGGTAGTCTGATTATTTGATTGACAGCCGCGATTGGTCAAGTAAGAAAATATTCTATTGCTAGCTTTGAGATCGGATCCATACATGCAAGGAAGACGATAAGAAAAAGGGACATAACCCTCGAATTATTTAAGCCCCCAAGAATACTAAATTAACCTCTCCTGAAATCATTTTGGCGTCAAGAAACGAAAATTTCATCGGAACATGATGGGTAAGAAAAATGAGGTTCGCATGATATTGTGAAGGTAAGGTCTTATTAAAATCACAATGTCGAACTCTACTGCCCAGATTTAGTCAGATTGGAGCTTGATCGGTTGGAGTGCTTGGTAAGAACCAGCATTTTTTGAAGGAATCCTTCATGCAAATCATGCTTAACCCTTTTCTTTTCAATCACTGTTTTTTATGTCCCTTTTGTTTTTATACATGAGAAAATATTGTGGAAAAAGTAGAAATTGCTTGTAACAAGCAATTTCTTCTTTTTCCACAATATTTTCTTCTTTTTCCACAATATTTTCTCAAATAAAAACAACAACAACAAAAAAAACAACTATTAATTGCTATCAGCAAAACCTTTGAACTTGGACGGGTCTAAAATTTTGTAAAATAGTAAAGGGTTAATGTTGACAGATCAATGCTGTCAATTACTGAAATAACATTGAGAAATCATATGGTTGATCTAAACTGGGTGTATTATGGAGACCTCCTAAATTCACATGAAATGTTTTAAATAGTAAGTGCCTTCAAGATCATAACTACAGCTAATTCAAACTGCTGTTACGATGTTAGAAGTGACAGATGACGTTATACGCGATCATCTGCTATCTATAGTATAACCACTTTAACCATACCCCATTAAACTATTAAATTTATATTTTAATCTGACTATTAAAATGAAATTACTTTAATTTGAATTTGGGGAATGGATGAAATTAAGTTTTAAAGAAAAAGTTTTAGTGAGATACCTTCTATACAAGGTCAATAACCAACAATATACTTTTTATTCATTTCCCAAGACTTGTGTATTGCAAACTGGCAGTGTTAAATACACGAGTCAAACTTCCTGTTTGGAGGACAGGGTCAGTATGGGGCCAGTAATGTGTCATCATATTGTCCTAAATTGTGCAACTCGTTCATGACTGAATTAGAGCTCTATCCAATGTAAAGACATTTCCATACAGTAATTGACCAATCGCTGGCCCCACCCACTTACTCCCTAAACCTCGCCAATTTACTCAGACAGGAAGTTCCGCTTTGAATTTTAACTGTTATTTTGACAGATTTATGGCCAGTAATGTGTAACAAAAAAGTAAAATGGTTGGTTGGCAACCTAAATATCTTAACTATAGCTTTAATTAGCTGTAATTACGATGTTAAAGTGGCTAAACAAACTAAAAAGGGTTAACAAAAATGGTCAATGTTGGGATTGAAAACTCGATTCTGAGCTGAACAAATTATTTGATTGGTTAATTGATTCATTGACTGACAGCCATGATTGGTCAGTTAGCAAGCTTATCCATAAGTGCAGGTATACATATGCACCTAGGTTATTTGTGGTAAAACATGGCAACTCCTTTTAGTTTGGTAATATTCTGATTATAAAACTTTTCTTTACCATTTTGAAAGTCTTAGGTTAATGAATTCCCACTCATTCCCTCATATTTATACTCCTCAAAAGTTAAGCTTTCATGAGAAAAGATTATGGGAACTGAAGAATTTGCTTGTGACAAACAATTTCTTCATTTTCAAAATGTTTTCTAACCATTTGGACAAAGATTTTTAAGATTTCATTAATTAAAAGTTGCCTGTAACTTTGAATTTAGACCTGTCTAAAATTTTGACTTCTTGTAAATGGGTTAAGGGTCTGTTAAAGGGAAAGATATCAGATCAATTTATTGCACTATTCCATATACAGCTAAAAGTGGATGAGGATTAAAAATGTCATGGCTGATTAGGTCTTGATAATACGCTGAAGATTTTATGTGTAGGTAGAACCGTCAAACAGACATGAAAAGAAATATTACACCATACCAGCACCTTTATCCTCTTTTTACCCAGGACAACATTATCCCACTTTTTTACATGCCACAAGAATAAACCTTTACAAAACATGTGAAAAATGAAGAAATTGCTTGTAACAAGCAATTTCTTAATTTTTCACAATATTTTCTACCCAAAAAGACAGAGATTCATCAACTTATAATTGTAGTCTGCAATTGTTTTTGAATTTAGACTAGTCAAAAGTTTTGTCTTGTGGAGATGGAACAATGATGAAAAGGGGTAAATACAAGATGGTTCTTAAACATATAGATATACTAGTAATAAAAAACTTTCTCTTTCCATTTTATAAATATTGCTGTCACAAAAATCATAACCCTCCAAGAATTTGAATGAAATCAGTATTTTCTTCCTATTTTTGGACAGGCACTAAAAAGGACCCAATGACCCATTCCCAATGCCAAAAACTTGGCATTTTTTCCAAAACCTGGAAAGAAAATTCAGGATACCAGTGATCTATGAAGGTTTTGGGATCAAGTGGACAGTGCTCCATGGTCTTGGAAAAATGGGGACACTTATGATTTTTTGGAGACGATATTGAAAAACAAAGCCTTGGTGGATGACTGCGATACAAAAGCAGACAAACTTACCAAAAAAAGCAAGAATAAAGATTAAATAATTTGTTTCTTTGTACAGTTTAGTCATTTACTTCTTTTTTTGGAAGTAAATAATTCACAGGACTTAACCCGTTCCTGTTTAATCCCTGGTTTTTAGTTGTCTGTTTTTATACTTCAGAAAATATTGTGGAAAATGAAGAAATTGCTTGTAACAAGCAATTTCTTCTTTTTCCACAATATTTTCTTCCCTACTTAATGATTATTTTCATATAAATTCAACTCTCAAATGTCGCCTGCAAAACATTTGCATTTGGACAGGTCCAAATATTTGAAAACGGGAAAGGGTTAATACCGCGTCCTAAACTATGAGTGAAGTATTTCACCTAATTTTGTGAAAAAAAATTCTGATTGCAGACCCCATCCTAAATCCGAGAAAAACACAGGAAAGATATTTCAGTATAGAATACTATCCTGCACAGGCTAAAGATTTTGTAGATCTTCTAAATAGAAGGCAAAAAAGACTAATTTTCCCTCTTTTTCTTTTCTTTGCATCATCCAAGGTATTTTGTTGGTAAGCATAAGAACTTATAGATCCCAGTTGTTAATCAGAAAACTGATCAACCAATCAAATCATTCATTGAATGCTGACCTCCCATTATTATGTCAAGCACTTCTGTTGGTTTGGTGACTTAACCTATTCCCACTCAGTGACACTTTTAGACACCCCCAAGGGAAAAAAGCTATGGAAACCATTGTTGAAAATGAAGAAATTGCTTGGTACAAGCAATTTCTTCATTTTCCACAATGATTTTTACCCAGAAAATTGAAAAAAAATCCAAAATTTGATAAATTTTGAATTGTCATCTGCAACTTCTTTCAAATTGGGCCAGTCTAAAATTTAGCCGTCTGGTAATGGGTTTAACACTTTAACTACTGCTTATTCTGTTAAAGCTCTTGAGTTAATTCATTTAAGTAGTGGTTAGATACTTAGAAACACAAAATTGTTCAAAGCAGTGTTATAGTCTCTTATAAACAAACACATTTTTTCCGACAGATAGATGAAAACTTTTTTCTGTTTAGTTTATCTTCAGTAAAGGATGATCTTACCATCATAATCAATAAGGCAGCTTTTAGTAATCTAGACTATTTTTACCCAACTTTGACCAAATAAATCCTCTATAGCTGCTCTGAATAAAACCTGTCTCCCGACGGCGGCAAACCTCTCTCCGACATTTGTCTACCACCAATGGGCAGATAATCGTAAGCCTCTGTGGGATAGCAGCTGGAGGCTAGGAAAGGGTGTAGTGGTAGTACTGGTGCGAGAAATACCAGGAATCCATTGTTAGGTGCTCCAGCCGCCGCGATATAACTGAAAGAATGTTAAAAGCGGCGTAAAACCCATTCAAAACAAACAAAACCTGTCAATGACTTACTCAATTAGTGAGTGAAACAAATGTTTGTTCTATTGAGGTCCACTGGTGTTGTGTCCACATGTCCTGGACAAGTAAGAGATAATTTTTTACATGTCTAGAAACAAAATGAACTAGTCCACAGAAAAGTGAACAGAAAATTTCTGAGAAAACGTTGTTAAATGCTGGAACCCAGCATTTTTCCATTTACAACAATATTTTCTACTCTTCAATATAATCATCTTTGAGAACTATTTCGGACCATTCCAAGATTTACTTGTTCCCGGACAAGTGACTTTTTTTTTTTTCAATGAAAATGAAATTATACAATATCACTATAGAAAGATTTTAACTGGAAATTACAGACATATCAAAACATGACACCCTTAAAAATTATCAATACTTTTTAGGCCAAGATGACTTGCTATCAGTGTTTTCAGCTACCATACCATACCATGCTTTTGCAGAACTATATATTTGTATGGCATCTGAAACTGGGCAACTATAGCTTGATCAGGCTGTAGTTAGAAGGTTTTGATTTGTCAGAGATGATTTATATGTACAAACTTGGTTGTCCTCCATAGTTCTGTATGGCAATTGAGGTAATTTAAGATTTGCTTTAACATTATGATTTCGTGAGTGACAATAACAACCTTGATAGTTCGGAATACTCTGAGTTATATAACATATAATACCATATTTACTCAAGAATCTTACTTTCAAAAGAGCAGCATTGTAACAAAAAAGCCTTTGAATCTTAACCCATTCCAACACAACAAAATTTTAGACAGGTCCAATTTGAAAGAAGCTGCTGACGATAATTTCAATTTGATGGAATTTTAATTTTTTCGTCTTTTTGGATAGTAAACATTGTGGATAATGAAGAAATTGCTTGTATCAAGCAATTTCTTCATTTTCCATAATGTTTTCCAAAGCTTTAATATTAGGAGGCGTAAAAAGGAGGGATTGTGTGGGAATGGGTTAACCTGAATTCTGTATTTGAACTGAAATTGCTGATCATCTGTACTCATACCTATTCAATGCATTATTTCATAAAAAGTACATCATTCAAGATTTGTCTCAACAATTAAATGAAAACGATCTTAAACAGGGATTAAATAAAACTGGGTGTACAATAACTGTACAAAGGTCAAAAGAAAAAATGTGTATAATTATGGTTGGGTTGAAATAAGAATGAATATAAAACCTTATAATACTTTTTCCAATAGATGGCAATGGTTGGCCTTTCACTCTGTTTGGCATGTATTGATGAAGAGAAAAAAATCAGATTTTATTTTCTATTTGAAAAGACAGAGAACTTGCAAATGATTATAGAATTAATTGTATGAAACTGATTGAAAAGATTTCATGAAAAGAACTACAGAAAAAGTTCATCAAAATTTGCTTTGACCATGCTAAATTATGAAATTTTAAAATAGAGTGGGAGAAAAGAATGTATTTCATAAAGTAAAGGAATTAAAACGGGATTCCTTTTCAATTTCATCTAGAGTTATTGACATTGCTCCGAGTTGTGTTTGTAGAAGTTGTTAGAAAGGGTTTCCTGATCACAAAAGTTATTGGTAATATTTATCGTTGTCAGGTTTGTCATAATGTACTCCCTCCTGTCGCTGACAAATTGTGATTGACATTTCAAACAGGAGTTCCATTTCGGTGTTTGTTGCTATGGGAATATTTACAATTTGATCAGGTATGTATTAAAATGATTACATTTTGCAACAGTTTATCTTATTGTACTACATTTTGTTGTATTTTTCACATTTGAACATGTGAGTTACTTTGGAGGATGTAACAGTGAAAAATTTGATAGACAGAGACTTTACTTTAACCCTTGTCATGCTGAAACCGGAATATTCCGGCCCGGGCAGTCGGTATAGACAAAGATCAGCCTGCACATAAGTGCAGTCTGATCTTGGTCTACACCTCCTGCTAGTACTTTTTCTATCAGAGTTGTTTATGAAATTAATTTTCAAAGGACGTATTATTTATTGAACAAGTACTATCAGTGCTTACAGCCCTTTGATTTTCATGCAATTTCTTAAGGGATTTTATACAGCATGACAAGGGTTAACAGATTTCCTTACCTTACTATATTGTATTTAACCCTCTACCAGACAACACAACTTTAGACTGGTCCAAATTAAAAGAAGTTGGAGATGAAAAAAGTGAAGATAGTAGAATTTCAAGCATAGAAAACTTTGTGGATATTGAAGAAATTACTTGAAACAATATTTATTTTCGTTTTCCAAAGCTTTTTTCTTGGGGGCCAAAAAAAAGAATCATTGGATGGAAATTGGCTATTAGGGATAATTTTTTTTTCATTCATCTCTGTTTTGATTTTCCTTTTCTTTATTTTAACTTATTATCAGATGGCAAAATTGTAGACTAGTCCAAATTGAATTGAATTGCAGATAAAAATTCAAAGTTTATGAAATTTTAGATTTTTTCCATTTTGTGGTAGAAAACATTTTCAAAAATGATGACATTGCTTATTACACAAGCAAAGCTATGTCTTCATTTTTCACAATGTTTTCCCAGTTGCTTTTCTTAAGGGTTAGAAAAGCATCATTGTGTGGGAATCGTTTAAATATTTCTATCTGCTTTATCTTTTCTCATACCTACTAAGATTTAAAAGTTCTTGATGAAGACACTTAGGAAAACATTGTGGACAAAGATGAAAATTGTTGTAATAATTTCTCCATTTTCCTGATTTTTTTCAACCCCATTAGATAATTGCTTTTTTTCCTTAACCTTATTAACCCATCCCAAGACAATAAAATCTCAGACATGTACAAATTCAAAACAATCATTACAGGCAACAATTAAAAGTTAGTACCGGTACCTCTGCCAAGTATGGGGTTGTTGACATGATAACGATCTTTGATTTACAGCTGATTTTAAGATAATCTTTTTTGTTATGAATGTCAAAATTGACTTTAAATTACTTGAGCTCTGGGGTAGAAATGAAAAGTATTCAAAGTATGACCTGCATATTAATGAATGATAATAATTGACTCACATAGGTAATTGATAAATTCATTGAAAGGCTACTTATGCTTGAAAGTTTACAGGTTGCAGCAAATTGATTGACCAATTAAATTGATTAATCAGTCGACCATTTAAATAAATCATTTAGCCTGGAAGTAAACATTGAACTCCAGTATTGGATGCCATTCATGTGAGGCATTTTCTTAGTTTTGCGTCTTACACATTTTAAACTCTAGTTACGACATTTAGGTTGCCAACCAAACATTTTGCTTTTTTATGGTTACATGCTTCTTGCCATTAATTTTGTAAAGTATAATGCTGTTTAAGATTGAAGTGGAACTTCCTGTTGGAGTCAACTGACAAGCTAACGGAATAAGTTGGTGAGGCTAGCAGCTGATCAATTGATGGATCAGAAGCCATACCCACAAGGAAGCTTTTCTTGTATATTCTAAAAAATTGGTTTATATTATTTTTGGACAAAACACAAAGTTAATCACTGGAAGTTTATGTAAACATTGTAACTACAGTTAAAAAAGTAGTTATTACATATTTCGGGTGTGAAGAAATAGATTTTATACATAAAATAAATGCCCGAGGTCAACATTAACCTTCTGGTCTTTTAGAGCTATATCAAGGGTCTCTTGATTAATTTATTAACAGCCATGATTGGTCATTTTCATTTGCTTGGCTGTTTTCAGAGAAAACCCAAGATATTGCCATCACCTTGGCGTCATGTGCATTTACGTTGGCTTAACAAACTTTAACCTTGGTCATAGCTCTGTTGTAATTGAAGATATCCTCTTGATACTTGGCATGTGTATTGACCATCACAAAAGCTATCTAAACTATCAAGAGGGATAACTCTAAAAGTGTTTTTGTAAGAGTTATGCCCCTTTTTTGACTTAGAATTTTTGCATTATCCAGCACCTGCAGCTGAGCGTTGGCACCCATGGGCAGTGCTCTTGTTATTACATGTTGCTTCTTGATGTTGTTTCGTTCTTTATACAGCTGATTGTTATCCCTTGTTATACTGAAACTGGGGGGTGAAGACACAGATCACCTTACATATATGTGCAGTCTGATCTTAGACTATATTACTGTTTAAACCAATCTAACTCAATGACGCTTTTAGACACCCAAAGAAATAAAGTTTTGGAAAAAATTGTGGAAAATGAAGAAATTGCTTGTTACAAGCAATTTCTTAATTATCCACTGTTTTCTGCCCAAAAAGTAAAAATATCCAAAATTTAATCAGCTTAAAATTTTCCTCTGTCAAGTTAGAACAGTCTAAATATAATTTTCCGTCTGTTAATGGGTTTAAGATAGAGTTGTTCATGAAATCTATTTTCTAAAGAAAGTTAACAAGTGATTCCAGTACTTTCAGCCCTTTGATTGTTAAAGGATTTTATTCAGGGTGAGAAAGGTTAACCCTTTACTGTATTACATTTTAGACCTGTCCAAATTCAAGGGTTTGCAGGTGACAATTTAAAGACAATTTTATTTGTAAATTAAACATTCAGTAGGACAGAAAATATTGTGGAAAAAGAAGAAACTGCTTGTTATACACATTTTCTGTATAAAAGCATAGCATTTTAACCCTTGTCATGCTGAACCCGGAATATTCCGGTTTTTAGCAGGAGGTGTAGACTAAGATCAGCCTGCACATAAGTGCAGTCTGATCTTTGTCTACACCTCCTGCTTTAATTTTTCCTGCCAGAGTTGTTTATGAAGTTGCTTTCTAAAAGAAATATTGATTTCTGAACAACAAGATCTTTCAGTGCTTTTAGAGCTTTGATTTTACAGCAATTAAGTAAGGCAATTTATTCAGCATGACAAGGGTTAAAAACCAGAGATTGAACAAAGTTTTAGTTTCAAGGCCATAACTGCTTTTTTAAATTACTATTTCAGCTGGGAAAGTAAAGAATTAAGTCTGATTGAAGATAAAGAATAAAATCTGTTTATAATCCCAGCAAAGTCAAAATTTAGGAGATTACCCCTTCTCTTGATTAACCCATTGTCACAGAATCCTGCAATTTTAGGTGTCAAAGAAATACAGCCATGCAAAATATTAGGAGAAAGATAAAAATTACTTGTAACAAGTAATTTCTTCTTTTCTCACAATGTTTTCTATGTATTGTGGCCCTTATTTTTCAATTTAATCAAACTTTGTTTAGTACTCTGCATCCTCTATCAAATTGGACCATTCTAAGATTTTTTGTTTGCTTTGGAAATGAGTTAACTACAACCAAGAATTTATCATTTATCCATTACCAGACAGCAAAATTTCAGATTGGAACAAATTGAAAGAATATGCAGGCTACAATTTCAAGCTGATGAAATGCAAACATTCCTTGACTTTTTGGGTAGAAAATTTAACAGGAATTGAAGAAATTGCTTTTTCCCACCAGTAATTCAATTCATACTTTATAAAAATCCTTTCAGTATTGAATAAAAATCAAAGAGCTGAAAGCACTTGAAGCACAGTCATGTTGTTTGCCAATATTTCTGTTGAATTAAATTCATAAACAATCCTGAGAAGCCTTCTTTTCGTCAAGATGAAAAATCCCACCAAATAAGTTTTGATGCTGTCAAGGCTACTCGTTTAAGCCAATGCTGAGTAAGCTGAAATTCCTCATTAAGAATTCCTAAGATTCTTATTTAGCCTCTTAAAAATCTTAATTTAAAGAATACTTTTTCTTAAAAATCTGAATAAGAATCTTAAGAATCTCAACTAAAGAACGCACCTCTGGTTTGAAAGGGACAAACAGGAGTTGTGTACTACAATCAGACTGCACTATTGTGTACCCTGAAATAATTTAGACTGTAATATTCTTACTTCAGCATGAAAACGGTTGATTTTCAGAGTAGAAAGGAATTTGTGAATACACCAATCAGATTAGAGTGTTAACCCATTCCCAATTAACAATATTTTAAGTTGTTCTACTTTCAAAGAATTTAGCTGCAGACAGCAACTTTTAGTTGATAAAATTTTGATAATATTTGTCCTCTTTTCTCTATCATTGTTGGGCATACAACATGTTGTAACTACAGCTTGAATAAAGTTGTAGTTATGACAGTTTGAATGCACAATGACATTATGTCTTTTTTGTCCTTTACTCTTGTCATGCAGAACCCACTATATTTCTGTTTTGGCAGGAGGTATAAAGAAAGATAAGCCTGCATGCCATCTGCTTTAGCCTGTTTATCCATTGCTACATTTTAACCCTTTCCTGTTTTGCAAAATTGTAGACCTGTCCAAATTCCAAGGAATCTGCAGACAATAATATAAAACCTATTTTATTTGAAAAATAATCATTCAGTAGGGTAGAAAATATTGTGGAAAAATAAGAAATTGCTTATGACAAGCAATTTCTTCTTTTTCCACAATGTTTTCTCAAGTATTAAACACATGGACATAAAACCAGGATTGTACAGAAAAAGGTCAATTAACAATAATGTTACCTTAACTTTTATGTGGGCAAACTCATTTTGATTCTGGGTCAGTAGAAAATCATCCTTTTCTTAAAATTGTCTGGGGACAAGAGGAGAAAATCAGTATTTCCACACCCCTGACCAAAATTATTGTCAATTCTAGTTCTCTAAATCCTTTGTATCTTGATCAGCTTAAAATTTGTCTGGAACTAAAATGTTTAATGAAATATTTATCTTAGCAAGGGTTCATTGATTTCTCTTCAGAGTTCATGAAATGATGAAAAGAGTCTGATTCCATCGACATGTCCGCCACTTTTAGTACCGTCGTGTTTGATGAGTCTTTTGTGTCGGCATTGATCTGTTACTTAGGGTATCGAGACATTGTTAGTTCAGTAGAATCCACTTTAATTAGAAACTCTGAGTGTTGGTTGTTACCTCAACAAAATCATATGAAAAAAAGTTTTCAGTTTATGATCAATTCTGGAACTGTGTCTCATGAAATCATCCCTAATAACAAATGGCAGGTTTTGGAATTTAACACAAAAACTTAACAGTATGCTGTTATTAAAACACCATTCAAGAGGCCCATATCCTTGCATTGATAGAGGTCAGATGGTTTAGAGGTCAAGGTCATCCATAAGGGTCAAGGTCATTATCAAGGTCACATTTCCAAAATAAGGCTGTTACAGGGGCATTGGTGTTTTATAATTACATATCTTCTTTTGGCCATGAATTTTTATCAACTGTTCTTCTAGCAATATAGTTAACCCTTGTCATGCTGATCCAGGAATATTCCTATATTGACAATAGCTGTGGTAGGTCCATAGACTAAGATCAGACTGTACAAAATAGCAGTCTGATCTTATTCTACACTACTGGCTTGTTCTTTTAGTTCTTCTGAGGTAAGAAAACAATGCTGATAATGAAGAAAAAGAGTGTTTGGGAATTAGTGACATGAATCTACTCCTATTAACCCTTTCCTGTTCAAACCTGGGATTTTACGTTACTGTGATTTTATAGTTGAGAAAACATTGTGGAAAAAGGAGAAATTGCTTGTGACAAGCAATTCCTCCATTTCCCACAATGTTTTCTACCACATAGGATGGTGTAATTTCAAATTGTATCCAATTCTTATTGTCGCTTGGAACTTCTTTCAATTAGGACCAGACTAAAATTTCAAAAAGTGGGAAAGGGTTAAATTTGTGTTTCAATATTAAGAATTGGAAACTTTACACCTAATTTCAGGGTTGAAAATCATCTATATTTCATCAGAATCTGCTTTATGCTTAAATGAACAGTTGGTAACAATATGTATGTTTGATATACCCTTTGCAAGGTAGGCTTTAACCCGTGCCCACACAATCCTTCCTTTTTTTGGCCTATCAAGAAAAATACTTTGGAAACATTGTGGAAAATGAAGAAATTGCTTGTATCAAGCAATTCTTCATTATCCACAATGTTTTCAATCCAAAAGTATAAGAAAATTTAAAATTCCATCATTTTCAAATTGTTGGCTGAAACTCCTTTTAATTTGGACCAGGAAAATTTTGTTGTGTGGGAATCCATGGGTTAAGTAAGGTTTGCAATGATAATTGATAACTGCTTGCGCTACCCAACACGGATCGACTAGACCATTTAAGTCTTCAATTCATGGATTGGAAACAAAAAACTAAAAAAAAAATTAATTGGAGGACAGCATTGACATGCTTAAACTATTCCCACACTGTGGCGCTTGTTGACACACCTCAAGAAAAACAATTTGGAAAAGCTTGTGTAAAATAAAGAAATTGCTTGGAAAATTTCATTTGTTAACCCATTCCCACTCAGTGACGCTTTCAGACGCCCCAAAGGAGAAAAGCTTTGGAAAACATTGTGGAAAGTGAAGAAATTGCTTGTAACAATGTTTTCTACACAGAAAGTTGAATAAATCCAAAATTTCATAAACTTAAAAATGTCGTCTGCAACTTCTTTCAATTTGGGCCAGTCTAAAATTATGCCGTCTGGTAATGGGTTAAAGTTTGCTGCAGATGGTATGGCTCAGGATGGTGACTCATTAATTATGATACTGTAGAGAAACAAAGTTAACAGCAAGTATTCTTAACCCTAATTGCCATGCTCCATCACTGAAATATTCCTGCTGTGGCAGGAGGTATAGACCATGATCAGCCTGCACATATGGTATATAAGTATACCAACTGTTTTTACTTATTTAAGTCATCAGAGCTATTCATAAAACTATTTATCAAAACAATTATTGACCCACAATTAGGACTTTTCAGTGCTTTCAACCCTTTGATTTTAATGCAATTCTGAAAAAAAAAGAATAGTTATTCTGCATGATAAGGGTTAAAAGACATTAAAATGGGCATAATTTTGTACTGTTTCTAATTTCTCACTCATCAATTGATTTTCTTTATATTGTTGAAAGTTAAACTAAAACTCAAATCAAGCAATTTACATTATGTGTAGCAATGTCTGATATCTTCATTTTCAGTTCTAAATCCATAACCACACATTCCCTGTTTAAATGGCCTTAAGGAAAAGATTTTAGGGAAAGTAGCAATAACTTGTAAAAGTCAAATTTCTTCATTTCTCACAATGTTTCCTACACTATATGGTACCTATTTGGCAGTTTACATAGCATTTAACCCATTCCAACACAAGAAAATTTTAGACTGGTCCAAATTGAAAGAAGCTGCAGACGACAATTTCATGTTGATGGAATTTTGATTTTTTTCATCTTTTTAGATAGAAAACATTGTGGATAATGAAGAAATTGCTTGATCCAAGCAATTTCTTCATTTTCCACAATGTTTTCCAATGCTTTTTTCTAGCGGGGATTGAGTTGGAATGGGTTAAATGGTCTTCTTTAGATTAGGACCAGTCTAGAATTTCAATATCAACTGACAATATCATTTTATTATTGACATTTGTAAAGTGATTATGGTAATAGCAATTTCTTGGAAAATTTCATTTGTTAACCCATTCCCACACAGTGATGCCTTTTGATGCCCCTCAAGAAAAGCAATTGAGAAAACATTGTGAAAAATGAAGAAATTGCTCGTAACAAGCAATTTCTTCATTTAACATAATGTTTTCTACCCAGGAAGTTGAAAAAAATCTTAATTTGACAAGCTTTAAATTATGGTCTACAACTCTTTCAATTTAGACCAGTCTAAATTTTTGTCAAGTGGGAATGGGTTAAAGTGGTGAAAGAAGAATTATCAGACTTGAGGCTGGAAATATGGATCTGTGAATTTAAATGAGATAATTATAGGAAAAGTAAAAAGGAATTATTTAGAAAGCCCATGATTAACCCATTCCCTCCCAAGAAGACCGTAATTCTAGATTGATGAAATTCGAAAATTCTTAGTCTTTGGGGTTGAAAACATTGTGGACATTGAAGAAATTGCTCGAAACAACCACAATATTTTCCTTTTTTTCTGGAAGGGTGTTAAAAGCAAGGATTGTTTGAAAATGGGTTAAGAAATAAAACCTTTTTATACACCCGTCGAAGACGGGACGTATAATGGGATCCTCCGTGGCGTCCTGGCGTCCAGTCGTCTGGGCATCCTGTTGTCAGGGCAGTGTCCGCTTCTTTGTCCGCAGCATAACTCTGTCACCGTAAGTCCGATTGACTTTAAACTTGGCAGTTATATTCTTCTCATCAATATGGAGTGCAGTGCTCAATAACCATAACTCTACCTGGCCTATTTTTTTAGTTATTGCCCTTTGTTGTTCTTCATACTTGAATCTTGTCCAGAGTATATCTCTAAAAGTATTAAAGCTAGGATCATGAAATATCATGGGTGTATAGATCTCACCAAGAGGGAGAGCAGTGCACAATAACCATAACTCTACCTGGCCTATTTTTTGATTAATTGCCCTTTGTTGTTTTTCATACTTGAATCTTGTCCAGAGTATATCTCTAAAAGTATTAAAGCTAGGATCATGAAATATCATGGGTGTATAGATCTCACCAAGAGGGAGAGCAGTGCACAAGAACCATAACTCTACCTGGCCTATTTTTTGAGTTATTGCCCTTTGTTGTTTTTCATACTTGAATCTTGTCTGGAGTATATCTCTAAAAGTATAATAGCTAGAATCATGAAACTTCATGGATGGATAGAGCTCACCAAGTGGGGGTGCAGTGTACAATAACCATAACTCTACCTAGCCTATTATTTTAGTTATTGCCCTTTGTTGTTTTTCATACTTGAATCTTGTCCGGAGTATATCTCTAAAAGTATAATAGCTAGGATCATGAAACTTCATGGGTGTATAGATCTCACCAAGGGGGAGTGCAGTGCACAAGAACCATAACTTTTCCTGGCCTATTTTGTAAGTTATTGCCCTTTGTTGTTTTTCATACTTGAATCTTGTCTGGAGTATATCTCTAACAGTATAATAGCTAGAATCATGAAACTTCATGTGTGTATAGATCTAACCGAGTGGGAGTGCAGTGTACAAGGAACATAACTCTACCTAGCCTATTTTTTGAGTTATTGCCCTTTGTTGTTTTTCATACTTGAATCTTGTCCGGAGTATATCTCTAGAAGTACAATAGCAAGAATCATGAAATTTCATTGATGGATAGAGCTCACCAAGTGGGAGTGCAGTGTACAAGAACCATAACTCTACCTAGCCTATTATTTTAGTTATTGCCCTTTGTTGTTTTTCATACTTGAATCTTGTCCGGAGTATATCTCTAAAAGTATTATAGCTAGGATAATGAAAATTCATGGGTGTATAGATCTCACCAAGGGGGAGTGCAGTGCACAAGAACCTTAACTTTTCCTGGCCTATTTTGTAAGTTATTGCCCTTTGTTGTTTTACATACTTGAATCTTGTCCGGAGTATATCTCTAAAAGTATAATAGCTAGAATCATGAAATTTCATGGATGGATAGAGCTCACCAAGTCGGAGTGCAGTGTACAAAAACCATAACTCTACCTAGCCTATTTTTTAGTTATTGCCCTTTGTTGTTTTTCATACTTGAATCTTGTCCGGAGTATATCTCTAAAAGTATAATAGCTAGAATCATGAAACTTCATGGATGGATAGAGCTCACCAAGTGGGAGTGCAGTGTACAAGAACCATAACTCTACCTAGCGTATATTTTGAGTTATTGTCCTTTGGTGTTTTTCATACTTGAATCTTGTCCGGAGTATATCTCTAAAAGTATTATAGCTAGGATCATGAAACTTCATGGGTGTATAGATCTCACCAAGGGGGAGTGCAGTGCACAAGAACCTTAACTTTTCCTGGCCTATTTTGTAAGTTATTGCCCTTTGTTGTTTTTCATACTTGAATCTTGTCCGGAGTATATCTCTAAAAGTATAATAGCTAGAATCATGAAATTTCATGGATGGATAGAGCTCACCAAGTCGGAGTGCAGTGTACAATAACCATAACTCTACCTAGCGTATATTTTGAGTTATTGTCCTTTGTTGTTTTTCATACTTTGTTTGACAAAAAAAATTCATTCAAAATAACCTCAGTGTTATTCAAACCCCCAGTTAATATTAAGCAGTGTGATGGGCGTATCTTGTGACAATTTTGCACCTTCTTTTGTTCTGCAACGAGTCGGAAACTCTGGACAAGTATACAGTCAAACCTGCCTGTACAGCCACCTTTATAAAAGCTCCATCTGTGAACAACTTTCACCCACTCCAACACATTCCTAACTTTTTAACAACACCAAAGAAAGTGGCTTTGAAAAACATGGCTGAAAATGAAGAAGTTGCCTTTTCTTCATTTCCTACAAGTTTTTCTTCAACAAAGACAAAAAAAAGAAATCAAAATTTCATAAACTTGAAATTGTTGTCTGAAACTTTTTTTATTTGGATTTTTTTTCTTCTTTTTTTATTGGATTGAAACCTTTCCATGGTAGGCTCATTTTCATCAATTCATCTACAGAACCAGATCATAACCAGATGACAAAACTTTAGACTGGTCTAAATTCAAAGAAATTGCAAAATATATTTTTTGTAAACTGAAATTTAAATTCGTTACAAGCAATATTATTTGTTTCCTACATTGTTTTCCAAAGCTTCTAACTTACGGGATGACATATTGCAGAGCTTAACCCATTACCTGACAGCCAAATATTAGACTGGTCCAAATTGGGAGGATTAGCAGTCGACAATTTAAAGTTTATACAATTTTAGATTTTTTCAAATTTATGGATAGAAAATATTGTGTAAAAGGAAGAAATTGCTTGTAACAAGCAATTTCTTCATTTTATACAATGTTTTCCCAACTATTTTTCTTGAGGGGTGTCCAAAAGCGTCACTGTGTGGGAATGGGTTAATTATTTAAAAGGGAGTTCAATATACTTGTCATCAAGTTTAAGGTCTTGAAGGGTCATAATATGTTATTGGCCTCTGTTATCCATCTGTCTGTCACTGTTTGTAATTTTTTATGTGCCTTACTCCTCATACAATTTCAATAGGAATGAACTGAAACTTGCCATAATGAATCTCTATGATGTTTAGTTGCTTATTCCAGAAAAATTATTTAATCCATCAATAGTTGTTTCAGAAATCGACCAATCTTGGCTGTCAGTCAAGGAATATATTGACCAATCAAATCATTCATTCAGCCTGGAATTGAGATTTGAACTCCGACATTGGCCGCCATTTGTGTGAAACATTTTCGTTGGTTTGGTGACTTAAACTTTGTAACTACAGCTTATTCAAGCTGTAGTTACAATGTTTAGGTTGCCAACCAACCATTCTGCTTTTTTTGTTACATGCTACTGGCCATGAAATTTGAAAAGTAACCCGTTTAAAATCGAAGTGGGACTTCCTGTTGAAGTCAGTGGGTGTGGCTAAAGGAGTAATTTGGCGATTGGTCAATTATCTGCTCTTGACCTCCTCCTACATTTTGCATTTGAATGAACTAAAGCTTGCCACAATGAATCTCTATGATGTCTAGTTGTGCATGCTATAAACACTATTTTAATCCATTCCCAAAAAACAACATTGTTGACTGATTCAAATTGAAAGAAGTTATTTCAAAGCGAGCGTTATTTGAAAAATAATGACTGAATATGGTACATACATTGTGGGAAAAGGAAAATGGTGTGTTACAATCCAATTTTCCTTTCATATTATTATTTTACAGGGGCGTCAAATATTAAGGTGTTACTGAGTGGTGATGGGTTAATCAATTAAGTTGTTAAGGAATTATTGGCCCTGGAGTTAGCAAAATAGATTAACTGTACATTTTTTTAAAGCTCAGTTGAGCATTAAGTGCTCATGTTTGAGATTTTGGGATGACATTCTGTCCGGCGTATGGTGTGCATCGTCCATAGATTATCTTTGGTTTGTCAACAATTTGTTTAAATAATATGTCTCCTCCTAAGAATTCTAAAAAAAAAAAAATGAATCTATTAAAAACTCTTGTTGCCATTGAAACAAAAGTGAAAATAAAATCATCTTCTCCTAGCCCTGAGAAGGCTAAGAAACCATAACTCAGGTGAGTACCCCAGGGCAAATTGTCCTCTTGTTTCATAGACATGCACTTTTTTGCCTTTTTGATTTTGCACTTGTGTGCACACTATGCTTGTCTGATTATAAGTAGTATTTCTAGCTATGATGGAATATCGCCTTAATAATTCAAATCTTACATGCTTTATGAACACAAAAGTGATTATATGAGATTCCCTTGTGGTTTAAAACACAAAATGTCATTAACAAATGGAATTCTTACTTTGAAATCAACATGTAACTTCATGTTCACTTTCAGAGAAATTATAACTTTATGACATTTACCCGTTCCCACACACTTCCAATTTGACACCCCTCAAGGAAAGACTTGAGGAAGATACAGAAATTGCATGTGACAAGCAATTTCTTCTCTATCCCTAAAGAGAGATTTATCAAATTCCACCAACTAAGAATTATTGTCTTGAACTTCTTTTAACCCTTGTCATGCTGAACCCGGAATATTCCGGTTTTGGCAGGAGGTGTAGACTAAGATCAGACTGCACTTATGTGCAGGCTGATCTTAGTCTATACCTCCTGCTTGTACTTTTCCTGCAAGAGTTGTTTATGAAGATGATTTCTAAAAGAAATAATTATTTTTGAACAAATTCTATCAGTGCTTTCAGCCCTTTGATTTGACAGCAATTCAGTAAAGTAATTTATACAGCATGACAAGGGTTAATATGGACCTCTCTAAATTTGTGTCGTATTGTAATGCATTTATTCCAGTCTGAAGGTGAATATGATCAAAGTTATAGAAAAAGATACTGCTCAAAAGCCAATGGGGAACATTTTTTTTTAGCAAAAGAAGAAAGCGACGGGTTGTAGCTGTCTATATAAAAATCGATCAGCCAATTTAAATCATTTGTTTCAAAGGGAAATGACCCTTAATCCTTTCCTGGTTAATCCCTGGTTTTAAGTCCCTGTGATTTTAAAATGGAGAAAATATTGCAAGCAATTTCTTCTTTTTCCACGATATTTTCTACTCTACTGAATGGTTATTTTTCAAATAAAGTCAACTTGAAATTTTCATCTGCAAATCCTTTGAATTTGGGCTGGTCTAAAATTTTGCAAAACAGGAAAGGGTTAAACGCTGTACTATTTTGATAATTTGGGGACTTGAATGACATAACTACAGCTTATTCTCTAATATTGTATATTCAAATCCAGGGTTAAGCATGACGTCTAAACCCTCTATCAGGGGTGTGGTCAATTCCCATGCCCGACTTGTCCGACTTTTCTACCTGCGGGCTAGTACATTTTTTGAGGCTACTTGTCCGTGGACAAGAAAATATTAGGGCAAATCTTGGAATGGTAGTAAATAGATAGAAGAGATTTATGAGCGTAATGTTTGTATCTTAGGCTAGAAAATATTGTTTTTAATGAAGAAAATGCTGAGTTCCAGCATTTTCTTCTTCTTATAAAATAATGTTTTCTCAAAATTTATCTGTTCTTCATCTTTTCATGGGCAAGTCCATTTTGATCCTGGACAAGTAGAAAATCACATTTTACTTGTCCATGGACAAGTAGAGAAAATCCGTATTTCCACATCCCTGCCTCTATTATATGTGGACTTGAGCAGGGGCTTGAGTCTTGACCCCCTATCAGATTTCAGAAAAATTGTCTTAGTAAATTTCAAAAATATGAAATAAGTTCTCGTTATCTTCCGATAGGTGGCATTTTTCAAATACTGACCTATCTAATTTGAGCATTCTGGGTAGTGTCATTCGTGACAACTCGGCCTATTCCATCGAACTTCATTCAAAATGTCAGCGCCCTTGAAATGCACGCTTCGTATTCTATATGACTCTTCTTAGAGCACGTGTAAGACGTGAATGCTTTCGCGATTTGAAATAATTATTTTTCTAATTAACTTTGGGCGACAGTTCAGTTAGATTTCTCCACAGTTGTATAAGTTTTATTGCAATTATCCACTTGCTACTTTTTGGCGATATAATATGGAGTTATGCGTACGACGTAGTAATATTTATCCCTATCAGGATAAGTGATACGTTCCCGAAGACAGGTCAATCTTCGGAGAATATGACATGTGCAGACAACGATAAGTTCTAGACTGCCCTACAAGAAATCTGAAACTGCACATGTCTATGGTCATATAATTATGTGGAGGTGTGGTATTAAACAATTCCCACACAGTGACACCTTTTGAAGCCCAAGAAAAATCAATGGGGAAAACCTTGTGGAAAATGAAGTAATTGCTTGTTTATAATTATAATATATAATTGCTTATAAGGCTATAAAGCCTACTTAGACAAAACTAATACCTGTATGCAAATATTAACCCAATCCCAAATGACAAAATGACTGATTCAAATTGATATAGGTTGCAGACAACAAAACAAAGTTGGTTTCAATTGAATAATAATATATCAGCTGTATGTTGGTAGAAAACATTGTGAAAAAAGAAGAAACTGCTGGTAACAGTTGTTTCTTCATTTTTTGTATTGTTTTCCATACCTGTATTTCTTTTATGCATAAGAATCGGGGATTGTTTGGGAATTGGTTAAACAATGCACTACTGAATGTCGTCTCAGCAGTAACAAAAGACACTGATGATGCCATAAGATTGTCATGCTAGTCAGGGACAAAATGTTATGTATTTGAAGATTTTAACACCCCCCCTTCCCCCTCAAATTTTTTTTCTTCTCTTTTGTTATTAAAGAAATAAGAAAAAGAATAATTGTTTAATCCTTATGCAAGATTGATTTATTTTCCCCTACGTAAACTACAAAATCTTATATTTTTTTAATGAGCGGCTCTGCCGCTTGTGAAATATTGCTTCTTTTCGTTAACTAAAAGAAAGATTAATCAGTCTTACAAAGAAACAAACAATTATCCCCAATTTCATAGTCACTTTAACCCATTACCAGAGGACAAAATTTCACACTGCTTTTAATTGAAAGAAGTTGCAGACGACATTTCAAATTGTGCTCAAATCGAGGAAAAAGTGCCAGATAGCATAACATTATAACAAGCAATTTCTCCTTTTCCCACCAAGTTTTCATTGATTGAATTTCTACACAGCCTCAGAAGGTGTCAATGTAATGTAATGTGTTGACCCTTGTTAGGCTGTATAAATACTGAATTGCTGTAAACTCAAAGGACTGAAAGGTCTGAAAGAACATGTTGTTCAAAACTCAATATTTCAATTTCATAAACAACTCTGGCAGGAAAAATACAAGCAAGAGGTGTGGACCAAGATCACTTATGTGCAGGCTGATCTTGTTCTACACCTCCAGCCTAACCCAGAATATTCCGGATTCAGCATGTAAAGGGTTATTAGATGTCCAGTAAAATAAAACTGGCTCTGTCACTCAATGTTTATAAATTATTCCTCTCTTGATCTATTCACCCTACATTTAAACAAATTAATATTGATTATATTTTTATATCATGGTCACTTTAAAAGGTGTCATGTTGAGCTTTGTCACTTACAGTTAGGTAAATACAAATTTAATTGATTATTGATCTATTGATTTTTAATGGGTAACAGTGTCATAGTGAAAATACTCATTCATTTTATTTGTGATTGATCCCCAAGTCCAATTATGTTAACCCTTGTCATGCTGAGCCTTGAATATTCCTGTTGAGGAAGGAGGCAAAGACAAAGATCAGCCTACACATATGTATGATCTTATTCTACACCACCTGTTTATGGTTTTAGACCACATTTGTTTATAAGATAAATTAAATTAAGAAATATTCAATCATGATTAGGGCATTTAACTGCTTTCAGTCTTTTCATTTTAATGCAATTCCAAACAGGCATTGTATTCAGCATGGCAAGGGTAAATACTAGTTTCAAACAGGGATGTCAATACTTTTTGTAACACGTTTGTACTATTCAATAATCAAAAGACCTTAAAAAGAAAGAAAGGGGGGCAGTGGTTAAGGTAATAAACTTGTAATCAGATAGAAGTTGGAGTTTGCAGGTTAAAATCCCACCCGCCCTGCTGGTCAGGGGGGTATGTCAATGGGTAACATTTTCAGAGCAGCTGCATAGTACTAGCGATACCAAGGGGGCACATGAATAAGTGAAGTTTTCTATGATATATATTAAAGAACGTTCAAATTGGCTTGATCCCATTACCAGATTGCAAATTTTAGACTGGTCCAAATTGAAAGGAGTTGCAGACAACAATATAAAGTTTATTAAATTTTAGATTATTTTCAACTTTCTTCATTTTACACAATGTTTTCCCAATTTTCTTTCTTGAAGGGCGTCCAAAAGTGTCATTGAGTGGAAATGGGTTAAACCCCTGTCATGCTGAACATGAAATATTCCTGTTTTGGCAGGAGGTATAGACAAAGATCAGCCTGCACATAAGTGCAGTCTGATCTTTGTCTTCATTACCTGTCAAATTCAAGCCACAGTTGTTTATGAAAACAATTTTCAAAGAAGTATTGATCAACCACAGAAGTTTTCAATGCTTGCAGTCCTTTGATAGTAATGCATACCCTATGTAAATAAACAATTAAAAGTTACAAGTTTGACAGTTGTATGACGTTTATCTGGACTTAAACAAAGTTTTCACATTTTGAAAAAAAGAAAAAAGAACTTCATTGTGTGCCTAACGTTTTCCCAAACGTTTTCCCGCCTTTGGACATCCCCCAAAGAAAAACAATTGAGACTAAATTGTGTAATTAAATGAAGGAATTGCTTGTGACAAGCAATTTCTTCATTATCCACAATGTCTTCTACCAAGAAAGTTGAAAAAATCTGAAAATTCATAGACTTGAAGTTATTGTTTGCAGTTTTTTTTAAATTTGGACCAGTCTAACATTTTGTCGTCTGGTAATGGGTTAATTGCTGGGTTCTTGTGTCCCTAGTATTTCATAGGATGGGAGATGAATAGAATCTTTGGTTTACATCAAAACCTTGTAACTATGACTTGCAACAAGCTCAAGTTACAACGATTTTAAAGTAAATCTACAAAATGTTATCAGTTCTAGTGCTTGACACCTAAATTATTCAGTCATCTTCGATGAGAGTTTATATTATAAACTGTAATCCTTACTGCTAATTTGTTTTGATTCGGTAAAAAGTTCAAGTGTTTGTCAAGTAAAATTATTGGAGCTTCGCAAAATTTGGTGGTTTAAGTACATTGTATGCATACTCATAAAGACAAAGGCTTTTTATGCTCCCCCCATGTAATGGCAAGGAGCATGTTAGGTTGCTTCTGTCCATGTGTGAGTGAATGTGTGGGTGCAGCTGTGGGTGGTTGTTGTCAATTCTTGTACGGAGCATATCTTCTACATTATTTGATGGATTTCAAAAATAACTTGGTACAGTTGTTTCCCTTGTAGTGTTGTGCAAATAGTTCTTTTTGATACTCTATGTGTGTGATGAAGTATTCAGAATATGCGCTGATCATCTAAGGAAACTTCAAGTTCCTAGCTGTCTACAGAGTGAAAAGTAGAGACTGATCTGCAGATTTTGTTGATTTGAGACTCTGCTACGCACAGTCTCAGATAACTGGAAAACTTTCACTCACGCTCAAATACTTTTTGCTCTGACCAACTTTAGGAAAAAGGTTGCCCTGAATGGGTTAAATACTATCATATATAACTTATCAAAATTTGATTCTAACATATTTCCAGCAAGCCACATCTGAAAAATAGTTAGTGTCAAATGTTTGACATAGAATCATAAATATTTGGTCGCAGATCGAGATAAAATTGCTATATTGTTGCGAAGGATGACACAGAAAATGAATACAATGTCAACAGGACCATTTAACTCGGGGGAAACTTGATCAATTCTTTTGATCAATCTTGATCAATGAACTACCCTTTTATTAATCATTTTACCTTCACCCATTACCACAATTCCTCATTTTCATGTTTCTGGGAATTATTTGAGGAGGGCATTCAGAAGTCCTTTACTCACTGTGTTTTTTTCGCTCTATTTAGTTTGACTATTGGAAGAATAGGGGGGGCTATTCCAGTCTCCTGGGTGTCAGTGTTGGCGTCAGCATCAGTGTAATGGTTTGGTTGAACCAATGCGCAAGTGCCATATATTAGCTTCTACTAATCCTGTTGCTCTGAAACTTAGCATATGTTTTGTGGCAATAATATCAGCCTCTATACACAAATTCAATGCTTTGACATTCATTCTAGTGGAATTTCGACCCTTTTTGGACTTACAAAAATTTGATTCAACCTCGCATGCAACTGTCATGTATGTTTAATGCTATTGCTTTGAAACTTTGCACAATTCTTTGTGACCTGCATATCATCTTCTAGGCAAAGATTCATTACTCAGACATTCATTTTAGCGGAGTTTTAACCCTTTTTGGACTTTAAAATTCTTATTATATCCCCCAAAACTATGTTTGTATGGTATATAGGAATCAGCTTGTCAGTTCGCCAGTTGGTCCATCCGTCCATCCATCTGTCTGTAGCTTTTTCATGTCCGCTCAATTTCTGGGCAACCATTGGACGGATTTGATTCAAACCTTACTGATATGATCAGTATCGAGCAGAGATTTGCATTTTTTATTTTGGTTATGGTCCATTGATTTTTGATGGAGCTATGGCCGTTTGGTGAAAAATCGTGTCCGCTGAATTTCTGAGCAACCATTGGTCAGATTTGATTAAAATTTCACAGAAAGACTCGGTATAAGCCAGACACGTGCACATCCTATTTTGGTTATGGTCAATTTATTGTTGACTGATTTATGGCCCTCTAATTAAATAGTCCATTTTTGTTACATTTCTGTGGCTTTTTTGTGTCCACTCAATTTCTTGGCAACTATTGGACGGATTTTATTCTAACTTCACTGGTATAATCAGTATCCAGCAGAGAAGTGCATTTTTTATTTTGGTTGCAGTCTATTGATTTTTGAAGGAGTTAAATCGCTATGGTGAAAAATGTGTCAGCTCAATTTCTCAGCAACCATTGGATGGATTTGATTCAAATTTCACAGAAAGGCTTGGTATAAGTCAGACATGTGCACACCCTATTTTGGTAATGGTCCATTTATTTTTGTCTGATTTATGGCCCTTTAATTAAAGAGTCCATTTTTTGTTACATTTCTGTAACTTTTTCATGTCTGCTCAATTTCTCTGCAATTATTGGACAGATTTTATCTAAACTTCACTGATATAATCAGTATTAAGCAGAGATGTTCATATTTTATTTAAGTTACGGTCCATTGATTTTTGACGGATTCATGGCCCTTCGGTGAATAATGTTTTCAGCTCGATTTCTCAGGAACCAAATTGGACGGTTTTGATTCAAATTTCACAGAAAGACTTGGTATAAGTCAGTCATGTGCACACCCTATTTTGGTAATGGTCCATTAATTTTTGACTGATTTATGGCCCTTTAATTAAAAAGTCTTCAAATAACTTAAGATTTAAATTGAGAAAGATTAAGATTAATGTAGAAAAGCTTCATTTTTTAACAAAGTGAAATACATCAAATTTTGAAGAAATTTGCGTATCTTCTTATGTGTAGATGGTTTACAAAAATAAACTGGAACTACCCGAAGTAACTGGTCAAGCGGAGTAACTCTGTATATTAATAGGGGCCCATTATACAGTAAATCAAGTACATTGCGAATGGTTTGGATAATTTTTCATGATATGGGAGAAAAACTATTAGTACTGCCTAACAACTAATGTTACTGTTGAGCTGATATATTTTTATATTGATGAATTGTGTCTGCATGATACCTGCTACAGTAATAAAGTAATTTTGATTACAGCTTTTTCATGATGGAACAATGATGCAGTTTACATTCACCTCTTGTAGTGTGATATTGTAAAGGTTAACCATAATGACCAGATGACTGAATTTTAGACTGGTCCAAATTCAAAAAAATTCTATTAGAGACATTTAAAAATAGAAAATTTGCTTTTTTGGGTATGAAATTTTGTGGGCATTATGAAGAAATGCTTGTTGCAGATGATTTCTTCATTAACCTAAATGTTTTCTTGTGGAGTATATAAAAGTGGAGTTGTGTGGGAATGGCCTAAACATACTATGGAAGACAAACATTACTGTTAAAGGGTTTGCATTATTTTCCAGGGGTTCAAAGTGAGCTGTTAAACAAGTTTATTTGCTTTCAATTTGAGAAAAATAGGATTTTGTATGGCCCTTGCCATTTGGTAGGATATAAATGGTGTATTCAAATAAAATCTATAGAAGGAATATTGTAAAGTTTGTATTACACATTACTCTCAGGGAACTGCCAAAAATTGTGGCTCCCAAAAACTATCATTATATTTGTGGCTTTCAAACACTATCATTAATTTGTGACTACAAAACTGAGAATGATCCAAATGGCCTTTAAATGACTCTAAAAATATTCATGGTGGATTATGAATTAACCCTTTAAACCCCAATCACACTAAACCAAGTTCCCACTATGTCAATGTAAAATTGTACCTATGCAGTACAAACTTGTACAACGTAGAAGGAACGCAGTAGAAACTGATAAGGATGCGATCTTTATGGTCTTGGCTGAAGTAGGTGAATTTTGAACATGTTACTAAAAAACTTAGGAGGACCTGATCAAATCAGGATGCAGTAAGGACTCAATAAGGACGTGGGAGTAACGGTTTTGACATAGTGTCAACGGGGCATGAACCTAATATGGTCTTCATCGACGAAGTACAAACCTTGTATGGACAGGAAAGATAGGACTGCTTTCTTACTGCATTCATATGATGTCATTTGAGTATCCATCACGATCCACAAATTCATAATAAGATCACGCAGGGCGCAGTGAACGTAGTAACCATGTAGTAAGTGCATTGGGCAATCTAAAAGTTCTAAGAAAGAACGTAATAAAAACGCAAAGGACGACAAAACTTAGCTGGGACTTGTTAGATGCAGTGACATCCTGGCTGGGGCGTAGTAAAGATATAGAACCAACTAGAAAACTGTGTTTTTTTCTGTATTTCACCCGATTCCCCCTGCCTTTGTGAAGTTTTAAGAACGCAGTACGGTCTTTGTGGTCTCTGTCGGAGTGTGGCGGGGCATTACTGTACAAATCTATGATTTTACGTTGTTATGATTTTACACTTTAGAAGCATTGTGGAAAAGGAAGAAATTGCTTGTAACAAAAAATTTCTCCTTTTCCCACAATATTTTCTATCATATATGGGTGGTTTAATTTTGAATTAAACGAAGTTTTCACTGTCTCAATTTGGCCTTGTCTTAAATTTTAAAAAAGAAAAAAAACGGGGAACGGTTAAGATTCACAAACAGTAAATGAATATTTTTAAAAATTGATATTATATTCAAGCATGTTCATGAAGTTTCATTTATAAGGTGAAAAGAGACAAAAGAATTCATTTCTATATCACACTATATTCCACATTAAATATTGAAAGACATAAATTTCTATTGATATTAAAATTGCAGCACATTCTGTCAAAATTAAATTTTGCTAATATCCTTTATATCAGGGTATAGATCATAGATTGTGCCATAGGGCATTTAAGTCTAGACTTTTGTAAAGTATTGAATAGTCTTTTCTTTTCAAAGGAATTCTAATTGTCATTTAATCCAACACTCATTTTTAAAACATCATTATTTAGGAAATATTTCAAAAATAAAGGGCTTAGCCGATTATCAGATAACAAAATTCTAGACTGGTCCAAATTCTTTAGGGGCGTCAAAAAGCATCATTATGACTGTGGAAATGGTTTAAAGACTTTTTGAATTTGCCAAAAGGTTTAATATAAAGAACAGAACAATATTATGATAATTTGTTGTATGGTTGTATGATGTATAGAACCAGTTTCATCAGTATTTCAGGTACATTCGTGTTTCTTGCACTTAACCATAGTCTCCTTCATTTCTTATACCTGTTGAGTACCATGGCAAGTCGGTGTATGTACATTAATAGTGTGTTAGTCTGTTAGTTATAGTCCGTCCTCCTGAATTTGTCTTGACAATTACTCATACACTTATGGATGGATTTCAAAATAACTTGGCACAATTATTCTCCATCATGAGTTGATGTGCCATTTGAAAGAATCTTTGGGATATTTCTAATGTCAAGGTCACAGCTCAAGGTCCAACACTAAAATTGTGTTTGTCTGGACAATTCCTCCTACATTTATGGATGGAATTTAAAATAACTTGGCACAATTATTCTACATCATGAGTAGATGTGCCATTTGAAATAATTTTTGGGATATTTCTAATGTCAAGGTCACAGCTTATGGTCAAATTGTGATTGTCAAGAGCATTCCTCCTAAATTTATGGATGGATTTCAAAATAAATTAGCACAATTATTCTCCATTATGAGTAGATGTGCCATTTGAAAGAATTTTTGGATAGATTCAAGTTCAAGGTCACAGCTTATGGTCAAACTCTAAAACTGTTCTTGTCTGGAGCATGATGCTTACAAAACTTTGTGGGATCGACAGCAGTTATCCTGGGACAACCATTTAGTTTTATTGGGAGCCGCCGTCATGGTGCAATCGGTAGCGCATTAGACTCCAAATCTTCAATCATTGGATGTCATGGGTTCAATCCCTGATGACGGCACTTATCCTTTCCGACATTTGTCTCTCACCAATGGGTGGATAATAGTAAACCTAAGTGGGATAGCAGCTGGAGGCTTGGAAAGGATATAGTGGTTGTACTGGTGTGAGAAACAACAGGAATTCATTGTTAATCCCTCCAGGCGCAGCGACATAACTGAAATACTGTTAAAAGTGGCGTTAAACCCCAAATCAATAAATCATTTTATTGGAGCCAATAGCTGATCCTCCTACTTAGGCACATATTTTATCATTAGCACATTGATGAGATTATTTTGTCAATTTTTGCATGATGTGCAATTTGAAACACATTTTCAGATAGCATCAAAGTCACAGCACAGAGTCATATTTTCAAATTGAACTTGTCCAAAGCATTTGCCTGACATGGTTATCAAATAATTTAGGACACTTGTTCTCCATAATGAGTAGATGTGCCAATTGAAACAAACTTTCAGACCAGGGTTTTCCTTGACCCTCTCCTTCTTTGAATTTGGACCTCCATTTTTCAGAAATGACCCCAAAAATAGCTAGACAGCCTTCTTTATCTTATAAGATAGGGGTCATAATGTGGCAAAATGACCCCCTGTTTTCAAAGTAGAGGGGAAAACCCAGTTTCAGACAGATTCAATGGAAGGATACAACTATAGCTCATGGTCAAATATTCTACAGGCTTGATATGTTGTCCAGTTAAAGACATGCAAATGTACCTGGATATGGTATGAACGTAGACTTAAATAATATTTTTTATTTTTAAACCTTTAACTTAGTTTAATCGTAAAAAGATTAATTCGATAAATTTACTATATAACAAAATTAAAGACAACACTATATAGTGCATTAAAACTGAAAATTAAGTGCCAAACATGGCAGAAAACATTGTGAGAAATAGCTTCAAGCTTAATTTCTAAAGCATGTACAAATGTAGGATATAATTTTGTGGTAATGAGATAAATAAATTACATACAAAATTTCAAAATACACCTAATTTGTAAAAAAAGTATAGAATTAAATATATTGAGTAATTTTGACTGTATACAGTCGACATTTTCCTTTTCCTATAACATTATCTTTATCGCAGAATTAACTATGGTATTGTGTGGCATGATGACTTCAAAAAGAAGTCTTAACCTTTGTCATGCTGAATAAAATCCTCTACAGAATTGCATTAAAATCGAAGGGCTGATAGTGCTGGATGTAATCATTGTTGGTTAATAATTCTTTTGAAAATGTATTTCAATTCTGGCTTAAAAGGGATAGGCAGGAGATGTAGACTAAGATCATACTGCACATATGTGCAGGCTGATCTTTACCTATACCTCCTGCCAAAACAGGAATATTCCGGGGTCAGCATGACAAGGATTAATTGTCTGATAATAAGTTCACCTTTTTACCATTTCATTGTAATTTTCATTTGCAGTGAATTTCAATACCGTCAGTAAATAAAACGGAATTGAAAAACAAACATGTTTAATGTCATGAGACGGTCAGCTTGTTTGATGATTGGCTTATAAGTGTACATAGGCCTCTGTTCTGTTCTGTTTAACAAGGGATCATGGAACATTCAAATTAAGCTTTTCCTAAATAACAAAGTTTTATGCTTGTCTAATTTCAAACACCAGTGTGGAGTATTCTTACAAAGCCAACTTAACTTATACATGTCACTTTGAATTTTAACCCATTACCAGGAGGCAAAATTTCAGACTGGTCCAAACCGAAAGTAGTTGCAGACAACAGTTTAAAGTTTATGAAGTTTTTTATTTTTTTAATTTTCAGGATAGAAAACATTGTGGAAAATGAAGAAATTGCTTATTGTAAGCAACTGTTCTTTATTTTCCACATTGTTTTCCCAAATATTTTTTTAGAGGGGCGTCAAAAGAGCCATTATATATGTATGCCCAATATATTAATAGGCAAATCATCGGTTGACAACCCGAAATATCTTGATTAAGCTGTAGTTACAACAAAAAATAGTTCTTGAATATTCTGGAACTAGTTCAAGAAGTATATATTGCACCAGTTCATTTTCAAGACCATTTTATAGCAGTTAAATAATTAGTTCTAGAATTATTCTTGAACATATGCATTCTTGAACAGCCTTTGATCATTCTTGAATGTTCTAGAACTTTTTTCAACCAGTTCTTGAGCTATTTCTTGAACCAGTCAGAAGTATAGATACAAAGTATGAATAAACAAGAGGGCCATGATGGCCCTTTGTTGCTCACTTGAGCAACTTCTATTAAATTTCGGGAGGCAGGGTTCACTTTAACATGGTAGTGATCGAATCCTATGTTTTTGATGATGTCAGTGCTTCTTTAGGGACAAGGCAAAGGTAATTGTAAGTAAACAATAAAAATGCTTTATTAGCTGCTGGATGGCTTACTGGAGTCACATGAAAGATTCTATTTTCCTAGAGGAGGATTTGAATTCTTTGGTAAAAAAGTCTCCAGATAATATGGAAGTCCTTGGTTGCTAATGAAACAAGAAATTAACCCTTGTCATGCTGAATAAAATCCTCTACAGAATTGCTTTAAAATCAAAGGGCTGACAGGACAAGATACAAACATTGTGGGTTGATAATTCTTTTTGAAATTTATTTTATATACAACTCTGGCTTAAAAGGGACAAGCAGGAGGTGTAGATGTGCAGGCTGATCTTTGTCTATACCTCCTGCCAAAACAGGAATATTTTATGTCCAGCATTACAAAGGTTAAAAGATGTTTTCTTTATCACTCTATTTAGTTTGAAGTAAAAGGAAGTGTGTTAATTGACCCCTAGGGCTGCTCTAGTGACCCCTAGGCCAGGGCCAATATGACCCTAGGAGGTAATGGTTTTAGCAAACCTTTTAGAGGTGTACTAAGCACTGCTACATGTGAAATATCTAAGCTCTAGGTTTTATGGTTCTGGATGAGAAGGTTTTTTAACTTTTCCTATAATCATAAATTCTATGTAAAATTAAGTGACCCCTAGGGCGGGGCTAATTTGACCAGGGGGTCATGATTTGAGCCAAGTTTGTAGTGGTCTACTAAGTTATGCTTCATATGAAATATCAAAGTTCTAGGCTTTGTTGTTCTGGAGAAGATAATTGAATTTCTTATATGAATTCTATGTAAAAGCAAGTGACCCCTGGGGCAGGGACAATTTGACCTCGAGAGTCATGATTTGAGCAAACTTGATAGCGGTCCTCACATGAAAGCTCTGTGCCTTGTACTTTCAGAAAATAATATTTTTGAAATTTTCAAATTTTGAACCCCTTCTTGGGCCTCACAGCCAAAGTGTGCATTAGACCGGAACAATATGAGGAATTTTGATAGTCACCCAAGGAATATTTACATGAAATTATTTCAAAATTAGACCGACCGTTTTGGAGGAGATTTTGTTTGAATCAAAAAAGACGACAGACGACAGGCATCCATCAATCCTAAAAGCTCACATGAGCACTATGTGCTCAAGTGAGCAAAAATAGTCATCAGATCACAAACTTGAAGGTTTTGAACTTAAAGTAAACATTCTTGTTTGTATTTAGGTTCTGGAACTTGCAAGGATTTTGAACCAAGTTCTAGAACTGTAGGGTATTGAACCAAAGTTGTAGCAAGGTTCTAGAACTCAAGTTCTTAAGTTCTAGAATTTGCTAAGTGCCGGAACTACTCAGGTCTAGAACTTTGACAAGCTCTAGAACTCAAGTTCTAGAAGTTCAACAAAACCTCAAAAAAGTTCTTGAAGTTCTAGAACAGAGGTAACCATATACTACAGCTCATATCTCTATATAGTTACTTGTTATCAAAGTAATATCAAAAAATTAATTCACCACATCATTGCTCATATTCAAATAGGAAATAAATATGATATCCAACACATTCAAATGAAACCAAAGTAAAACAGCAAGGTCAGTTCCCTGGTTGAGGCAAATATCCTTTTCGACATTAGTCAGTGCCACCAATGGGTGGTTAATCGTAAAACTCAGTGAAATGAGTAGCTGGAGGCTTAGAAAAGGTGAAGTGTTTAGGTACTGGTGTGAGAAATACTAGGAATACATTGTTTAGGTACACCAGCCTCTGTAGTATGACTGAAATACTGTCAAAAGTGGCGTAAAAACCCATTCAGTCGATCAATAAATCCAAATGGAATGGGTGTTGCATGAGAAAAGTACTTGGTTACAATGAACGCATGGTTGAATATTATGTTCTGGTAAATAATTAATGTGGAAAAGGTTTAATGAAAAAATTAATGGATGTCACCATGGGAATCAGTAGATCAAACATCAAAATGTGATCTGAGAGTGAACCACAATGTAATTAACCCAGGATGTATAACCTGACTTTTGTAGATCCAACATTATAAAATTCTGGTTATTGAAAATTTTGGACTGGGAGTGATTATTAACAGGATAAAGCGATATATTTTTTCTGTAGATATTTTTGATTCTTTTTGTGTCTAACAAGGTCATCAATGTTGGAAAGACCAATAAAGTAGATTAGCCCTTGTCATGCTGAACCAGGAATACTCCTGGTTTTACAGGAGGTATAGAAAAGATTAGCCTGCACGTAAGTGCAGTCTGATCTTTGTCTACACTACCTGTTTGTATCATCCAAGTCAGTATTATTCATTACATTGATTTTCGAAAGAAATAATGACCAATATCTAATTATTCAAGTGCTTTCAGTCCTTTGAATTTAATACAATACCGGAAAGTTTTTTATCAGCATAACAAGGGCTCTAATGAAGAATATCCAAAATGAATAGTTACAGTTCAAATGTACATGAAGGTGTTTAATTATTGGTAAATGTGGCCATATTTTGTAATAACTTAGATAGTAATAAGCTCTCTTATGGTTATAATGACCACTGATTGTTGATGAAATTTTTAAAATCTTTGTCTTTTTGTGAAAAAATCTTTTTTCTTGAGGGGTGTAAAAAAAGGGATTGTGTAGGAAAAGGTTAATAATTATGTATCGACCCATTACCGGATAAAAAAAAATGGACCAATGAGGTACCAATTCAAAGAAGTTGTAGACAACATCTCAAAACGAAAATAAATTCTGTTATATGAAGTAGAAATATTGGAAGAAAAATTGCTTGAAACAAGTAATTAGCAATTTCAAACAGACAATTCCTTCTTTTTACACAATATTTTCCAACAAGGTTATAAAAAAAAAAACCCAGCTTGTGTGGTAATATGCAAACAATTGAAATTATGGCCATTTTAAAACAAATTGTAAGAGGATTGATGGCCTAACCCTTTCCTGAATAAACCCTGGATTTCACATTGCTATGATTTTATAGAAAACATTGTGAAAAAAGAAGAAATTGCTTGTCACAAGCAATTTCTTCGTTTTCCACAATATTTTCTACTTTTCTACCCTATTGAATGGTTAATTTTCAAATTAAATCAACCTTGAACTTTCGTCTACAAAACCTTTGAATTTGGGCAGGTCTAAAATTTTGCAAAACAGGAAAGGGTTAATGGGGTTAAGCCGGTTCCCATGCAGTGACACCTTCTTACATCCCTCATGAAAAAACCTCTTGAAGGCATTTTGGAAAATGAACAAATTGAATTCAGAATTTTCTTTATTATGCACAGTGTTTTTAACCTCAAAAGACAAAAGATTTTTGAAACTTCATCAACTAAAAATTGTCATCTGCAGCTTCTTTTTATTAGGACCAGTCTAAAATGTTGGCGTCTGGTAATGGGTTAATACCACTTTTAACAATATTTAAGTCATTTTGTGGCAGCTGGAGCACTTAAAAGTAGTTTTCTGGTATTTCGTATACTAGTCCTACCACAACATCCTTTCCGAGCCCTCTTGTGGGCGACAAATATATGAAAGGCTATGGCTGGGGATAGATACCAGAACCACTTGATAAGAATGCGTACAAACTGTGATGTGGTGGGGGGGGCATAACTTTAAGATGAATTATATTCAGTGTCCTATTATGACAAGCAATTTCTTCATTTTCCATAATGTTTTCTAAAGCCATTTTACTTAAGAGGTGTCCAAAAGCATCATTGTTTGGGAATGGGTTATAAGGACACACTAGTTAGAAAAGGAGAAATAGCTTGTTACAAGCAATTAGTCCTTTTCTTACTATGTTATTCTCTAGAACAATGTGAGTATAGTGTGTCAAAAAGCTGGAGTGAAAAATGGTTGTGAGAAACAAAAACTTGTTAGAAAAGGAGCAATAACTTGTAACATTTACCAATTTCTTCTATTTTCAAGTTAATTGTTTTTCTACTCTATTCGACTAAATTTTCAAACTCCACCAATATAATCTAAACTAAAAGTCTAAATTATTCCTTGATTGTAACAGAATTAAGGGGCTATAAAAATAGTATTGTTGCCTATTAATTATTTCAATAAAACCCAAAACAAACTGTGAAAAGGTATTTTTGCTTGTAGGATCATGCTTGTAAACTCTACCTTGAGACTTTTTACAGTTTACTTTACTTTTTAAGTGTTTTCACTATTGTATTTATGTTTTTGACAGATTTTGTTTTATTTCAATTTTATGGCTGTGGATATTTACTAAGCTATTGGTGAGATTGTCTTTGTAAAGTATTTTACTCACGTATTGATTACAAGATGTTTTTTCTTGATTTAATTCAGTGATAATTATAAAAACCAGAAAAAGAATGAAAAAAATAATAGGTTCAGGTTTCTAAAACAAGAAGAGAAGAACCTGCTCTTGACAAGATTATAAAAGTTTACACTGGTTTAGCCCATTTCAATACAAATTCAGCTTTATTCAGCCCTCTAAGAAAAAATGAAAACATAAGGTTAAATGAAAAAATGTTCTTAACCCTTTCCTGTTTTTTGAAATTTTAGACTGGTCCAATTTGAAAGAGGTTGCAGACGACAATGAAAAATGCAAGCAATCTGAAATCTGACCATTCTATGTGGTAGAAAACATTGTGGGAAAAGGAGAAATTGCTTATTATAAGCAATTTCTCCTTTTTCCACAATGTTTTCTCAAGTATAAAATCACAGTGACGTAAAATCCCGGGTTTATCCAGGAAAGGGTTAAGAAGAATTTTTTGCTATCTCATGATTATTTGAGCTGATTTGGAAAGACAAAAGAATTTCTTGCTCTTGAAATTGTCATCCACATCAATTTTTAATTGGACCAGTTTAAAATTTGACATGTGGTGAAGTTGGTTAAATTGAAAGACCCTTCTGACAGCAAAGGTTATTAGACAATGGGGTAAATTGTCGAAATGTGAATTAGAAAGTGTAGCAAACACTTTGGAAAAAAGAGAAATTTCTTGAAAAGTATTTTCATCTATTACCACTTGATTTTCTTTCATTTAGATTATAAGAATGTGAAACTATGTTTGTATTAATTAACCCATTCCCACTCAGTGACACTTTTGGACGTCCCTGAAGAACAACAATTTGAGATAACATTGTGGAAAATTTAGAAATTGCTTGTGACAAGCAATTTCTTCATTTTCCACAATGTTTTCGACCCAGAAAGTTGAAGAAATCTAAAATTTCATAAACTGTAAATTATCGTCTGCAACTCCTTCCAATTTGGACCAGTCTAAATTTTTGTCATGTGGGAATGGGTTAAACAGATATACATGATGTATGCTGTTTCTTTAGTCCATTAACTACACCATCCTGCTCTTTATGACCCTCCCCCCCAAGAAAAGAGTTTTGGAAAACATTATTGAGAATGAAGAAACTGCTTGTTACCAGCAATTTTTTGTTCACCTAAGCAGGAATTCCTGAAGGAGAGTTTTGTGATCTAGCTGTGTCCGTGGGTCTGTTTTTTTTTGTCATGTGAGTCAATATTTTGTATGCACTCTGGAAACCACAATTTTAAGTCAAATGTGTTGAAACTTTGTCATAATGTTTGTTTCCACGAAACCTTGGACAAGTAAAATATTGGGTCACATAGGGTAAAAAACTAGGTCACTTCGCAAAATCTTAGAAAAATCTTGTGTGCACTTTAGAGGTCACATTTTTGCCTCAAAAATCTTGTATGCACTCTAGAAGTCACATCTTTGCCTCAAATCAATTGATATTTTGTTTGAATACTCTGTCAAGTTTTAGGTGGGGTTACAAACTAGTTCACAGAGTCAAATCTTGGAAATGGCCTTAATTGTACAGGGTTAGCTCTGGCTTGAAAAAGTTTTCACCATCACTTTTGCCAAATTAAAAAAGTTGGGGCCAAATGGAAAAAGTTGGGACCAAATTGAGAAGGAGTTGGTACCAAAGTCGATCATTTTTTAACTGCACTTTTATTATACGCCCGTCGAAGACGGGACGTATTATGGGATCACCCGTGGTGTCCGGGCGTCCAGGCGTCCGGTTGTCCGGGCGTCCGGGCGTCCGGTCGTCCGGGCGGTGTCCATTTCTTTGTCCGGAGCATAACTCTGTCACCGTAAGTCCAATTGACTTTAAACTTGGCAGTTATATTCTTCTCATTGATACGGAGTGCAGTGCGCAATAACCATAACTCTACCTGGCCTATTTTTTGAGTTATTGCCCTTTGTTGTTTCTCATACTTGAATCTTGTCCGGAGTATATCTCTAAAAGTATTATAGCTAGGATCATGAAACTTCATGGGTGTATAGATCTCACCAAGGGGGAGTGCAGTGCACAAGAACCATAACTCTACCTGGCCTATTTTTTGAGTTATTGCCCTTTGTTGTTTTTCATACTTGAATCTTGTCCGGAGTATATCTCTAAAAGTATTATAGCTAGGATCATGAAACTTCATTGGTGTATAGATCTCACCAAGGGGGAGTGCAGTGCACAATAACCATAACTCTACCTGGCCTATTTTTTGAGTTATTGCCCTTTGTTGTTTTTCATACTTGAATCTTGTCTGGAGTATATTTCTAAAAGTATAATAGCTATAATGATGAAATTTCAGGGATGGATAGAGCTCAACAAGTAGGAGTGCATTGTACAAGAACCATAACTCTACCTAGCCTATTTTTTGAGTTATTGCCCTTTGTTGTTTTTCATACTTGAATCTTGTCCGGAGTATATCTCTAAAAGTATTATAGCTAGGATCATGAGACTTCATGGATGTATAGATCTCACCAAGGGGGAATGCAGTGCACAAGAACCATAAATCTACCTGGCCTTTTTTTAGAGTTATTGCCCTTTGTTGTTTTTCATACTTGAATCATGTCCAGAGTATATCTCTAAAAGTATAATAGCTAGAATCATGAAATTTCATGAATATATAGAGCTCACCAAGTGGGAGTGCATTGTACAAGAACCATAACTCTACCTAGCCTATTTTTTGAGTTATTGCCCTTTGTTGTTTTCCATACTTGAATCTTGTCCGGGGGTATATCTCTAAAAGTATTTTAGCTAGGATCATGAAACTTCATGGGTGTATAGATCTCACCAGGGGGAGTGCAGTGCACAAGAACCATAACTCTACCTAGCCTATTTTTTGAGTTATTGCCCTTTGTTGTTTTTCATACTTGAATCTTGTCCGGAGTATATCTCTAAAATTATAATAGCTAGAATCATGAAATTTTATGGATGGATAGATCTCACCAAGGGGGAGTGCAGTGTACAAGAACCATAACTCTACCTGGCCTATTTTTTGAGTTATTGCCCTTTGTTGTTTTTCATACTTGAATCTTGTCTGGAGTATATTTCTAAAAGTATAATAGCTATAATGATGAAATTTCAGGGATGGATAGAGCTCAACAAGTAGGAGTGCATTGTACAAGAACCATAACTCTACCTAGCCTATTTTTTGAGTTATTGCCCTTTGTTGTTTTTCATACTTGAATCTTGTCCGGAGTATATCTCTAAAAGTATTATAGCTAGGATCATGAGACTTCATGGATGTATAGATCTCACCAAGGGGGAATGCAGTGCACAAGAACCATAAATCTACCTGGCCTTTTTTTAGAGTTATTGCCCTTTGTTGTTTTTCATACTTGAATCATGTCCAGAGTATATCTCTAAAAGTATAATAGCTAGAATCATGAAATTTCATGAATATATAGAGCTCACCAAGTGGGAGTGCATTGTACAAGAACCATAACTCTACCTAGCCTATTTTTTGAGTTATTGCCCTTTGTTGTTTTCCATACTTGAATCTTGTCCGGGGGTATATCTCTAAAAGTATTTTAGCTAGGATCATGAAACTTCATGGGTGTATAGATCTCACCAGGGGGAGTGCAGTGCACAAGAACCATAACTCTACCTAGCCTATTTTTTGAGTTATTGCCCTTTGTTGTTTTTCATACTTGAATCTTGTCCGGAGTATATCTCTAAAATTATAATAGCTAGAATCATGAAATTTTATGGATGGATAGATCTCACCAAGGGGGAGTGCAGTGTACAAGAACCATAACTTTACCTAGCCTTTTTTTGAGTTATTGCCCTTTGTTGTTTTTCATACTTGAATCTTGTCCGGGGTATATCTCTAAAAGTATTTTAGCTAGGATCATAAAACTTCATGGGTGTATAGATCTCACCAGGGGGAGTGCAGTGCACAAGAACCATAAATCTACCTGGCCTATTTTTTGAGTTATTGCCCTTTGTTGTTTCATACTTGAATCTTGTCCAGAGTATATCTCTAAAAGTATAATAGCTAGAATCATGAAATTTCATGGATGGATAGAGCTCACCAAGTGGGAGTGCAGTGTACAAGAACCATAACTCTACCTAGCCTATTTTTTGAGTTATTGCCCTTTGTTGTTTTTCATACTTGAATCTTGTCCGGAGAATATCTCTAGAAGTATTATAGCTAGAATCATGAAACTTCATGGATGGATAGAGCTCACCAAGTGGGAGTGCAGTGTACAAGAACCATAACTCTACCTAGCATATATTTTGAGTTATTGCCCTTTGTTGTTTTTCATACATTGTTTGACAAAAATATTCATTCAAAATAACCTCAGTTCTATTCAAACCCCCAGTTAATATTAAGCAGTGTGACGGGCGTATCTTGTGACAATTTGGCACCTTGTTTTATATGTTGTTAAATAAAAAAGATGCATATTAACCCATTCCCACACAGTGACGCTTTTGGACACTGCTCAAGAATAACAATTGGGAAAACATTGTGCAATTTCTTCATATTACACAGTGTTTTCTACCCAGAAGTTGAAAAATCTAAAATTTAATAAACATTAAATTATTGTCTCAACTCCTTTGAATTTGGAATTGTCTACAATTTTACAGTGAGGTTACAGTGGCTTAAACAGGTTGTAAACATGGTCATTTATTTGTAATTTTGTCTTGAATGAATGTAGCTAAGTCATACACCTACAATGGTTTTACTCATCTCAATCATTGCTTTCAGAGAGAAGGAAATGATAATACTCCTCATATACATGTAATACGCTTGATTTGATAATAATATAGCAGACATCTGTAATTTAAAAAAAATATGTTTAACCCTTTCCTGTTTTATGAAATTTTAGACTGGTCCAATTTGAAAGAAGTTGCAGACGACAGGTAAAAGTGAGTGTAGTTTGAAAAGTAACCATCATACAGAGTAGAAAATATTGTGAGAAAAGAAGAAATTGCTTGTTACAAGCAATTTCTTCTTTTCTCACAATGTTTTCTCAAGTATAAAATTGTAGGGACGTAAAAAACAGTGATTGTACGGGAAAGGGTTAATTAAGGTTGAACATTCATGGGTACCGATGAACCAAAAAAAATTGATTTGATAATAATATAGCAGACATCTGTAATTTAAAAAAAATATGTTTAAGGTTGAACATTCATGGGTACCGATGAACCAAAATAAATTGTTTGTCTGCTTTTGGGACAGTAGAATTCTTGAAATTTCTGTCAAATTGTGACAATTTACCACTGTTACTATCAACAGCTCATCAGAATATCCTTCTTATTACCCATAAAAGCTAATTCAGTGTTTGAGCAAGGAATCGCTGTGGGTGACAAGATTAGAAACTGACTGAAACTGTCAGAAGAAATATCCAAATTTGGCAATTATATTCATCAGGAGAAGGCAAATGGTAGCCAGTTTAATGACACTTTTCTTAAAGGAGCCAATTTATGTGTGATGATTGAGGTCTACTGATACATAAACTGATAGCCATCATCTAAGAAGTTTTATCTGGTCATCCCTTATACTAAGTCATACCCACAATACAAAATTAATACAACCTGCCAGTCAACGATAGCATTTCATTTGGTCAATCAGCTCTGTAATTAAATTTGACAATGTGTTGGTCTTGTGTGAGTCTTGGTGACATAATTGACCTGATATACAAGCCTTTGAGCAATTATACACACTTGGCCATCAGGTACGATTTCCAGAGATTAGTCAGGGTCCACAAACTTTCGCAAAATGAAAAAAACTGGTGCCAGAATGTTATTTTTGTCCCATTTGACAACGATGGCGACTGAAAGCACGAACCCTGATTGTGTGCACTCTAGAGGGGTCATTTTAGCCCCTAATAATAAGTCATATTTGGTCAGAATATTTGTCTGCATTATATCTCAGTCAAGTTTGATATTGGGTCCATAATATCTTTGCAGATATTGAATTTGGTGCACATGGGGCCAAAATTAGGTCACTAGGTCAAATTTTTTAAATAAACACATTAGAGGCCACATTTTGGCCTCAATTGATTTAATATTTTGTCAGAATTTTGTTTCCATGAAATGTTGGCAAAGATGGACTTTTGGTCAAATTGTGTAAAAATCTAGGTTACTTGGTAAAATCTTAGATATGCCTCGTTTACACGCCAGAGGCCACATTTTTTGTTTAAGCAATTTGCACTCTAGAGGCTGCATTTTTGGCTCAATTGACTTGTTACTTGTTCAGAATGTTTGTCTCCATGAAAATAGCTATCAATCTTTATATTGGGTCACATGAGGTTAAAAACTAGGTCACTAGTTCTAATCTAAAGAAAAACTTCTTTGTAATTTACATGCTACTTTTCTGGCACAAGTATCTTGAAACTTTGTAAGAATGTTTGCTCTTGATGTCAAGACAAGATTTGATAACAGGTAACTTTTGCCAAAACTAGTTAATGTAGGATTTTGTAGTCATCAACTCTGGTGAGCTCTTTAGAGCCTGAATGGCCCTCTTGTCTCATTTTTCACATGGTTTACAACACAGGAAGACAGAGATATTTTAAAAATTCTATCAGTTCCAAATTGTCGTCTGCAACATCTTTCAATTGGAAACAGTCAAAAGTTTAAAAGTATGTGCTAATGGATAAAGACTGTTTTGTATAAACGGTTATAATAATTACGGTGTGAGTCTGAAAATAAAAAAAGAGAAAGATGTTTAATGACAGACTTAAGCCTTGTCACGCTGAACTCAGAATATTCCTGTTTTGTCAGGAGGTACAGATTAAGATCAGCCTGCACATAAGTGCAGTTTGATCTCAGTTTACCCCTCTGTTTGTCTCCTTCAACTCTGAGTTGTTGATGAAATTATTTTTCAATATATCACACAGTATTTTTAGGCCTTTGATTCTAAAACAAATTCAGATAACGATTTCATTCATCATGACAACGCTTAACTTATTTGGTTGTCATTTAAGATGTAAAATTGTCAATTTTTTTCATCAGGTTGTTTTATCAATTTTGATTAGCCTTCTGAGAAGATAAAATGGCATTAGAATCTCTGTATTTTCACTCTGGAGAATTGTTTGCTATTAATGTGCTATGTTTACTTTCATTTTGTCCAAAATTAATTGAATAATCTACTGTCATTGAGCATATTTGACGAAATTCACTATTGTGACCTGTCAGATAAAAATGGACCATCGTAAGGTGTTCTGTAAATAATACTTAAAAGGGAGATAGGATCCAGCAGAGGACAACTGGATGTAGTAATTTGAGACTAAATTGATGGTGTGCAAGCAAGATGTTGTAACTACATCTTTAATAAAGCTGTACTTATGACATTTGCTTGGTCACAGATGAAATACCATATTTAGTATGGTAGAATTGTGATTTGAGTTAAAGAAAATCTTCAAAGAGTGTTGACCTTCATCAGCCTAGTTTATCAATGCATTCAAACCAGGGTGGATACTCTTGTATGTTCCAGGAGATCCATTTTAGCCAGATAGGTAACAATATACAGGAAAAGCATGGTTTGAAAATTCTACTCGTCCGCTTGTCCTGCACAAATGTTTCTTTTTTTTATTGATATATGCAGGCTGAGTAGAAATTAAGACTATACAAATCAAATGTGCAGGACAATTAAAAATTTTATGAAAAGGAATGACACATAAAAGGGGACCGTCCATGAATTTCTCAGCCTATTCCCATATAAAAATTTTAGACTGGTCCAAATAGACAGAAGTTGCAAACAACAATTTCAAATTTGTGAAATATTTTCTCATCAAAATCACGAAGATTCCTTTAAATTTCACAAACAGTTTTTGATCCCATGTACTTATTTATTAAGCTTAAGACTTTGAATTAGCTGTCTTCAATTTCTTCTTCAGTCTGATATTTTGTTGTTTGGTAGCGGACGGTGCGATCCTATTTGTGCCACTCTATTTTTCTGTGTTTGTTTCACATTTCAGGGTTGATAAAATGACATCCTCAAAGAGAAGAAGCTGAGGAATATTAACCGCTACAAAAACTCAAGGACCAGACGCAACAGAAGGTGCTATAGTATCAAATATACATAACGAAACAAAAGAAATATGAAGACAGACTTACATATAAGTGATGGGTTGACTTCAACGAAGCACACAAGAAGACTTGTGTGTGTTTTATGTGTTCTTGGATTTATAACTAGTGTGGACACTGTCAGTAAGTGGTTTACTCATAACGAGTGAAGATTGTGTCTTGCAATGTCAGACACAATCAACTTAGATCATTTTTAAATGGCTTGATACCAAAAATTATAAGAGATGTTACACCAAATTATATTACTTTTGTTAAACTCATTACCTGACAACAAAATTTAGACTGGTTCTCTTACAAGATAAAAAGTATTGTTGAAAATGAAGAAATTGCAACAAGCAATTTCCTTATTTTTTAAAATTTTCCAAAATCTTTATTCCTAAGCAGCATAAAAGAAATCAGTTCATCAAGAATAAGCTACCTATTTAACCAATCACCACTCGGCCGCATATTTTGATGCACTAAAGAAAAAAAATAATGCAAAATACATTGTGAGAAAAAAAGAAATTTAAGATTTATTTGACACTTTTCTCTACAATCCTTGGTGTCTATATTCCTGTGATTTTATACTTGTAACAAGCGATTTCTTCATTCCTCACAATATTTTCTACCCTTACAAATATCATTCAATTTTAATTGTCATCTTCAACTTCTTTCAAATTAGACAAGACCAAAATTTTGAAAACAAGAATAGTTAACTTCATTTACACACTTGCTCATCCTGATGATCTCTATTGTCAAGTAAATCAATTTAACCCTTGTCATGCTAAATTAAAATCTATTCAGAATGGCATTGAAATCAAAGGACTTAAACCTCTGGAATGCCTTATAGAGGGTGAAAATTAATTTCTAAACAACTCTTGATTAAAAGGTACATCCAGAAGGTGTAGGCCAATATAAGACTGCACTCATGCAGGCTGATCTTTGTGCCAGTACAAGTTAATCATGTCAAGGGTTAACAATATAACCTAGGCCAATTTATTGAGGCTGATAGGTCAAATAACAAAATTAATAGGGAAGAATAACAAAATTAATAGGGAAGAATAACTTAATCCTTTCTGACATAATCCTGCTTTGTATGACCTTGCCATATAGTTATCAGTGCCTACAATGTGTGTCTAGGCACAGTTATACCCCTTACTGGATACTCAATTAAAAGCGCTCAAATTCAGGTCACAACTGAAGGTCATGTGACAAGCACATTAGCGGGCCTCTCTGTCACACATTTCTAGTTTAAACCCTGAAGAATTTATCAAAAAGTTATTTTCAGAACAGGAGAAATGGCTTGAAACTAGCAACTTTTCATTCTGTCACAAACTGGCCATTAGTTTTCAATTTCAAATCAATATATGTTGTCTTCAACTTCTATCAGTTTGGACCAGTACAAATTTTTGTCATTTGGCAATGGGTATGCAAAGATTTTGCAATACTTTTGCACTCAAGTGTATTAGTACCTAATGATGAAATGACTCAAATTATGCCTCCTACTTTGTTCAAGACATATTTCTTTTGGTAGTGCAGCCTGTCTGTCTTGAACTTTTTAATTTCAAATTGAAATCTATGGAACTTTTGAGCCAACTTTGATAGAATATCAACTCTTTTGTGCAGCCAAAAAATATAAGTCAAAGTTATAGGTCAAAGGTCATTCATCAAATTAAGACCTATAGCTTAGCCAAGTTTGATTTAATTTACTCAATTTTTAGATCAGCCTTTTTTGGAGAAAATTCTAGGTTTTGAAATAGTCTGGTCGCCTGCATTCTTTTCATATTGTCATGCAAAATCTTTGACATTTTGTGATAATTCTGAAACCTTTGGTTAGATTCTCATGATATTCACATACTTGCACATCTCAATGAGAACAAGAGTGCTTTGTTTCATTTATGCACTTATTCCAAAGGTTAAAGTAACAGCAGACAGTCAAAGGTGAAATTTGGACTTTTACCTCCCAATCCTTTGGACCAATTCTCAAATCGTTTTACTCATTTGTACAAGTGTGATGCTCTTGATTGAGGGGTCAAGCTAATACTCAAGGTCAAGTTTATTTTGACCTTGCCTACATCTCATGATCTGTGATCTGATTCATGGGAATGGGTGAAAATTAGGAATTCTTGGTAGCCTCAAAATAAAAGTTACAAAAACAAATAGATTTTACATATCATCATGCACAGACATTGACCTTGACTTTCAGCAGACTTTCGGAAATTTTGAAATGTATCAGGCTATGACTTAACCCTTTCCCACACAACTATATATGCTTTTGGATGCCCCTCAATAAAACCAATTAAGGAAACATTGTGTAAATGAAGAAAAAAGCTTGTAACAAGCAATTTCTTCATTTTCCACAATGTTTTCTATTCAGAAAATTGAAAAATTCTAAATTTCATCTAACATTAAATTTTCGTCTGCAACTCCTTTTAATTTGGACCAGTCTAAAATTTTGTCATATGGTAATGGGTTAACTACATGTCAGAAATTATTATTGAAAGAGGAATGCCTTTAATCTAGTATCTTGAATCCTTGACCTTAGTCTATGACTTCTTTCTGAAATTTTGAATTATTCTACAGCTGAATTAAAAAGTGTCAAGATGTTGAATGATTTGCAAAATAAATTTTTAGCTATTAAGTCTTACAGGCACTACTTATTTGGAACAAAGCATATGATATGTTTAAGCAGAACTATTGTAAATACAGTGATAAAGTGATTGTGCTAGCACCATCTCTGCATAACAAAAATAATGAAAATAACAACACTTATTAAAAAGAAAAGACGCATAAATCTAAAATCTATTTGTCTGGTTTCGCTGACTTCAACAAATTCTTTTTCTTCTTTCCTTTATCTTCCCTCTGTCCAATCATATTATTTAATCATGTACTGTGTGCTTTTAGCTATACAGTATGTTTATGTCATATACAGGTTTAGAATAAAGACTGGTAGGAATTATCTCAAATGCATGAGCAAAAGTTTTTTTTTTATCTGGCATGATGCCCAACCTTTTATTTCAAACTTTGCCAAAAATACTCACTTGAAATTATTAATTATCAATGGTGGAGTTAATGTATGACTGTAATGTGTTTCATCTAATATCTAAGGCTTAACTTTTGAATTGTTGAAAGGTGAGTGCCTTTCATCTGATATATAAGGCTTAATTTTTGAATTGTTGAAAGGCGAGTGCCTTTCATCTGATATATAAGGCTTATTATTCTTAAATGGTTGAAAGAGGAGTGCCTTTCATCTAAAAAATAAGGCTTAATTTTTGAATTGTTGAAAGGGGATTGCCTTCCAACTGATATGTATAAGGCTTATTTTTTTAATTGTGATAGGGGAGTGCCCTCCATCTGATATATAAGGCTTTATTCTTGAATGGTTGAAAGGGGAGTGCCTTTCATCTCATCTGATATATAAGGCTTAATTCTTGCATTGTTGAAAGGGGAGTCCTTTTCATCTCATCTGATATATGAGGCTTAATTCTTGCATTGTTGAAAGGGGAGTGCCTTTCATCTCATCTGATATATGAGGCTTAATTCTTGAATTGTTGAAAAGGGAATTGCCTTTCATCTCATCTGATATATGAGGCTTAATTCTTGAATTGTTGAAAAGGGAATTGCCTTTCATCTCATCTGGTATATAGGCTTATTCTTGAATTAGTGAAAGAGGAATACCTTTTATCTCATCTGATATATGAGGGCTAACTCCTGAATTGTTGAAAGGGGAATGTCTTTCATCGTATCTGATATATGCGGGCTAATTCTTGAATTGTTGAAAGGGGAGCGCCTTTCATCTCATCAGATATTTGAGGGCTAATTCTTGAATTGTTGAAAGGGGAATGCCTTTCACCTGATATGTTGGGCTTAAATCTAGACCTTGAATTATTCTTTACCCACTACCTTAAATTACTAGCTAATAAACTTTCCCATGGCTCATTTCTTTTCAAAGCAATTAAACCCATTCCCACACAATCTCACTTTTTAACCGCTCAAGAAAAAAAGCTTAGGAAAAATTGTGGACAATGAAGAAATTGCTTTTTACAAGCAATTTCTTCACAGTCCACCATGCTTTGTAGTCTTAAAGAGAAAAGATTCTAAAATTCCATCAACTTGAAAATATTGTCAGCAACATATTTCAATTTTGGCCAGTCTTAAATTTTGTTGTCTGGTAATGGCTTTATGTTATGAGCGTTTAATTTGCTGACAGAAATGGCTATTGGAGCAATGCATGCCCTCTTGTGTCTCATGTTTGAATATCTTTATATTTTTGTGTACTTGTTTGTTACCTGTTACCATACAATCAAACATTTTGCACACTCATAGAGAAAAGCTTTGGAGAACATTCTGAGAAAAAGGGAACATGCTTGATACAAGCTATATTTCAATTTATATGCTCTAAATGGAACTTATTTCCAGTTCAAACACATCCTGTATTTGATTTCGAAGCTTCATTCAATTTAGACTATTCTAAAATGTCTATAAATGGGTTACCCCATTCCCACTTTATCCCACTTTGAGATGCCTCTCAAGAACTACATTGTAGTGTAGAACAACACTGTAGAAAGTGAAGAATTTCCTTATCATAAGTAATTTCTTCATTTCCCACAATGTTTTTTTTCTACCCAGAAATTTTACAAATTTCATCACTGTTGTCTTCGGTTCATTCAAATTTGTGTTATGTGGCATTCTAAGTGACATAACCAAACTAAATGTGTTTTACTTCAGCAACCTCCCTGGTGCTTCAGCAGTCTCCAACAGTCATCATTGGTCAGACTGCAACATATGTTTGTGCCGCGACAGGCACCGGTACTGATCCTGTGTTTATATGGACGATTCGTAATCTATCAGGAACTGTAATTCAAAATCTTACAAGCCAAGCTACAACTTTATCGGACACAAACCCAAATGATGGGAGTGCTAGAAGTCAACTGCAGTTCACTCTTACATCAACACAGGAAGGCAATCGAATCTGGTGTGGTGCTCGTGATGCCGGAGCATCAAGCCCGTCTATAGAGATCTTTGCATCCCTGAATCAAACTTCAACAGCTGGTATGTAGCAAGGTTTTAGTCTTATATAAACAAATTTAGGTTCCAAGAACTCCACAGTCAATGTCATATGGATTCTGGCTTAACCACGTTGTTTTTTGGCACCCTCAAGTTAAATGGCTTTGGAAAACATTGTGTAAAATGAAGAAATTGCTGGTTACAAGCTATTTCCTCATTTTCCACAATAATTTCTATCCCCAAAGACATTTTTAAATGCAGTCTGATTTTTGTCTACACCTTCTGCTAGTCCCTGTTAAGTCAGACTTGTTTATGTACTTTGATGTTCAAAATGATTATAGTACAAAAAAATTAGTGCTTTAGTGTTTTCATCCCTGTGATTTTCATGCTGTTTTGAAAAGGATTTTATTCAGCATGACAAGGGTTAAAGTTACAGCACAGTTTTAGGTAACCAAAGCATTGACCAACTGTCTCAGCTTCAAAAAAGAATTGAAGACTTTCTAAGTGTTTTTATTCCCACATAATGCGGCTTTTTTATGCCCTTCAAGAAATTTCTGCATTTCCCACAATATTTTCAACTAGAAAGATGAAGATTTTCTAGATTTTATTAATTCAAAATTGTTGTCAGTGACTTTTCAGTCCAAAAAGTTGTCGTCTTGTAATGGGTTAAAAAGTTTTCAATTCTTTACTGAAGTACCGAGATAACTTCAAGAATATTTCAAAGTTCTAGACGTGCAAAACCTGCATACATTGACCCATTCCCACACAATCCCACTGTATTATGCTCTGAGGAAAAACACTGTTAGCATTGTTAGAAAAAGTTAATTTGCTTGTTACAAGCAATAATTATAGTTCCTTTTCCCACTGTGTTTTCATGTGGCACATTTGTTCTTCCTGATGAGGGCTAGCGTCCTGCAAAGTGTTTGTTGTGATACATCTAAGGTCTAGTTCAAAGTTTAAAAAAAGAATTCTGTGCATCACATTCTGCGCAATTCAGCAGGCTCAACATGTTGTCCCTGGACAACCTATTTCTTGTTTGAAGTTTGCAAAGACAGGAGACTATTCAAGTAATGGCATTTTCAACACTTTGATGTGCTTAAATGATAGCCAAGATTGATCATTTGTTTCTGACGGGGGATTTAAATGTGAGCTATGCCATTGTAATGCTCAAATGCAGTAGCTTTGGCTTGTTTTTTAGTGGCCCCATAGGAAAGATTTGACATATTTCTTATATTGTCGGTGTGCAAGCAAAATATTGTGACTACAGCTTTATAAAAGCTGTAGTTACAACATTTTGCTTGCACACCTACAATATGCAAATAATTCGACACCAAATAATTAGACTAGACCAAATTCAAAGCAGCTGCAGACAACAATTTATATATTATGGAATTTTCTGTGTTGAAAACATTGTGAAAAATGAAGAAATTGCTTATTACAAGCAATTTTTTTCATTTTACACAATGTTTCCTTAATTTATTTTCATTGTCTAAAAGTGTCATTGTGTGGGAATGGGTTAAACTGTACAATGAGTGGTTGCATAATGTAAATATTACAATTTCATTTTTTACAGCTGGTATTGGTGAGAACTGCACATTAAATGGAAATATACCCTGTGGATCGTTTGCCTTTTGTCAGAGTTCAACATTGACATGTCAATGCTCTTCAGGCTATTATAATAATGCAGGAAACTGTGTTGTTCGTAAGTATGATTTCTTTTGATTGCAGGTTTCTTTTTCATCTTAGCTTAATTGCGTCTGGGCTATTGTCATGGCATTGTGCAAAAGTCCATAAACTTGTCATGAGAAGCTACTCAGATTGTGGCTGCCAATCAAAGAATCAGTAGAAACATCAAATGATTCATTTAGACTTGAAGTGAACTTGAACTCCAACATTGGTTTGGCAAAGTAGGTAAAAAACTAAAATTAAGTCGACTCTCAATATCTCGAAATCTGAAATCTACAATTTCTGGATAAGTCAAGGTTGTATTCATGTCTCAACATTATCCCTTTAAGCTCCACTGGCTGAAAGTCAGCAAGCTATTTTCATGCTGTTGTGTTCGTCATGGGTCCATCTGTAGGTGCGTCCGTCTGTCCATAAACTTTTACTCTAAAAATCTTCTCCCCAGAAAGTGCTGAACAGAATTAAACCAAATTTCACAGAAATGATCCTTGAGTGACCCTTTATCAGATTCCTACAAAGAATTTTGATGATATGAAAAAAATGGCTTTAATGGGCGGGATAATTTCCATATATGGTGAAACCTTTAAAAATCTTCTTATCAGAAACCAATGAATGGACTTCAACCAAATTTTACAGAAATGATCCTTGTGTGACCCTTTATCAGATTCCTTCGAAGAATTTTGATCGGATGAAAAACATGGCTTTAATGAGCAGGCTAATTTCCATATATGGTGAAACCTTTAGAAATCTTCTTATCAGAAACCAATGAATGGACTTCAACCAAATTTTACAGAAATGATCCTTGTGTGACCCTTAATCAGGTTTCTTCAAAGAATTAAGTTTGGATGAAAAACATAACTAATTGGCGCAGCTAATTCCGATTAATGGTGAAATCTATAGAAAATTTCTTCTCATAAACTGATTTATGGATTTCAACTAAATTTTATAGGAATGTTCATTTGGCGAACCTTTATCAGCTAAATTCCATATATGGTAAGCAGTGAAAACCTACAATCTTCTCAGATAACAAACAATTACAAGTTTTCAACAAAATTTCACAAAATGATCCTTTGGTGACTCTTTGTCAGATTCTTTTATATAATATGGCTCAGATGGAAATTATGGCTTTTAAGGGTAGGGCTTGTCTCCATACATGGTATATAGTGAAATTTCGGAAATCTTACTCTTGCAAACTGCAGGATGGTTTTCTACAAAATTTCTCAGAAATGATAAGTAAATTCAGGCCGGTGGAGCAAATCAGGTGCTCAAGTGCCTCTAGTTTGAATTGCTGGTACATCTTTAAATAAAGCGGGATTCCAGGACAGACTTTGAAAATCTGGTAATGTCTCAGATGAATGGCATGTCTGGCTAAAAAATTGACATTTAGGGGCAAAGGAGGCTTTTCTCTAACAAAGACATCTTTTTCATGTTGATAGTAAAAACAGTGCGTATTGAACCTTCCCTACAGAGTCCAATATTGCTTATTACTGTTGATAAGGATAAATAATCTAATAACCTTATTTATTTGATTTACACTAAATTTGAATTTTCATTTGTAACCTCTTTAAAATTACCCCAATTTAAGATTGTATTTTGCAATAATGTAGAGACTCATTAGTAGACAATCGAAGTCTAGACTGGTCCAAATTCAAAGGAGCTGCAGAAGACATTTCATATTGCATTTAATTCGAAAAGCATCTGTAAACCTGAGTAGAGTTTAGTGAATTGCTTGTGACTCAAACACTGGCTCTTTTTCTCATAAGTTTTATGCAATGAGTATTTCTTCATTGCATAAAAACACAAAAGTGTGTTGGAATGCATTTGCAAATTTACAGACTATTAACTTTATGACTGGTTTGAATTCAATCCATTACTAGACTGCAAAATTTTAGACTGGCCAAAATTGAAAGAATATGCAGACAACAATTTAAAATGAAATTTTGGATTATTTCAACTTTCTGGGTAGAAAACATTGTGGAAAAGCAATTTCTTCATTTTCCACATTATTTTCCAAAGTTTTTTCCTTTGGGGCATCTAAAGGGGTCTCTGAGTGGGAATGGGTTAAATGGTCGACAGACCATATATATTACGCGACTAAGTTTTAGAAAGGGAGGAAAATATGGTAACAATCATTATGATTTTTCTTTAGTGGCTAAAATTGTCGCATTGTATTAATTTGACCCATTCCCACACAATAAAATTTTAGACTGGTCCAAATTGAAAGAAGTTGCAGATGACAATTTTGAGTTGATGAAATATTCAAGATCTTTGTCTGTTAGGGTAGAAAACATTGTGGATAATGAAGAAATTGCTTGCACCAAGCAATTTCTTCATTCTCCACAATATTTTCCATAGCTTTTATATTTAGAGGCGCTTAAAAGCGTCATTGTGTGGTTATGGGTTGAGTGAAAAGGTTTATTGTTATCTTTTTTTTTCAGAAAGCCAACTTGGCAATTCTTGTAGCACTTCAGCTTCAGACTCGTGCATCGCTACCAATTCCTTCTGCAACACCAGTGCCCTTTGTGCTTGTATATCTGGTTATGTACGTTCAGGACTTGTATGTATTCAGAGCAATTCAGGTAACTTAACCCTCGTAGAAAAATAGTGATATGTCATGCAAAATTTGACCCATCCAAGGAAGTTGCAGATGGCAATGTTTAGTTGATAAAAAAAAAAATAAAGATCTTTATCTTAGGAAAGAAAACATTGTGGATAATGAAGAAAATGCTTGTTACAAGCAATTTCTTCATTATCCACAATGTTTTCCATGAGAGGTGTAAAAAGTAGGATTGTGTGGGAATGGGTTAACATAGAGTCTAATAGGGGCCACAAATTTTTGGAAAATATGTGACCATCCACACGAAAAGAGATCCCCAGGAACTCTATGAAACAAAATATTTCAACAGGAGATTGGACAATATACCTATTGCAAAAAGCTGGTTAGACCTGGTGTGATACTTTTGCACTTTACTTGAGGCCCCTTTCTGTGTGATGAGTCAAATTTGAACAAGTGTAGTAGTGGAATCACTTTTGATAAACAAGATTCCAAGGTTTCCAGCAACTGTAAATCTACATATTAAGCCATTCTCAAACAAAAAAGACTTGGACTAGTCGAACTTGAAGATGACAAAAAATTTATGTGGATTTCAATTAAAGAATATGGACAAAATGATGTTACAAGTAATTACTTCTTTTTTCACAATTTTTTTCATAGCAGGTAAAAAACTGAAAGACAATAGCATTTCACAGTACAATTAACTTGTAGAATTAGTGTAATATATTAGAGTCATATAAGGTAGAAAACTGAGAAAAGGAGAAATTGTAATATCTCCCTTTTCCACAATATTTTCGTACATAGAATATCTCAGGGCAGAAGAACAGATTGTGTTTAAATGGGTTAAATCTATTTGGGGCTGCGCTGCATTTTGAATGTCATCAAATTTATGACATTTTTTCTATGAAATTGCTTACAGTTGTATGGAAATAGCAGCAGTTTCAGAGATATTTAAGTTTAAATCTTTCGCGTTTTGAAAATTTTTAGACATGTCCATTTTGAAAGAAGCTGCAGACAACAACTAAAAGTGAGCGCAATTTAAAAAGTAACCAACCTACAGGGTAGAAAATATTGTGGGAAAAGAAGAAATTGATTATCATAAGCAATTTCTTCTTTTCCTACAATATTTTCTCAAATATAAAATCACAGGGATGTAAAAACCAGGAATTGAACAGGAGAGGGTTAAGAAAGTTTTCATCATATCCAGGCTTATTATATATGTATATATTTCAGCTGGTCTTGGAAATAGTTGTATAAATCCTGTTCGTACATGTGTCATTTCAAACTCAGTGTGTAGCAGTGGAATTTGTCAATGTAATACTAGCTATTACCAGTCGGGGTCCCAGTCCTGCTCTCTCAGTAAGTACAAATTCTATTACTTCAATGACATGTGAGGTCACAAACTTTATTAACCGATTAATTTGCCTGTGTAAGATTGGCTACTGTAAATCAGGTAATTTTAGCATTTGGGAAAAGCTAAAAAAAGAGGTTTAATGTTGTAATATTTATACCTTAAAGCACAGACCCATCGAATTATCAATACAATAATAGTCTTACCAAACTGTCGTAAGTCGAAATAATTATATGCTGTGTCAAAACAGGTGTAATTTTTATTTTGTTGTTTTTTTTACGCCCAGAAAGGTGATTGTACCGATTTGAATGAAAAAAGAAGGATGATGCTAAAGTAGGTAAATATTTTGGTATTTGATCCTCTTCGGTTCCTTGCTTACGTTGGACCTCTCTGTATTTTCTATACAAAATGGTCCAATTAAAGCGAGATTCTTGAATGCCCGAGCAGGTTGTCTAAAGAATCTAAATAAAAGCTTGCTAATAAAACCCGATTTACAGTATTTTCAGTCGGGGTCTCAGTTGTGCTCTCTGAGTAAGTACAAATTCTACTACTTTCATGACATACAATGTCACAAACAAAAATTGATAAGTGGCCAAATATTTGTCTGTGTAACACTAGTTATATTTCCGGTCGGTATCCCTGTTGTCATCACTGTGTAAGTACAAATTCTATTACTTTTATTACATGTAAGGTCACAAACTAGGTAGGTAGCCTATAAATATGTTGGTTTAACTATGCTTATATTACCAATCAGGGTCCAAGTTGTACTCACTGAGGAAGTACAAGTTCTAATACTTTTATGACATGCAAACCACATAATTTGTCATTGTAACACTAGTTATATAACTGTTCAGGGTTCCAATTGTTGTCACTTAGTAAGTGCAAATTCTTTATCTTTTATGACATGCAAAGTCACTAACTTGGTAAATAGCCACATAATTTGTCAGTGTAATAATAGTTACATTACAGGGGCCCTGTTGTGCTTACTGAGTAAGTACACATTCTTTTACTTTTGTGACCTTTTCACAGCATAGCTCCTTCAGTTATGGATAGATTTCAAAATAACTTGGCCAAATTGTTCTCTATCATGAATAGATGTACCATTTGAAGAAAAAAAAAGCATTTACAGAAAACAGCTTCTTCAATAATGATTGGATTTGGAAATAACTTTGCATGATTATTTTTATACGCCCGTCGAAGACGAGACGTATTATGGGATCACCCGTGGTGTCCGGGCGTCCGGCCGTCCGGTCGTCCTGGCGTCCGGACGTCCAGGCGGTGTCCACTTCTTTGTCCGGAGCATAACTCTGTCACTGTAAGTCTGATTGACTTTAAACTTGGCAGTTATATTCTTCTCATCAATACAGAGTGCAGTGCTCAATAACCATAACTCTACCTGGCCTATTTTTTGAGTTATTGCCCTTTGTTGTTTTTCATACTTGAATCTTGTCCGGAGTATATCTCTAAAAGTATTATTGCTAGGATCATGATACTTCATGGGTGTATAGATCTCACCAAGGGGGAGTGCAGTGTACAAGAACCATAACTCTACCTAGCCTATTTTTTGAGTTATTGCCCTTTGTTGTTTTTCATACTTGAATCTTGTCTGGAGTATATCTCTAAAAGTAAAATAGCTAGAAACATGAAACTTCATGGATGGATAGATCTCACCAGGGGGGGGTGCAGTGTACAAGAACCATAACTCAACCTAGCGTATAATTTGAGTTTTTGTCCTTTGTTGTTTTCCATACTTTGTTTGAGAAAAAATATTCATTCAAAATAACCTCAGTTCTATTCAAACCTTAAGCAGTGTGACGGGCGTATCTTGTGACAATTTGGCACCTTGTTTAGCTTGAGTAGATGTGCAATATGAAACAAACTTTCAGACAGCTCCAAGTTCAAGTCACTGGTCAAGGTCAAATGTTGAAAATAGCTTTGTCTTGAGCATAGCTTCTAAATTATGGATTGATTTCAAAATAACTTTACACAATTGTTCTCTATCATCAGTAGATGTGCAATTTGAAACAAATCTTCACAAAACTCCAAGATTAAGGCCACAGCCCAAGGTTGAATGTGAAAATTTAGCATTTTCAGAACATAGATCCTTCAATAATGGATGAATTTAGAAATAACTTTAAACAATTGTTGTCTGTCATGAATAGATGTGCCATTTTAAGAATTTATTCATATAGTTCCAAGGTACAGGTCACAGATCAAGGTTTAACATTAAAATTAAGCATGTCCAGAGCATAGCTCCTTCAATTATAGATGGATTTCAATATAACTTGTCACAATTGTTCTAAGTCATGAGTAGATGTGAAATAAAAAAAATGGATAGCTGTCACAAGACGGCTGAGCGGTTGGCTTGGATACGGGTCAATAAAGAGTCAGGATGTGCAATTTCCAAATTTTATTTACATAAACAAATAACAAATACCAATCGATCCAAATGTAAACTAGTTAAACACAAAAATGTTCAAAACATTAAAGTCTCTAAAGAATTGCCATAGTCCACAAGCACTATACGATATTTGATGAAGTCTAATGTCCCCAAAATGTCTACGTCACTTCGCAAGATTTATAAAATATGAAAACTGCCAACCAATCATTAACATATATTTCTAAATAAGACTATTGCCTGACCGCGCCTACTTCACTAGGATAATATGTCTGTCCAGCCGTTTATTGTATATGTTGTTCCCCGGTCGTCACAACCAAAACGTCCTTCCCCTATGACGCTGACGCCGGCACGAAGTACTACCCAAGTCTCCCGGTCTGGACAACAAGTTATAATCTCACACATGGAACTGGTCAGGTCTCAAGTCATCGCATCACACGCGCCTATATACCATCAGTTTGTAATGTAGGTTGTTATAAACAATCAAGCAAGCAACCTATTGAAAGTACAACAACTATTATAGCAACTACCTAATAAGAGCTCTAATGGCTCTACTTCCAACAATGTTTTACAAACATCTCATAGACAATATAAACTGCTAGCATCTTTTCCCACAATGTTTCCTCAAACCCAATCTATTACAAAACATAGACCAAAACAATATGCTAACGTCTTTTCCCACAATGTTTTCTCAAACTCAAGCTATTTACAGAACATTGACCAATATAATACTTTACATCTTTTCTCACAATGTTTTCACAAAACACAATTCAAAATACTGAACTGTATTAAGATATAATTATACAGCATATGACATTATCCAATTATCATTTGAACAATACAACATTAGCATTTGCAAAACATGAACTGCTAAGCAGACGATTAAATACAAATTATCACAATGTTTGTTTCTTTGAAAATAGTTACAAAAAAATAGCTTATTCAACCACGGCTTAAAGACAATCCGACAAAACATTCAACGTTACAGCTCTCCGAAATCCAAACCTAGCCATCCAACATTCCAGAACAATGCAGGAAAATGAGCAATTAACTAAACAGCCATTTGTCATTTTCCAGCGTTGTTTGCGATAATTCAATATACCAAAAAGCTGCTCATTTAAGCCACGAAATTCTAAAGACATAAAAAACATTTACACAATAAAATCAACGTAAATTAAAAAGTATTTACCCCAAGAAGAATCCAACTCTCACACACAAATCTCAACTTCACTTTCCAGCTACCATGCCAAAAATCGTCTACCCAACGAGTTATTTTAACGCAGGGTTTTTATACAAAACAAAAAATGTACAATTAAAACTACTAGCCACCAGAAAATGTGTTAAAACAACCAATTTAAACCTAACGCCATATAAAAAAGGGCGTAGTCTCGCCTTAACTATGACATTAACCCTATCCTAGAAACTTAATGTGACAATAGCTCTAAGGTCAAGGTTACAGCCTAAGTTTAAAACATTAAAATTAAGTATGTCTGGAGCATAGCTACTAAAATATGGATTGATTAGGAAATATCTTTGCACAATTGTTCTGTTCTCTATTGTGCCATTTGAAACAAATTTTCAGATAGTTTCATTGTCAAGGTCACAGCTCAAGGATGTATGTTAGAATTAAGCATATCTGGGATAAAGCAAGCGTATACCTGCATCTGTGTCTGTCGGTCTGTCCGAACCCCTTTCCCTGTTTTTTTATAATTTTTGTGACAGGGCTATATTCAGGGAGCATAATCCGTCTCTGATGGCTCTAATGTTAATCATAGCAATTAAGTACTTAATAGAATATATCTTAAATGCTCTAATATTATATTTAAAGAAAAAATGATCTTTTAATTGCGAATTCCTTCTACTTACAAACTATTGTTTAATGAAATGTTTCAGCTATTAAAGAAATGAGTTACTTTTCTTTTTCAGCTAGTACTGTTGGCCAAACATGCAACTCGGCTGTTAATGCATCATGTAGCACCAATCGATCTTACTGCAGCTCCATCACTAATCAATGTATTTGTCAGGCAGGTTATGTTTACACATCGACAAGTAATTCCTGTGATATTCGTAAGTACCGTAAACTTCGGTTTTAGCAAGTATTCATGGTTGTGTGCAAGAAACTTAACAAAATGAATTTTACATTTCTCTAATATTTCAATACTGTTTTAGTGACATATTTGATGGTTAGGTGCTTACAAACGAAACAAATTTTTTGAGGGCCATATGGTCAAGGTTATGTTTTTGAAATCCATATCCTCAACCAAAAATCAAGATAATTCATTGTTAACCCTTTCCTGTTCAAACCTGGGATTTTACATTGCTGTGATTTTATACTTGAGAAAACATTGTGGAAAAAGAAGAAATTGCTTGTGACAAGCAATTTCTCCTTTTCCCACAATATTATCTAACACTTAGGGTGGTTCCATTTTAAATTGCATCCAATTTTCATAGTTGTCTGTAACCTCTTTGAATTTGGACGAGTCTAGATTGTCAAAAAACGGGAAAGGGTTAATTGAGATCAATCTGAGTGCCCATGTTCATATTTGTTTTTAGGTACATGTACCTGTCAACAATTCACATTTAATTATTGTCATATTTAGAGGGTCAACTTGTTGATTTAATTTTTATCCATACATTTTTTTCTCAAAACTCTACCTAAAAACAAAACTTTCTTTGTTATTTCAACTGTTATTTAGTATGTTGGGCAGCTTTTAGCAATATCCACCTAACCCTTTCCTGTATAAACCCGATTTATGTCACTGTGGTTTGATAATGAGGAAAACATTGTGGACAAATAAGAAATGCTGGTAACAAGCAAATCCTCCTTTTCCCACAACATATTCTACCAAATAGGATGGTTTTGTTACATTGATTCTCTATCATAGTTGACCGTAGTCAGTACCATAGTTAATATGCTGTATGCAACGGACTCCCTACATATTGTATCCAACTTTCATTGTCATCTGCAACCTGTTTCAGGTCAGACTAGTCTGAATTTTTAAAAAAAGGAAATAATTGTATTAAAATCAAAGGGCTGAGAGCACTGGAAGCACCAAATACGGGGGCAAAATTTATATGTAACTTTATCTTATAACAAATTCTGGCTTAAAATGACAAGCAGGTGGTATAGACTTAGAAAAGACTGCACATTATTTTGTTTCTTTACCTCCTGCCAAAACAGGTATATTCCAGGCTCAGGGTTACTCTTATTGTCATATGTATAAGGTCAAGGTCATGTTCCTAACTTTTATCTAGAAAAGTTGACTTCAAAATAAATCTTTTGTGTGTAACTTCAAAAACACTTGCAGTATACTGCTGATGAAAAGGTTAAGGTTGTCTTGAAGAAAGTAATAAAAGTTATATGTTAGAGTAGGTTGATTAGGATCAGTCTGAGAAATGAATGAAATTCTACCAGCTAGTACTTCCTAATCCTGTCTTTAATAAATGTTTATTTGATAATAGGAAACATTTAACCCAATTACCAGACGGCAAAATTTAAGACTGGTCCGAATTGCAAGGAGTTGCAGATGACAATTTAAAGCTTATGAAATTTGAGATTTTTTTAACTTTCTTGGTTGAAAACATTGTGTAAAATGAAGAAATTGCTTTTTGCAAGCAATTTCTTCATTTTACACAATGTTTTCCTAAATGTTTTTCTTGAGGGGTGTCTAAAGGTGTCACTGAGTGGTAATGGGTTAAATAATGTCATATATCATATCTGATACCCCATTGTTTTTGAAAAGTATTTATGAATACTCTTATTTTCTGCTATGAACATTAATTTTCTGTTCAGTTTTGATGCAATTTACCTGGATTATCTGGAAGCTTGGGTGATCAACAACAGGCACTTAGATCAGAGTACCACAGCAAGTTCTTGAACCTGTTCAAGAACTAGGTCTAGAACTTCTTGAACTGGTTCAAGAACTTCACTACTTCTATTACAACATGACAGTTCTAGAAATGACACAACAATTCTAGAACCTCAAAATAAGTTCCAAAAGTTCTAGAATTAGAAAATTAGTTCTAGAACTTTTTCACGGGGGATCTTTTTGAGATAACTTTGTCTGTTACTGACAAGGTAAAGAACACTTGTTTAAGTTGTTACAAAACTAAAATTTAGACTGGTCCAATTTCAAAGAAGTTACAGAGAACAATTTTGAGTTGATGAAATTCTAAAGTGCTTTTGCTTTTAGAGTAGAACACATTGTGGGAAATAAAAAAGTTGCTTGTTACAAGCAATTTCTTAATTTATACAATGTTTCATGAACTTTTTACTTGAGGGGTGGAAAAAAGCAGGATTGTGTGGGAACAGGTTAAGTCAAGGTCATTTATGATAAACCATCTTTTGGTTAGGAAGACACTGTTTTCACTATAACAAGACGAGTATGTGTGTAAGTGCGTCAGCTGGTCCTAGTTTGCCCAGGCTGGCTATTAACTCATACATTTACGAATGGATGTTGCAGTTATTCTGCATCTTTATTTAGATGTGCCTTTTTAAACAAATTATAAGGTCAATGTCAAATAATTAGCAGGCCCAACATGTTGTCCCTTGATAACTTTCTAGTTCAAGATTATATGCCTTTTAACCTTTGTAATTTCGATTTTTTTTTTTCAAATTTGCATTGAATTCAAAGGGCTAAAAGCACTGGTGGTATTTGTTGTTCTTTCATCTATATGTTTTTTGGAAATACATCCTATAAACAAATCATGTTTGGAAAGGACAAACAGGAGGTGGAGACAAAGATCAGACTGCACTGATGTGCAGACTGATCTCTGTCAATACCTACTGCCCAAACTCGAATATTCCGGGTTCAGCATGACAAGGGTTAAGTTTCCTGTTTTGGTATAGTTTGTTTTTCAAAGAACACATTTCCTTTACAGCGGTCCTTGGTCAAGCATGCATCACTTCTGTTGGATGTCGCAGTGTGGCTGGATTGACAGTTCCATCGTGTACCAACAACATATGTCAGTGTCCATCCTCTTATTACGCATACAATGGAGAATGCTATGCTCGTAAGTACATTATTCACTAAGGACTACAGTTATATTATTAATTCTATCGTGGCACATGGATATGGCCCTATAAACATAATGCAATCCTAGCATGGTTAAATCTATGTCAACCATACCATGAAGATAGGTCACACATGGAACTTTTCCATTTCACAATAGTTTTAATTCGTGCAACAGGTCTTATCTTTTCTTTATGGCTGTGTATCCAAGTTGCAGCTGTTTGAGTTTCATTCTATTTTAAATACCTTGATAACATTGAATATCAATAGGCATCTGAAAAATCGACAAAATTCTCTGTTTTTCTATTTGAGTTTGAATCAACACAGTTTCTCAGTTGCTACTGGATTATATCAAACAAGACCAGATAAATTATATCAATACTAAGCATACATGAATTAGTTGTTGTCAAGCCCGCTTGCGGTGAGCGAGACATAGTTGTCACTATGACAAGTCGGTGTATGTGTTTGAGTCTGTTAGTCAGTTAGTCCGTCAGGCATCCGAATTTGTCCTGACAATTACTCCTACATTATGTATGGATTTCAAAATAACTTGGCGCAATTATTCTCCATCATGACCAGATGTGCCATTTGAAAGAATTTTGGGGATAGTTCGGATGTCAAGGTCACAGCTCAAGGTCAAACACTAAAATGATGATTGTCAAGAGCATTTCTCCTACAATTATGGATGGATTTCAAAATAAATTGGCACAATTATTTTCCATCATCAGTAGATGTGTGATTTGAAAGAAAGTTTTGGGTAGCTTCAAGTTCAAGGTCAAAGCTCAAGGTCAAACACTAAAATTGTGCTTGTCAGGAGCATGATTCCTACAATCATGAATGGATTTCAAATTAATTTCAAAAATATTGTCCACATTTAAGAATTGATTTAAAAAAGATATTTGACACAATTATTCTCTGTTATGAGTAATTGATGGTCAAGGTCAAGTTGACAGTCAAAACTTTGTGGGCCTGTCAGCACTTGTCCTGGGACAACCATCTAGTTGATTCAATATGTTCTTATAATTAGGTATTTATTTTCATAACAAAATATTGTTCAAATAAGCTTGAGTCAGTAAAATTTGTTGGCATTTAGTATGTCCTTCCAGGGTTATAGCTACTTTGCTTTGATATTTTAAGATAGAAATTAAAGTGCAGTGCAGGTGGTTTTCCAAAATATATATTAACAGCTAATTATCACACATTCTTCCTATAGTTGATTGTGCAATAGTTAATTGATTCATAAATGTTTCTGTATATATTGACCACCAATAGGATCTGTTTATATCAATAAATGGAAGAGTGCATGCAATTCATGGAAATTAATCCACACTTCATATTGCTTCAAAACGTCAGATTATTTTGCATGGATAAGTACTAGCTCATGATTTATAATAAGAAACTCTGAAATATTTAACCACTTTTCTGTCAGTTATGAATGCAATGAATAATCCACTTGAGACTCTCCTGGATTATATATTAACCAATTTCATGCTGGGTTAAATCTTCTACAAAAATATAATGAAATCAAAAGACTGAAAGCACTGTTAACACTCAATTTGGGTTGTAGATTAGTTAGAGCATGACTGGTATACACAATGCTGGCTTTGAATAGTCAAACAGAGGGTCAAGACAAAGATCAGACTGCAAATATGTGCAGCCTGATCTTTGTCTAGACCTCCTGCAAAAGCAGGAATATTCCAGGTTCAGCATGACAAGGGTTAAGCCTTATTACTAAGAAATTTGTTTAAGTTTTTGTTACCAATGGTAAGAATTCATTACACTATAATTTAACTATTAACCCTATGATCTTCATGTGTTCAAGAAAATTAGCAATGGAAACCAAACTACGAAGAGGAGAAATTGCTTGTGACAAGCAGTTCCTGCTTTTATCATTATGTTTTCTATCTTACAGCACTTATTTTTAATTTCCACCTAATTTGAAATATTCTTGCAACTTCATCTATTTTGTACCAGTCTAAAATTTATTTATCTGATAATGAGTCAAAGATGAAATCATTTGTGATTAGTGATATTTACAGAAGATCTAATTTAATATAGGTTGCTTAAATTCATCAATTTTTTCAAATGGTGCAAAATATTTATTGTTTTTGTTACTAATGACAATATGAATTTGATAAAGTTATCCAAGTAATCAATAGTTTAAACCTATAATCACACAATGACACTTTTTGACGCATGAAGAGTTATTGTTATGGAAACTTCGTAGGAAAGGGAGCAACTGCTAAGAATAGATAAGCAGTTTTTATTTTTCTCTCAATGTTTTCTATCTTGTTTAGAAATCAATTTCCAATTTATAAGCACATTTTGATATGTTGTCTGCATCTTCTTTCGATTTTGATCAGTCTCTTGTTTTGTAGTATGCTAATTGGTTAATATTTTTTCCTGCATTGCAGGTCATATTAACCCATCTGACAAAAGCCCTCTTTTTTTGCCCCTCGAGAAAAAAAACTTTTTAAAAACATTTTTGAAAATGAAGAAATTGCTTGTGACAATAAGCCATTTCTTAATTTTACACATTTTTTTCCCAATTGTTTTGCTTGAGGGGCATCAAAAAGCATCACTATGTGGAAATCGGTTAAACCTTTCAAGTATGAACCATGGATTTTACGTTGCTGTGATTCAATGCTCAAGAAGACATTGTAACAAGCAATTTCTCCTTTTTCAACAACATTTTCTACCAGAAAATATGGTTTCAATTCAAATTTTCATCTAATTTTCATAGGCCTCTCAAACCTCATTCAATTTGGACCATTCTAAGCTTTCAATAAATGAGAACAGGTTTATATTATTATATATTTATTATACTTTCATTCAGAGGGAGGTGTTGGATCGACATGTTTCACTCAAGTACTGACATCATGTAGCGACAGTAATTCACGGTGCGTCGGTAATGGAGTACAAGGAACCTGTACCTGCAATGATGGGTACTCTAATAATGGAAACGGTGGTTGTGTTTTTGTGACAGGAAGTGATAATTGTAAGTATTTTGTTGTTAACCTGACTTTTAATTTACCCCTGCAAAACATGTTTTGTGGGGTGCAATCTTTCTTTCAGTTATTTGTGTACATAGCAAATATTATGTTACAATTGGGATACAGCGCCTTGTATTCAATTTTTGCTGCAGAGGAAATTTTTGATATTTCACGAGACTGAAGTAAATACAAGGTGTCGTATTGCTACCATAACTTAGGATTCCATTTATTATATACCTCATTTTTATTAAATGAAATTTTTAAATAATGAAAAAATCTGTATTTCTACCTGTACAGTAGAAACTTGTTAATTCATCTCTAGTTCGAAGATATGTGTTCATTCCTGTTTCCTTCTTTGTCCTTGTTAATTTGAACATCAGTGGTTTGTAAGTCATAGCCTTTATGACACAAACTCCTTTGTCTAATTTGTGGATGTGATTTATCCTATCATGGACTAACAAAGCGTCATAAATAACCACAGAGCTGAATCTAGGGTGCGGGATTGCAAGCTTCATGTGTTATAATTTTGTAGGCCGGAAACATTGGAAGGCTGTGCAGCACATGTCACGCATATTTTGACAGGATGGCACATTTTCAAATCAGCTGTGGGTATATCTAAATTATTTTAGGGGCCGCTTAGAACTCCTGTTTTATGAAGCTATTTATATCTACCCTTCAAATAATTGATGACATTTATAGAATCCCCAACTCAATGAGTACAGATAATGTGTATTTCACATTCCTTTTCAACACAGGACATTCGAACCCAGCTTCCAAAAGTATTGTTTTAAATTAACACTTTCTATTAGACCTAAGTTGATGATCATTGGATAATAAATGAATAAGAAGCAGGTGCGAAAACAAAAATATTCTGTTGTCTATATTTGGCAAATGGATCAGCGTTGCGAAAATAGAATGCAAAAGTTCCTTGTCTTCTCCTCCTTAACCACTTGACCAATAAATCTGAAAATTTTCAGGGATGTTCCTTGGGTAAAGCTCAACCAAAGTTGTTAAAAGAATATAATTCCATCAAAAACTGTGGTAGTCATGGCAACAGTTAGGCTGATAATGAGGATTTTTAAAAAAATCTTTTTGTGAGAATTCCTATGGGTTCCAAATTAGGCATCTGATATTGTCTGGTGACCCTCCAGTAAAGTTAGAAAAAATACTCTTGAGGTCTCACTCAGCTTGGGCACACCCAATATTACATAGAAACATAGAGGTAAATCCTTAGAATTCTTCTTTTTAGAGACAATAAGGCCCAGAGTATCCAAATTTGGCATGTGACATTGTCTGGTGACCCTCTATAAAGTTGTTGAAGTAATACCCAAGGATTTCATTCTAGGCTCCACCCAGCCTCACCCTAGTCGGATTGGAGGGCTTCATTTTGTCTTGTGTGCACAACTTCATTAGAGAAATAAAGGAATAAAAGATCTCTGGAAGAAGAATTGCTTGAGCTCTCTTTTTGTTGAAATTTGATTTTATTCACAAGGAGACTCAGATGAGCGATTAACCCAGTGTTCTGGCAAGGCCAGTCTCGCATAACAGAAGTGAATGTTGCGTAAAATCTTGTCCAGATGCCACTCTTGTCCCTTGTAAATTTTGAGATCCAAACAGCTGAAAAGCCATTTGACAAATTTTAAATACCAGAAATCGAAAGTAACAGCAAGGATTTTCCGAACTGTTAGCTTTCTGGACGGTCTAAGATCAAATGTGAATCGCTTACAAATTCTAGGGCCGTTTTTGAGGTCAAATTTGATTTGTATTTCTAAAGTAGATGCAGGATACTCTGAAAATGACAATGATAACTGAAATAATTTCATGCTACTAAAATTGATTTAATAGAAAAAAATAAAATGTGAAAATGAGACTTTTAGCTTGATAATTAGCCTTGGGCTTTGATATTCAGTAATTAGATGGTTGTCCCAGGACATTTGCTGTTGAGCCCGCGAAGTTTTGACCATCAACTTGACCTTGACCATCAATTTTAGGGTTTGACCTTGAGCTGTGACCTTGACAATAGAACTATCACAAAAATTCTTTCTAATGGCACATCTACGCATGATGGAGAATAATTGTGCCAAGTTATTTTGAATTCCATCCAATAATGTAGGAGTAATTGTCTAGACAAATTTGACGTAAAGGCTAACTAACTAACGGACTAACAGACTAATGCACATACACTTACTTGTCATAGTGACAACTATGTCTCGCTCACTGCAAACAGGCTCACAAAAATCATCATCTATTGACCCTCTACCAAAATACTTCAAAGAATTACCGTACTCTGAAAATTAGCCCTTTTCTGTGCAATCTCTGATTTAACATAGGAATAGAGAAGGAAACTTTGAAATCTTTTCTCCCAAACCATAATACCTAGAGCTTTATTATATGGCGTGCATTAATACCTATTGACCCTCTTTTGTTCTGAACCTATGAAAACTTTATGATTTGACAACATCGTATTGTAATATGGTCCAGTGTTGAAGTTGCAAAAATACTCATAGAACACACAAATGAGAATGAGTTTTAATCTTGTGAAAATTTGGACAAATAGCATTCAAAGTTTATTCTTAAATCTTGAATTTTTTAAAGCCATTATCTTCCCCAAAAATACACAACAAAATTAATCAGAAAACCACACTCCAGGCCATAAATAGAGCATAAATAGATATGATCATTGAAATTTCAAAAGATCAAAATAATTCTACGCTGCAAGCGTAGTATTCATGAAAGAAATTTCGATATCTAGAATTGTGACCCACCACAAAAACTTAAGGTTTTCTAACATAAAATTATGACGTCAGTGATTACATTTTAACTTTTGCTAGTCATTCAAACAATCTACTCACTCACGAAGATGAGGGGAATCGTCAATAAAGCTTAGTCATTAGCACCTGTTCATATAACAGTCAATACGAAGATTAGCGAACTTTTTCTGGCAATGGAAACGGGTGCATTAGTCTCTATCTTGAAATGTTAAAAAAAGAACACAAAATACTCTTTCCTGAGAACTTCACTGATACTCTCCTTTTGCATATTGATATTAAAAAGGCTTTGTTTTTTTTAAGTGTCCAAATAAAAGATAGATTGTTTTAACTGTTTTTCCTTCCGTGGAGGAAGATATTGCTTTAACCCATTTCTACACAAGGACGCTTTTTGACGCCCCTCTAGAAAAACAATTGAGAAAACACAATAAAATGAAGCAATTTCTTCAGTTTTACACAATGTTTTCTGTCCAGAAAGTTAAATAGTTAAATAGATCTAAAATTTCATATTCTTTTAATGGTCGCCTGCTACTCCTTTCAATTTGGACCAGTCTAGAATTTGCCTGTCTGGTAATGAGTTAATGCTGTGTAAGATGATTGTGCAAAATGTAAATCTTGAAATCATCATTAAGTTGCAAATGAACAAACCCCATTAACCCGTTCCCACACAATCCTTTCTTTTTATGCCCTTCAAGAAAATAGTATTGGAAAACAATGTTGAAAATGAAGATAGTGCTTGTTACAAGCAATTTCTGCATTTTCTATGTTGTTTTCTACCAATAGACAAAGATTTTAGAAATTTCAACGATTTGAAATTGGTGTCTGCAACTCCTTTTAATTTGGACAAGTTTAAATGTTATTGTGTGAGAAAGGGTTAACAGTGGTACTCAAACCTATTGCCTCCAGATCACCAGACAAGCACCTCTATCAATTGGCCATCTAGGCAGTCAGTTATATTAGGTTAAATTTGTAATCAAAACATGCTTTATTTTCAGGTCCTGCAAATACACAGACTTACAATATAACAAATGGAGACCAGAATTCACCAAATGTACGCGTAAATAGGACATGTTATGAGGTTCAACTTCAGGGAACTGTAGTGCTTCATTGTCAGGATAGCAAAAATGCAAAAGCACTTAAAGCTACTAATTGGATAAAATTAATAACCAATGTAACAATAGTAGCATCTACAGGGCGATATATTAATGGTGATTTCTTGACACCAAGTCTCACAATATCCAATGCAAATGCTTCAGATAGTACTCTTTTTATCTGTGAATTGTGTTACAGCACGTCAGGGAACTGTACGAGAAGTGTACCTATAGAAGTTATCGTGAATGGAACAGGTTGGTTATTTCAATTTAAAAAATCATCATTTTTTTCCATGAAGAGAAAAAAAAGAATTGATTAACCCATTCCCATAGAATGATGTTTTTGATACCCCCCTCCCCCCCAAAAAAAGGACATTGCTTGTTACAAGGGCCAGGAGAGCTATAGCCGTGGCCTTCTCCTGTACGACATCTGTGCACATGTCTGTCTGGCTGTCAAGTCATCCATCCATTAACTTTTTCTTGTTAGAAATCTAGAGTCCACAGTTTTCATCTGATTCTTCGATTCCACCATGTTAACCCATTTCCACTTGACAAAATTTTAGACTGGTCCAAATTGAAAGAAGATGCAGACGACAATGTCAAGTTGATGGAATTTTAAATTTTTTCACCTTTTTGGATAGAAAACATTGTGGATAATGAAGAAATTGCTTGATACAAGCAATTTCTTCATTTTCCACATTGTTTTCCAAAGCTTTTTTCTTGAAGGGCGTAAAAAGGAGGGCTTGAGTTGGAATGGTTTAAGTATTGTTCCTATCAAAATTGGGTCTGTCAAAAATCTTCGTTAATACTATAAAGTCCACAGTTTTTTAGGATTCTGGCTAAACTTTCACAGAATGATTGTACCATTTTAAGGATGGTTCCCTTCGAACAGAAATTTGGTCTGATCCATCAAGAAGCATAGGGAAATGGCCTTATGAAATTTTTTGTTAAAAAAATCTAGAAAAATTCCTAGTTAACACTCTAAAGTCAACAATTTTCATCAGATTCTCTTGAAACTTTCTCAAAGTGATTGTACAATCATAAGGATTGTTCCTTTCAAATTGGGGTTTGTTCCATGGAGAAACACAGGGAAAGGGGCCTTATGAAAATTTACAATCCTCGTAAACACTCTAGAGTCCACAGTTTCCATTGGATTCTCTTCAAACTTTCACAGAATGATTGTACCATCATAAGGATTGTTCCTTTTATAATTTGATCTGATCCATGAAGAAACATAGGAAAAGGGACCTTATGAAAATCCTTCTTAACACTATAGAGTCGACAGTTTTCATTAGATTCCCTTTAAACTTTCACAGAATATTTGTACAATCATAAGGATCATTCCTTCCAAATTCAGTATGATCCATCAAGACATAGGGGAAAAGGGGCCTTGTGAAAGTTTGATGAAAAAAATCCCTTTTAACACACCAGAGTTCATAGTTGTCATCAAATTCCCTTCAATCTTTCACAGAATGATTGTTACATTATAAGGATTGTTCTCTTGAAACTGGGTCTGATCCTTTTAGTATCACGGGAAAAGGGGCCTTATGAAAATTTAATTTAAAAAATCCTCATTAGCACTCCAGAGTCCACAGTTTTCAATGGATTCTCTTCAAACTTTCACAGAATGATTGTACCATCATAAGGATTGTTCCTTTTGAAAGTGGGTCTGATCTGTCAAGTATCTTGAGAAAAGGAACCTTATGAAAATTACTAAAGAAATCCTCGTTAACACAATGATGTCCCCAGATTTCACTGGTTTCACTTCAAACTTTCACAGAACGATTGTTCCATCATAAGGATTTTTCCTTTCAAAATTAGGTCTGATCCATCAAGAAACACAGGAAAATGGGCCTTATGAATTTTTAATTAAAAAGCTTTAGTTAATGCAATGAAATCTACAGATATCATCAGATTTTCTTTATTTTCTCATTGAATAATACTATTGTAAGGATAGTTCCTTTTGAAATTAGGTCAGATCCATCAAGTGACATGGGAAAAGGGGCCGTATGAAAATTTAATTAAAAAATCCTCTTTAACGCAATAAAGCCCATAGCTTTGATCAGATTTTGTTGAAACTTTAAGAGAGTGATAAGGTCAAAACGTCTGATCTGTCTAGTATCACAGGAAAAGGGGTTGTATGAAAATTTTATCACAAAATATTCATTAACTCAATAATGTCCTCAGTCTTTATCAGATTCTCTTCAAACTTAATAGAATTATTGTACCATCATTTGAATTATTCCTTTGTAAATATGGTCTGATCTGTTTAGTTTCATGAGAATACGGGCCACATGAAAATTTTACTACAAAAAAGTTATCACATTAAAGCCCTAAGTCTTAATCATTTTCTTCAAACTTTTAGAATGATTGGACTATCTTTAGGATTGTTCCTTTGTAAATTGGGTCAGATTTGTTAAGTTTTACAGGACAAGGGGCCATTTTATTATTTTATTACTGAAAATTCTTGACACAAGTCAGTCCTTTATTTTCATTGGTTCTCTTTAAACTTTTACAGAATCATTGTACATTCCTTAGAATTTTATGCCCCCGCATCGATTATATCAAGGGCATATTGTTTTACTGGTGTCCATCTGTTTGTCTGTCTGTCTGCAAAACTTAACCTGCCAACTAAACATTTTCCCATAACTTCAACCCTGATTAATTTACAATGCTAATATTTGGTATGTAGATAGGTCTCAACAAGGCGCAACTGGGGAAGGTCATTTCATCAAGGTCAAGGTCAAAATTTGACGCTTTTCCCTAAAACAAAGAAAAATAAAAACAATAAAAATCACCCGTTTCTAAAGAATTCCTGTTTCGGGGGCATAGTGTTTCACAAACATATCTTGTTCCTTTTGAAATTTGGAAAAGGGGCCATATGAAAGTTTCACTTTAAAATCCTCATCAACATAACATAGTCCAAAGATAACATAGATTGATTCTACCATCAATACTATTGTTGATTTTGACATTGGATCTGATATGGCAAGTATTACATGAAAAGGGGCCTTATGAAGAGATGTCCCTAGATCTCACCAGATTCACTGCAAACTTTCACAGAATGATAGTACAATAATTATAAGGATGGTTCCTTTCAGAATTGGATACAATCTGTTAAGTATCTTGTAAAAAGTGGCCATATGAATTTGTTTCAAATATTCTAGTTAACAAAATAAAGTCCCCATATTTCATCAGATTCACTTTTAACTTTCACAGAATGATTAACCAATTACCAGGCGGCAAAATCTTGGACTGGTCCAAATTGAGAGGAGTTGAAAACGACAATCTAATGTTTATGAAATTTTAGATTTTTTCATCTTTCTGGGTAGAAAACATTGTGTAAAATGAAGAAATGAAGACATTTTTTACAAGCAATTTCTTCATTTTACATAATCTTTTCTAACCAGGAGGATGAAAAAATCTAATATTTCATAAACTTTTAATTGTTGTCTGCACCAGCTTCAATTTGGACAAGTCTAAAATTTTGTCGTCTGGTAATGGGGGTCCTTGCTCAAAATAATAAATGGGATGAAGTCCAATTAGTTATTTTCGTTTTAGGCATAATTTTCTTTAAGCGATTAACTTCCTTAAATATCAGATTACACTCATCGTCCTCTTGTTTATAGACCTTGATCTATTCATCTTGAATTGGATTTCAGACCTTGATCTATTCAACTTAACCCTTGTCATGCTGAACCCGGAATATTCCGGTTTTGGCAGGAGGCGTAGACCAAGATCAGCCTGCACATAAGTGCAGTCTGATCTTGGTCTATACTTCCTGCTTGCACTGCTCTTGTCAGAGTTGTTTACGAAATTGATTTCTGAAAGAAATTTAGATTTTGAACAACAAGTTCTATCAGTGCTTTCAGCCCCTTGATTTTACTGCGATTCACTATGGTAATTTATACAGCATGACAAGGGTTAAATTAGATTTCAGTCACTTTATAACAAAAATGATCTCCTTGAATGTTTTAAACACAATCAAGCTTTTCATGCCAAAAGAGCTTTGGAAAAACATTGTGGAAAAGGAAGAAATCGTTTGTGATAAGCAATATCTTAATTGTCCACAATGTTTTCTATGATTACTTGGACTTGGACCTGATAATCCTTTATTTTGGTATCTATTTAGTGAATTGTGTATTAAAGCAATTACCCTTTTTGTCATAATATTTTCTTAGCTTTGTGATTCTTATTTCTAAATGAATGGATCAATTGCGGTACTTATCTTGATGATTCTTAGTTCCGTCTTCTGTAAACACACTTCATACAGCAGCATTTTCCATTTTGGTTTAACCCATTCCAAAACATCTAAATTTTAGATTGATCTAAATTGAAAGAAGTTTTTTGTTGGTGGAATTTAAATTCTTTGTCTTTTTAGGTAGAAAACATTGAGGATAATGAAGGAATTGATTATTTCAAGCAATATTTTCATTGTCCACAATGTTTTACAAAGATTTTATCTTAGGTGCGACTAAAAGTGTCATTGTATAGGAATGGGTTAGAGGAGCTAGCATAGATAAACAATCTAACAAATGTCAATAAATTGCTCTTTCATTTGCAGCTATTTCGTCTGTATCAATAAGCGTATCAAGTACTACGCCGATTGCAGGAACTTCCGTCACATTTAGTTGTACGACAGTCCCAGCTGGTGTTGCTTCGAGTTATGAGTGGTTACGCAATGGAGTTAGTGTGGGCAATACTTCAACGATTGTTTTATCCTCCATACAATCATCTGATTCAGGAGCATATGTTTGTATTGCTGCTAATGACTTTAGCACAGTTCAGAGTTCAAACCAGCCAGTGATTGATGTTTTATGTAAGTATTGTCTTGAAAAACATTTATTTGTTTAACCCCTTACAACACAAAAAAAATTTGTACTGGACAAAATTTAAAGAAATTCCAGACTATAATTTCAAGTTGATGAAACTTTAAAAATCTTTGTCTTTGTGGGTAGAAAATATTGTGTATAATGAAGAGACTGCTTGATTCAAGCATTTTCTTCTATTATATTCACTAAATTTTCAAAAGCCTTTTCTTGAGGGGCATCAAAAGGTGGGATTGTGTTGGAATGAGTTAATGGGAGAAAAGACATTCTATAATCATAACTTCCCAACAGATCCATTCTTTGTAGGTAGTCATTGAAATCTACATGAGACTATTCTTTTGATTTCAGATGAAATGAGGCTTAGAACCACATGAACTTAACCCACTTCCAAACAATAATTAAAGAACATAGGATAACATTGTTGAAAATGAAAAAAATCATTGCAACAAGCAAATTTCTTCTTTTCCACAGTGTTCTCTACAAAAAAGAAGACAACAGATTTTTTTAAGTTTTATCCACATAGAATTGTTGTGTGCCACTTCTTCAAATTGAGATCAGTCTAAAGTTGTTTTTTGCCATGTGGGCATTGGATAAAACAGCACTGCCATATAGGCAGTACAAGCCTACACTAGTTTGAGTACAAAACAAGCAATTTTGGGTTTGTTATATAAGTACCATAAGCAGGGTTTTGAATTTGTCAAATGTAAATAGGTCCAGGACAAACGAATACCCCGTCTCTGCTGGCAAATACGAATATCCCTTTTTCACCTTTCCCTTACTTAAGAGGCTTCGACATTCATTCATTAATTGCCTTCTTTTCAAATTTTCTGATAATATTATAATCTTCAATGAGTGGAAGATGGATTAACACAACTGACAGATCCTATTTTAATTTTGTTTTTGAAAACTTATTTGCGTATCAATTGCACTTCTCTGGCAATGTATGGTATATACGAAATTCCAATATCTTGTAGATAAGATGGATAAATAAATGATATTACTAAAATTTTTGGGATTTCAAAAATATTTCCAGGATGTGCGCCCCCCCCCCACACTTCTGAGTATCGCTGATTTAATTATAACCACTGACATAATTGTTTTTTCATAAACAAGTTATCGAAAGTTCTGTTAATTTAACACAGTCATAGCGATTTTTCTCAACATCAACCTCTGTTTGATGGTAAAACACAGCTGATGTCACAAAAATGTCGAGTCAGTCCATTCTAGGCAGAGTCGTGACATATATCAATGAGACCGACAAGACAAACTCAAATGGGTCCCCCACATGTTGCTTTATTTTTCTAGAGTAGAATTTGTGCACAAAACTCAGTCATCTATTGATTGTAGTTTATTTGCAATTTATTATTGGGATGTTTTCCAACACTTAAGTAAGATTTCACGATTCGCTGTTTCTTTAGTTTTCTTGATGGAACTAGCTAAATTATAACTAGTTGTTTTTCGTTTATATTCAAATAATCTGCATTCTGCGTATTTCCACTAATTATTTGATTTCTATCTACTACGTTACTTACCATGAAAGAAAAACTATTAAGACATATTAACGACTTGACTTATTTATAGAAATTTCAAGCCTGGTCTCAAGCTTTCCTTGTGATAAATTCAAAGCCTTGTGTTGAGTCATTCCTATTTTGTACAAACAGCACCGGAAGACTGTTCATGTCTCAATTTTATATATACATCCCATATTAGAGTAAAAGAAATATGTTTCACGAGTAACAGCAATTTTAATAGTTTATAAAACTCGATACCTGAAGTTCGTTCAAGCATATTGCTAATTAGGTCCACATGCGGATGGGCACTTATCACTGGCCGGGGGATAAGCTATTTATCTGCAGGTAATGTGTGAAACCCTTGAATTCCTTTTGCTTCAAGTGGTTTTGATTGATGGTGGGCAAGTTTATCAATAATTCTAATGTTGAAATTAATGAAGATTTCGGACTGAATTTTGGTGTTACTTTTGGGATACCAATTGGCCTGGCATTTTAAAATTCAGTCAAGACCAGTAATTAATCTGTTTGCCGGAGCCCTGACCACAACTACAGCTTGAGTAAGGCCTAGATACATTTTTAGTTGCTAACTATCAAAATAATTGTATGAAACTTTCAGAGATGAATATATCCATTTCAGATGGTAGAGGCATTTAAACAAACAGCGAGTCATTGATGACTGAAGCTTAACAAAGGCTCAATTATCACATTGAAATAATTTTTAGATTGATAAACCTGTTCAAATATTTACTATTTTACAGATGCCCCAACATTTAGTCTACCAGGGGGAGGTAATACCGTTAGTGTATTTGGAAATTTCAACAATGGACCAATTACTATCACATGTTCTTTGGACGCAAACCCAGCAGTGACTGAATATAGATTTTTTGACTCACTGGTAAGATTATAAGCTTTCTCTTCCACATCATTGAAAAACTGGAGTCATAAATAGCAGCAATATGAAATTTCGGAGGTAGATTTTCCTTGAGCACTGGTTAGAGGACATGTACATCTAAAGCAGTAAAGGAATAATTCACCCATTTCCACACAATAACGCTTTTGGTCGCCCCTCAAAAAAAACAACTTTAGAAAACATTTTGAAAAAGAATGAAATTGCCTGTTACAAGCAATTTCTTCATTATCATTTTCCACAATATTTTCTATGCCAAAAGATAAAGATTTTGAAAATTGTCGTCGTCTTTGCATTAGGAACGCTCTAAAATTTTGTTGTCTGGTAATTGGTGAACTAAATTCAGGGCTGAAATCAAGGTCATTTCATAAAAACACAATACTATTTTGTCATTTTTCACAACACAAAAGGAAATCAGACTGAACCCCTTCAAAAGACTATACAGATGATAACTCAAATCGCATCAGATGTGAAAGTTAACCCATTTCCACACAGCAAAATTTTAGACTGGTCCAAATTGAAAAGAATTGCAGACAACGAATTAAAGTCTATGAAATTTTATGTTTTTTAAACTTTCTGCCTAGAAACAAATGTGGAAAATGAAGAAATTGCTTGTTACAAGCAATTTCTTCATTTCCCACAATGTTTTCCAGACTTTTCATATTGAGGGGCGTTTAAAAGCGTCATTTTGTAGGAATGGGTTAACCCATTACCACACAATGATGCTTTCTTACTCCCTGAAGAACTATTCATGGAAATCTTGGTGGAAAAAGGAGAGATTGCTTGTTAAAAGAAATTTCTCCTTTTCTCAAAATGTTTCCTAACCTATTTGTGGATGGATTCCATTATTTCTTTACAAAATTATTTTCCATTGCAGTGAATATTCCATTTGTAACAAATTTTATATTGCATCAAGGTCATGGCTCAAGGTCATACAATATAACAAGTAACTTCTTTTCTTGCAATGTTTTTTACCCGATTATGCACTGTTATGGAATTTTAGGGCAATTTGAAATGTAACCTGTATATTCATTCAATTGAGAAAAGTCTAAAATGAAGAAGGACATGCAGGTGATGTAGACTCAGTTCAGACTGCATATCTGTGCAGGCTGATCTTTGTCTATGCCTCCTGCAAAATCAGGAATATTCTAGGATCAGCATGACAAGGGTTAACATGGCAGTTTCAGAGAAAACTTGAGATATTTTCATAGCTTTGTTTCCATATTGTCATCATTGTTGTCATACCAAACCGGACTTTTTGTTGCACCTTTCATGTTAGCAAAGGCATTCATTTAAAACTTAGAATGTATGTTCTTTATCAAATTAGCAATCTATATTATCAAGACAGATTTAAAAGTATTTAAGTATTTGGAAATTTACTCCTTTTACAATTAAGATTTTTTCCCACTTTTATCATGCTCCCCAAAAGGCCAGCATATAACCACCACTTCATCTATTTATCCTTCCAAATGTCGGTACATCCACCCTGATATCTCTACAACTCTTGGCCAAATTGGATGAAACTTCACATATGAATTTCATATGATATTGCACCAATGCTTTTTGGTTTTCTGGCTTTTGGATAACTCCAAGGTCAAGGTCACAGTTCAAGATAAAAGGTCAAAATTGACCTTGTCCACAGCATATCTCCTTCAATTATGGATGGATTTCAAGGTCACAGCTGAAGGTCAAAATTTGATACTAAGTATTTCCAGAGTATAGCTCCTTCAATAATGGATTGATTTCAAAATAGCTTTATACAATTATTCTTTATCATGAGTAGATGTGCAACTTGAAACAAATCTTCAGATAGCACCAAGGTCAAGGTCTCTGCTCAAGGTTGATCATACATATTGACTACTTTCAGAGCATTGCTCCTTCAATTTTTGATTGATTTTGAAATAACTTTCACAATTGTTCTCTTTTATGAGTAGATGTGTCATTTGCCAATAACTTTAAACAATGTGTTCACTTTCATGAGTAGATGTGCCATTTGAATTTTTTCAGATAGCTCCAAGGTCAAGGTCACATCCCAGAGTCGAAAACTAAAAACGAGCATGTCCAGAGCATAGTTTGTTTGAATGGAGTTTTACACCACTTTCAACATTCTTTCAGTTATATTGCGGCGGCTGGAGCACCTAACAATTGATTCCTGGTATTTCTCACACCATTACCGCCATCACATTCTTTCCTAGCCTCCAGCTGCTATCCCACATAGGTCTATTGGCGGGAGACAGATAGTCGGGGATCGAACCCTGGACCTCTAGATTGATAGTCTGATGCGCTACCAACAGCGCTATGATGGCGGCTCTCCAGAGCATAGTCACTCAATCAAAGAAAACTTTTAATATAACTTAGAACATTGGTTCACAGTCATGAGAAGATGATTGTGCCATTTGGGAAAAAATCTAATAGCTCCAAGGTAAGGGTCACAGCTCAAGGTCAAATGATGAAAATAACCATGTCCAGAGAAGAGCTTCTAAAATTATGTATGGAATTCAAAATAACTTTACACAATTGTTCTCTATCTTGAGTAGATGTGCTATTCGAAACAAATCTTCAGATAGCTCCAAGATAATAGCTCAAGGTCGAACATGAAAATTTAGCATTTCCAGAATAGATCCTTCAATTATGGATGGATTTTGAAATAACTTTACACAGTTGTTCTGTATCATGATTAGATGAAAAATTTATTTATACAGTTCTAAGGTCAAGGTCACAGCTCAAGATGCAATGAACTGTATTAAGTTTATAATGTCACCTCCTCCCCTTTTGCATTTAGAAAAGTCTAAAATTTTACAAACAGTAAAAATGAAAGGTATAAAAACCTCAACATAAATAATCTAGTTCTCTTAACCATTTTTATTCCATCTTTTACAGAATAGACTACTGGCAGTTTCGACCACCAACACGTTTCAAGTTACGTCCACAACTCTTGGATATGGCACTTACAGCTGTACAGGGACTAATTCTGTTGGAACTTCAAATCCCCTGTTTTTCAATGTACAGCTTCAGCAATCTGCACGTAAGCTTTTGCTGTCTTTTTTTATATGCCCCAAGGACTGTATTATGTTATGGCCCAATTGTCTGTCTATCTGTCTGTCTGTTAGCAATTTTTTAGTGTGCAACTCCTCCATACTATCAAAAGGAGTGAACTGAAAATTGCCAGAATTATTTTCTATGATGTCTAGTTGTGCATAAAACCTTTAAAATCCAAATCACTTGACTTGAAAAAAACAACACTTTATATCATGTGTGCGCAACTCCTCCTTCAGTAAAGACTAAAACTCGCTACAATGAATCTCTATGATGTCTAGTTGTTCATAAGACCTTTGAAATTGAAATCAATCAAGCTATTCTTGAATTATCTGCCCTTGAATTGAAAAAAAATCACTACTTTTCATGTGTTCACAACTCCTCCTATAGTATGAATGAGAACAAACTGAAACTTGCCAAATTGTATATGGTGTCTAGTTATGCATAAGACCTTTGAAATTCAAATCACTTCTTTTGTTATCTGCCCTTGAATTGATAATAAAATCATTATATTTCATGGGTGTGCAACTCCTCTTACAGAATTGATTAACCCCATTCCTTCTTGAATTCTCTACCCTTTAATTGAAATAAATCAACATATTTCTTATATGCCCAACTTTATTCAAAAGAAGTAACATTGCATAATGAATCTGCATAGTCTCTAGCGGTGCATAAGACATTTCATATTAAGATAACTCCAGTTCTTCTTTAATTATCTGCCCTTAAGTTGAAAAATTGCCTAATTTCTAGTGTAATTAACTTTCGAATGGCTATAACTAGTGCCTTGTGTTGATTGAAAATGATTGAAATTTACTACAATGATTCTCCATAATGTGTTCTTATGCTTTATATCTTAAACATTATGTCTTTCCACTGATTTATGAATTGTCTCCCCTTTGTTTAGGGAATTGCTTATTATAATTGTGTTTTTTGTGTGTGCAATGTGACCCATAGTGCTGTTAATACAAACAGTGTCTCACAGTGAAGAATCTTGGTGTTGAAATAGTGCATAGGTAAACCATAACTTGCGTTACAAAAATTGTTTTATTGTAAGGTAGGCTAATCATTCTAGGCACAAAAGATATTCTGAAAGTGAAAGTTCATAATGCTACTCTGCCTGCACAATTTGCACAGTCTTACTAGGTTGACACTTTTTACACTTTCAAGATTTTCCTCTTATAAGACAAGTAACAATTGTATTCTTTTTGTTACTGCCATTAAGTCATTTTTATCAGAAAAACTTATGGTAAAATATCATATTCCATTGACAAGCCCCTTTGGGCGTATATGAGCCGCTCTCCAAAGCTCTTGTTTAACATTATCTAATCCATTCCAACACAATCCTGCTTTCCTGATACCTTGAAAAATTGAGTTATCGCAAACTGTTTGGGTAAAAGAGAAATTGCTTATGACAAGTAATTTCTCTTTTCTCACAGGCCCCCTTTTTTTTGCGAAAAAAATCACACAAGAAACATTCCTAGTAATTGGTCAAAATTGGCATTGCAGTTTAAGAGGAGAATGTTCTTAAAGTCTGATAAGCCCAGTCCTATTGGATGACATCCGACTGACAACAAGCACAGAGTGATCAAAAAAGCTCACCTTGAGCATGTTGTGCTCAGGGGAGCTGAAAATGCAAATCTAATTGCATCATTTTAACATTCACCAGACTATAAAATTTTGGACATTTCAAACCTCAAAGAAGTTGTTGACCACAATTTGAAGTGGATTTTTAATGTCTATTTCTTTTTGGGTAGAAAACAATGTTGAAAAGTAGAACTTAATTGTAACAAGCAATTTCCACATTTCCTCATGGTTCTTCTGACCCCTTTCCTGGTATGTCTTGCACCAGTACTACTGCTACTTCCTTTGTATGCCTCTATTTGCTCATCCCACTTAAGTCTATGATTATCCATCCATTTGTGGGAAACCAATTTCTGCAGGTATATTTGCAGCAGCACTATGGCTGTGCTATTTCAGAAATTGATATGTAGTAAAGAAAATGACCATTGTATATCCTGAAAATCTGTCAAATGCAAAATACTTGACCCTGGTGAGTATGCACAGTCTCATCTCACTCGATTCCTGTCACATTTACAAGGTACTCCTTTTACGAGTGACAGGTCACAAAAAACCATTCTTATTGAATATTTCAGCAAGCACTGGTGCCTCAACAGAGGATGATGGTGTTTCTACAGGAACCATAGCAGCCATTGTCATTGGAATCATCTTCTTTATCCTCCTGATTATCATCATTATTATCTGCTGTTGTAACTATGGTAACAAAACTTTATTTTAGCTCCTTTGTTTAACCCATTACCAGACGGCAAAATTTTAGACTGGCCCAATGACAATTAAAAGTTTATCATTTTTTTTTTTATTTTTCTGGGAAGAAAACATTGTGCAAAATGAAGAACAAGCAATTTCTTCATTTTTCACCATGTTTTCAAAGCTCATTTTCTTGGGGGCGTCTAAAAGCATCACTGAGTGAGAATGGGTTAACATTTTTTCCAAAAGATTACTGTTAAGTTGAGGTATTTTGGTTTTATTTTAGATAAGATAGAAATAATACAGAGTATTTTTATACGCCGCCGGAGGCAGTCGTATATTGGCATCATGTTCTCTGTCTGTTTGCCCGTCTGTATGTATGTCCACTTTTCTTGTGAGCACAACTCCTCCTAAGTTTCTGGTTGGATGTTTTTGAAACTTGGTCAATGTTATTACCTTAATTGGTAGATGTGCATAAAGTAAGGATTTTATGATTCATTGATTTTTGCCTCAGTTATGCCCCCTTTAAACTTAGTCCCTGGGGCTTATTGAAATTGCAGCCTTGTGAATGCAACTCCTCCTAAGTTTCTGGCTGGATCTAAATGAAACTTGATATGTTATAACCTAAACTTGTAGATGTGCATGAAGTAAGGATTTTATGGTTCATTAATTTTTCCCTGAATTATGCCCCCTTAAAACTTAGTATCTGGGGCTTATTGAAATTGCAGCCTTGTGAATGAGACTCCTCCTAACTTTTGTCTTGATTTAAATGAAACTTGGTCAATGTTATCACTATAATTTGTAGATGAACATGGATCAAGGATTTTATGGTTCATTAATTTCCCTGAATTATGCCCGCTTAAAACTTAGTATCTAGGGCTTATTGAAATTGAAGCCTTTTGAACGCAACTCCTCCTTACTTTTTGTCTTGGTTTAAATAAAACTTGGTCAATGCCATCACTATAATTTGTAAATTCACATGGATCAAGGATTTTATGGTTCAGTAATTTTTGGAAGAGTTATGCCCCTTGACACTTAGTCTCTGGGTTTTTGAGTATTCATTAATTTTTCCCTGAATTATGCCCCCTTAAAACTTAGTATCTGGGGCTTATTGAAATTGCAGCCTCTTTAATGAGACTCCTCCTAACTTTTGTCTTGATTTAAATGAAACTTGGTCAATGTCAACACTATAAGTTGTAGATGTACACGGATCAAGGATTTTATGGTTCATTAATTTCCCTGAATTATGCCCACTTAAAACTTAGTATCTGGGGCTTATTGAAATTGCAGCCTTGTGAATGCAACTCCTCCTAACTTTTTGTCTTAATTTAAATAAAACTTAGTCAATGTCATCACCATAATTTGTAGATGTAAATGGATCAAGGATTTTATGGTTCATTTATATTTGCAGGAGTAATGCCCCTTGACACTTAGTCTCTGGGTTTTTGAGTGCTCATTGATTTTTCCCTGAATTATGCCCCCTTAAAACTTAGTATCAGGGGCTTATTATCCCCTGTCCTTTCGGCGAAGGGGATATTGTAATGGTTTCTGTCCGTCATTCTGTCCTTTTGTTCTTCCGTTTGTCCGTCCTTCTGTCCTTCCGTCATTCTGTCCTTCCATCACTGAACTTGTCCGTAGCATAACTCTGAAAGTATAATATCTATCAACTTGAAACTTCATAGGTGGATAGATCTCATTGAGGAGAAGTGCAATGCACAAGAACCACAACTCTTGCTTACATAATTTTGGAGTTTGCCCTTTGTTGTTTTAAAGACTGAGATTTTGTCCGGGGCGTATCTCTGAAAGTATAATAGCTATTAACTCAAAACTACATAGGTGATTAGAACTTGTTGAGGAGAAGTGCAGTGCACAAGAACCACAACTCTTGCTTGCATAATTTTGGAGTTATTGCCCTTTGTTGTTTTAAAGACTAAGATTTTGTCCGGGGCATATCTCTGAAAGTATAATAGCTATTAACTTGGAACTTCATAGGTGGATAGATCTCATTGGGGAGAAGTGCAGTGCACAAGAACCACAACTCTTACTTGCATAATTTTGGAGTTATTGGTGTTTTAAAGTCTTAGATTTGTCCTCAGCATTTCTCTGAAAGTATAATAGCTATTATTGTACTAATTGAGAAGAAATGCAGTGCCTAAATCTAACTGGCTTCAGTTTACTATCAAGCTTTTAAGTAGGGGGATGACCATGTCCGACATGGCTCTTGTTCTCTTTGTATAAGTCTGTGACATCATGATGAGATATGGTAACAGGAGACATTACTTGTTCTTGTTACTTGTTACTTATATGTTCACTGTCAAAAGATCAATCTATACCAAGGAGGGTATTTAGTAATTGTATTTTTAAATTAAATTTATTTTACCCACTTTCAAGCATTTGAATAGCTGTGTGTTGGCATGCACAGGGGGAGCTATTGTTTGTAAGAATAGTTATTGGTTATAATTATGTTCATTAAATAACAACTTCTAACCAACCCATTACCAGACAACATGGTCCAATTTGAAAGAAGTTGCAGACATCATTTTGAATTGCTCTAAAATTTGATAAAATATGTTCGGAATAATGTAGAAAACAGTGTGAGTAAAGGAGAAACAGCTTGTCTAAGGCAATTTCTCCCTTTCTCAAAATGTATCCCATGATCATATTTCTTTAGGGTAATTTATGTAAAAAATATGCATTCAAAATGCATTTGTAAAGTCACTATATTTATTGTTGCAGTTCTGATGTGAAAATGTCTGTTTATTTATAGGTTGGTGTCGCAAGAAAGAGAAGACCCAGATTGAGCCAGTAATTGTAGAGCAACCAAAGGTTAAACCATATATTCCAAGGTATTTGAAACTTATAACCTTTTTTTATTCAAAATATTTACTAACATATAGCCTATCTTTTATTCTTAATAGCTGTGGAATAGAACTAATAAGCTACATCTTAACCAATTACCCCATTCCCACAAAATGATGCCTTTTGACACCACAAGGGAAGAAAGCTTTTAAAAACATTGTAGAAAATTAATTAAAAGATTGCTTGTTACAAGTAAATTCTTCAATATCCACCATGTTTTCTACCCTAAAAATGAAAAAAAAAAAATTCATCAAAACTAAAATGTCTCATCTTCAACATCTTTGATTTGAACTAGCCTACAAAATTTTGTTTGTTAATGGGCTAAAGGAAGTAAAAAGAAAGGAAAATGTGAAAAAAAAGAAGAAATTGCTTGTAACAAGCAAGTTATCCTTTTATCATAATCTTTTCTGACACATAAGGCATTTTTTACACCTAAATCTATCTTAGGGCAAATGAAGTGTAAACCGGATTATCCAGTGCACTCTTAGGCTGCCTTATTTAATGGTAGATTTTGCATGTTTGAATGTTTTGTCCAATGTGGGGTGAGCAGACTTGGATTTAATGTTTTGGTAGTACAAATGTGAGAAATGACAGGAAGCCATGGTTATGTGTACCAACTGCCATAATAAACATGAAACACAGTTGAAAGTGGCATTAAAGCCCATAAAAACATAAAAGGTCATACATGTTATTGTTACCTAAATTGATCTCATGGCTTTTTGGTAGTAATTAACCTTCATATAATATGCTTTCATAACTGTTTGTACGAGGTTTACCCTTGTCATGCTGAGCCTGGAATATTTCTGTTTTGGCAGGAGTCATAGACAAAGATCAGTCTGTGCATATGCACAGTCTGACCATAGTCTTCACCACTTGTTTGTCCTTTTTAAGCAGAATTGTTCATGAGATCGATTCACAAACTTAACATTGATCCTAAAAACAAGATTTGCAGTGCTTTCAGATCTTTAATTGTTATGCAGTTTTGGAATGGGTTTTATTCAGCATGACAATGGGTAAAATTAACTCATTGTCCCATGATCACACAAAAATCTGTATGGAAAATATAGTAGGAAAAAGAGGAGATGCTGATTAATAGTGTTTTCTTCTTTTCCTACATTTTCTACCCTTATTCATTTTAATTTTACTTAGAAACATTGTCATTTACCATCTATCTACTAAAGTAAAAATATATTTATCTCATTTAGTTTTCTATAAACTAAATGTTATTTTTATGCTAATGAATTAATCTTATCCCTCCCTCCTGGTCCATTATTAGGTCTGTTGTGTCGGCCACAAGTTCTACTGTCTCAAGACAAGATGTTGGAGTTGTTGTCAATGGTCATGCCAAGTAAGTATACAAGTCCAACTAATATGTCAATTAACTGTTAAACATTGAAGTTTTTATGCTGTAGGGCATGAAGGGTTACTTGTGTTCATGTTAGTCAGGATGTACATGTGTGAGAGTGTGCATGTGTCCTATCATTAATTACAGGAGTGTAACTCCTACATTTAGGAATGGATTTCAAGAAACCTTGGCACAGGTGTTACACTGAATGAGAGCACAAGTTTCTTGCAAAAAGTTTGAAGGTGGAAAAAGTCATGTTAAAGGAAAAGTGAAATTAAGCCTTAGACTCAAGCATATCTTCTACATTTATTACGTTAACTGACAGCAAAATTTTAGACTAGTCCAAATTAAAAGGATTTGCAGATGACAATTTAAAATATTCATGGAATTTCAGATTTTTGACTTGGCTGCTTTCGGAGAAAACCCAAGGTATTGCTATAGCCTTGGTGTCATTGTCGCAGTCATTTGCAAAAATATTTGACATTTTGTGATGTCTCTGGATCTACTTAAGGCGTTCACTTGAAACTTGGCACACTTGTTCACTATCAAAAGAGCAACCTATACTATCAAGGGGAATAACTCTAGATGCCTTTATCCACTATCCTGTACCCAATAGCTGAGGGTAGGCACCTGAAGGTGGTGCTCTTCTTTCAACTCTCTTGGTAGGAAAATAAATGAATTACTTCTTACAAGTAGTTCTTCATTTTTACACAATGTTTTCCAAATCATTTGTTGTAATAAGTTCACAAATAGACCCTTTGGTGACTCTTTGTCAGATTCCTTCATAACTTAAGCTCGGATGAAAATTATGGCTTTTATGGGAGGGGGGGGGCTTGTCTCCATTTATGGTATATAGTAAAATTTTGAAAATCTTTTTCTTGCAAACTGCAGACTGTATTTCAAACAAATTTTTCCAGAATGATAAGTAAATTTAGGCCGGTGGAGCGAATCAGGGGCTCAAGCTCTCTAGTTAATAATTATATTGGCAGAATCATATATTAGCCAATGTCTCTATCTCCCTATCCAAAGTCATACTAAGAGGTCCAAAGTAAAAATGTGCTTTTTTATACGCCCGTCAGAGACGGGACGTATTATGGGATCACCCGTGGTGTCCGTGCGTCAGGGGGTGTCCACTTCTTTGTCCGGAGCATAACTCTGTCACCTTAAGTACGATTGACTTTAAACTTGGCAATTATATTCTTCTCATCAAAACGGAGTGCAGTGCACAAGAACCATAACTCTACCTGGCCTATTTTTTGAGTTATTGCCCTTTGTTGTTTTCCATACTTGAATCTTGTCGGGAGTATATCTCTAAAAGTATTATAGCTAGGATCATGAAACTTCATGGGTGTATAGATCTCACCAAGGGGGAGTGCAGTGCACAAGAACCATGACTCTACCTGGCCTATTTTTTGAGTTATTGCCCGTTGTTATTTTTCATACTTGAATCTTGTCAAGAGTATATCTCTAGAAGTATAATAGCTAGAATCATGAAATTTCATGGATGGATAGAGCTCACCAAGTAGGAGTGCAGTGTACAAGAACAATAACTCTACCTGGCCTATTTTTTGAGTTATTGCCCTTTGTTGTTTTTCATACTTGAATCTTATCCGGAGTATAACTCTAAAAGTATAATAGCTAGGTTTATGAAACTTCATTGGTGTATAGATCTCACCAAGGGGGAGTGCAGTGCACAAGAACCATAACTCTACCTAGCGTATATTTTGAGTTATTGCCCTTTGTTGTTTTTCATACTTGAATCTTGTCCCGAGTATATTTCTAAAAGTATAATACCTAGAATCATATTATTTCATGGATGGATAGAGCTCACCAAGTCGGAGTGCAGTGTTCAAGAACAATAACTCTACCTAGCATATATTTTGAATAATTGCCCTTTGTTGTTTTTCATACTTGAATCTTGTCAAGAGTATATCTCTAAAAGTATAATAGCTAGAATCATGGAATTTCATGGATGGATAGAGCTCACCAAGTGGGAGTGCAGTGTATAAGAACCATAACTCTACCTAGCGTATATATTTTGAGTTAATGCCCATTGTTGTTTTTCATACTGGAATCTTGTCTGGAGTATATCTCTAAAAGTATTATAGCTAGGATCATGAAACTTCATGGGTGTATAGATCTCACCAAGGGGGAGTGCAGTGCACAAGAATTATAACTCTACCTGGCCTATTTTTTTATTTATTGCCCTTTGTTGTTTACATACTTGAATTCTATGGAGTATATCTCTAAAAGTATAATAGCTAGAATCATATAATTTCATGGATGGATAGAGCTCACCAAGTTGGAGTGCAGTGCACAAGAACCATAACTCTACCTAGCGTATATTATTATTAATATATATTAATATTATTAGTAGAGTTATTGCCCTTTGTTGTTTTTCATACTTGAATCTTGTCCGGAGTTTATCTCTAAAAGTATAATAGCTAGAATCATGAAACTTCATGGATGGATAGAGCTAACCAAGTGGGAGTGCAGTGTACAAGAACCATAACTCTACCTAGCGTATATTTTGAGTTATTGCCCTTTGTTGTTTTTCATACTTTGTTTGACAAAAAATATTCATTCAAAATAACATCAGTTCTATTCAAACCCCCAGTTAATATTAAGCAGTGTGACGGGCGTATCTTGTGACAATTTGGCACCTTATTTTTAATGATATATGCATTGTCTATATTTTAACATACATGGATGTATTTTCTAATGAATTGTTCATTAACATGAGATGATGTATCCTTTTGTAAATCATGTGAGCCTGTGGGTGACATTTCCTACAATTTAGCAGGTGCGTGGCTTGCACTCATTGAGCACCCTGGACAGCCATTTCGGGGCATTTAGAATATTCGCTGATTGTTTAAAGAAGCTTTGGGTCAGTATCTATCTACATAGCGCAGGGTGAAGACTCTGATCAGACTGTGCGGATGCACAGGCTGATCTGAGTCTTTACTTGGCGCACATTAGTAATGGTTGGAAATGTCACGCATGCACTCAAAATTTTGTTTAAGTTTAGTACAGGGTTACCTATCAGGGTTAAAACTCAAGCACAATTGCTGTGACTTGGGCAATGTGTTTCATAAACTTTCCTTTTACAGTGTGACTAGTGAAGAACCAGTTTATGTGTCACCAAGGTACTATCTACGACCTGCTAAGGATGCTGGGCCAATCATGTGAGTATTGAGCCCTTTCATCTCTATATACAGGGTTTTCATGATCCTGGCAAAATAGCCAAGAAACTTTGTGGGTAAAGGAAAAAATAGCTTGGAACATGCATTTTTCAATGCCCATCACACAATGCAATAGGCAAAGATTCATAACTACTATATTCATTTTAATGGAATTTTGACATTTTTCAATTTAAAGATGTGGTAAAAGTTTCACAAGAAAGGAACTTTTGAAGCTTTTACTTTCAAACTTTGCACATATTTTTTGAGTCATAACTCTATTCTCTAGATAAAGTCTGATGGTATGTAACAAGCAATTTCTTCTTTTGCAACAACTTTTTCTTCAGGTTTACACTTTTTTTTAGATTAAATTGATTAAAATCTTTTGAATTTAGGCCCATGAAATCTCATAATGGGTATTTAAAGTAAAAAGATTTCCTGAAGATGAAGAGGATAATTGTTTGTTTCGTAGTAAGATCACATTACCTTTCATTGATTGAACAACAAAAGCTATATTTTCACAAGTGGCAGAACCAGAAGTGAGACATGAATACTACCCAAAGAAAGAACAGTTATTCTATTTTTTTTAATGCAAAAATAGACAAAATATCAATCTCTTAGGGGGAGTATTTCTAAAAGTGGGTCAATTTGCACAGGAATTACATGGCAACCTGATGATATCATCTGTACCTTTGGTCATTGATAGAATGAGGTTCATTAGTTAAGAGATGAAGAGAATATTTTTTGTTTTCATGGAGGTATGAACCGAAAAACCTAATCACACTGTATGAATACGCGAAGCGGATTCATACAGTGTGTGATTAGGTTTTTCCGTTCATACCTCCATGAAAACAAAAAATATTCTCTTCATCTCTTATAATTTAATAGCATCGGGCGACAAAAACAAAAGCTTTGCAAATTTTGATACCTTTTGATATGGGACTATTTTGTGCGGAAGCAAACAAAACCGCTGCGTGCTCAAAATTTTGTTCATGGAGTGATGAATAATTTTTTTCGACCAATCAGAATGCTCGTTTTTGATAGACGAAACTAGAAATTAAATTATTGCGCAATGAATGAAAGCAGGTCTAAATCTGCCAAAACAGTGAGATTATCATTTTGATAATTTCAATTTTTTCTTCAGTGAAATTATCAATTGATATTCTGCTGACAAACCTCAATAATCTACAGGAAGCATTAAGGAATCAACAAATAATACATTACTAAAGAATGTCCAGGTTTGTAGTAGTTGCCTGATGAGACTTTTTGCATTTAGTAGCTTTTGCCTTGTCATCTTGTTATACCCCTGTAAAATTTAATGAAGTTTTGGCAGGGGGTTACTTGAATCAGTATGTCGAATGATCAGTCGGTCTTTCTGCAAAATCTTGTCCGCCCGTCTTCTCCAATAGTGTCAGTCCAATTTGCTTCAAACTAAGCAAAAGTGTTCATTAAGACCTGTCAACGTGTAAGATATAAGTTTCGTGATAATATGGCCAAGAAATATTAAGTTATTGCCCCTGATTGTACTTAAAAACACATGCAGAAGTTTATCTAGACAACTCCTATAGTTTGAATCTGATTTGCTTCATACTTTGTTCATAAGTGTTCATAAGGAGCTGTAGATGTGCAAGATGCATTTTTTGTGAAAATTTCAGCATGAATTAATGACTCATTGCCCCTGATTTGTTTTGAAAATGTTTGTAGACCTTTATTTTGACAAGTTTGTGTCCAATGTGCTTCATACTTTGTAGAATTGTTGAAATGGACATGTAGATGTGCAAGATGCAACTTTTGCAAGTAATTGTTGTCCTGATTTGTTTTAGAAATGCTTGTCTGAACATTTAAGAGTTTCAGTCTGATTCTCTTCATACTTAGCAGAAGTGTTCATTAAAAGTTGTAGATGTGTAAGACACGACTTTTGGGTTCCATAAAGAATAAATGAGATATTGTACCTGATACTGCATAAAAATTGGTAAAGAGTATGTCACATTTTATTTGAGTTCCTGCAGCATCATATTACTTGTAATTATATCCCTCTTGGGTATTTTTGTTATGACAAATGGCAGCCAAGTCTAGTTTTGTGTGTAAAAAGGCTTGGCTTCTTGATAGAAATTAATTGACAGGGTTTTCCATGACACAAAATTCAAGCGTCATTGTCACAATTTCAAAACAAATGACCCGTAAAAATTTTACCTGTGCGTCATAAATGACGCAAATTTTAAAACCTCATTCTTTGTGAATAGAATCGTCGGTAAAGACCAAAATGTTGAAATAAATTCTTTAGAAGTCTGAGTAACGATAATCAATCAGATTAGCGACTGTCGGTAATATGGGTTTCCAACATTTATTTATAGCAATATCCTGTTCTATTTTTAGTTGACAGAGAAAATATGTAGACGGGTTATAGTGATTTTTATCAAATTAAGACTCGATTTCCGGTGATAAAACATATTGTTTACCCGACTACTCGTCATAGCGATCAGACTACCAAAGAGAGCTCTGGTAGCGAGTCTGATGGTGAAACCCCGGGTCCTTCTTCGAAAAAGACCTGGAGGTCTTTCAGTTAGAAATGGTTAAAAACCTTCAGTTGGCTTAAATTCGCCGATGGTGAAATGCTGTGTGACCCGTGTATTAAAACGAAAAAAAACCCAAACACTAAACCTTTCACTACTGGCTGTATGAACTTTTGTCTTTCGTGTCTCCTTTGTTATTTTTTAAATTCCTGTAGTATCTAGCAGTCTTTCAGATTTGACCCCCTAAATTGGAGAAAAGACCCCCTGTTCTGAAGGCATAGGGGTCAAATGACTCCCAAATTCTTATGCCAATGGAAAAACCTGATTGATTTCTTAAAGTAAACTGTTGAAGAAAAATAAGAAACTGTTGAAAATAGAGTGAAAAAGAGGTTGAAACAACAGATACATGTATTGAACAAAGGTTTTACTGTTGTGATATTTCAACTCTCTAGCCATGAGAAATTTATTATACATTTTCTTTCATTAAAGTCATTAGCATCATAACTACAACTTAGCCCTTTCCGTTTTTTTGTGTTTTTTTTCAACTTTAGACTTAAAAAAAACGGGAAAGGGCTAAATATCACTTATCTAAATTGAATGAGGTTGCAAATGACACCAAAAATTGGATGCAATTTGAAATGAAACTCCAAAAATTGGATGCAATTTGAAATGAAACAATGCTATGTGGTAGAAAACTTTGTAGGAAAAGGAGAAATTACTTCCTAAAAGAAATTTCTCCTTTTTCCACAATGTTTTCTCAAGTAAAAAATCACAATGAAGTTAGCCTTCTGAAGATTGGATATTCAAATTGGTTTATTGCAACGCATTTATCAAAGATATTTCATTTTTTGTTTCAAGAACACTTTGGATTGTTGTCTGCAATATGTTGCATATAAAAGTCTTAGATTATGTTTGAAATACAAAAGTTGCATTCACTTAACAAATCCTTGCCTTACCCCTCTCAGTTAACATCTACAATATACATGTCTTATTTCTGTACAATTATTTTTAGATCAATGTTTGACAACAATCGTTCAGAACCAAGAGCCCATCAGCTACCTGCCTTGGACACTCAGTACCTTTACACAGATGAGGAACCAAAACGACGTCACAAAAAACGAAGGAGGAAGAAGCATCGTCGCTCCTACCATGAAGAAGAACGTCCTGTTGAGGAATCTCCACCACCTCCAGTAAACGATGATGAAGATTTAATTGTTGTGCCAGGACGGCAAAATGAGAATTATTTCGAGTAGTGCTGTAACGGATTATATTGTTTGTTTTTATGTTAATGAATCAAGTTTAATTTGTTTAATTAAGAAATCGACCAGTTGTGGCTTTCAATAAGGAATCAACTGACCAATCGAATCATTTATTCAACCTGAGCTTTCAACTCCAACTATTGCTGCTATTCTTATTAATCTTATTTGCTGGTTTGGTTACTTTAAAGTCATAACTACAGCTTATTCAAGTTGTAGTTACGAGGTTTAGGTCACCAACCAAAATGTCCATTTTTTTTTGTTGTTGCATGCAACTGTCCATAAATTTTGCAAAATAACGCTGTTAAAAATCGAAGAGGAACTTCCTGTTCAAGTAAATGGACAGGGCCAATGGAGTCAGTGGGTTGGGGCCAGCGTTGGTCAATTGTATGAAAGGATATGTACATAAGATCATTTTGCTTTAGCTCAACTGATATGGGAGAAAACCTGAGATGTTATCCCAGTCAGGACATTATCTGTGACAATGTCTAAAAAATTGACATTTTGCACATTTTTTATTACTAAGGGCACTGACTCGAGACTCAGTATATATGCTCATATCAAATTAGCAACCTTTATTATCAATGGAGGAATTTGTAATAAATTTTGTAGAATTATTTTCATTTTTGATATAAATAATCCCCTTTCATTTGTATGGGTTTGTACAACCTACTTTAGAGCTGAGGTCATATGGAGACAGAGCCTCAGTTTAAAGTCTCATTCCAAAAACCGGAGGAATGGGGATCGAACATGGTAACCCTGATACTAGAATCTAGTGTGCTATCACGAAATCAGCTCCTTCATCAACTATCAAATGCACCCAGAAGCTGGGTGGCAGGTGCCTGTAGGTGGTGCTTATTGTATTAGCCCTCATCATGCTGAATTAAAAATCCTATACAAAATTGCTTTAAAATCAAAGACCTGACAGTACTGGACGGTCTTAATGAGGGTCAATGTTTTTTGAAAATTCATTATTTACATAAGTCTGGCTGAAAGGGACAAGCAGGAGGTGTAGGCAAGGATCATACTGCACTTATGTCATCTGGTAATGGGTTAATTTTGTTGTTTCTCATTGAATCCCACTGAGGTGTTGTTTGAACCTTGCTTCCCATATGATCTGATTTCTTTTTTTAAAAAAACCTGAAGTATAAAAATCAAAGCAATAATTGTGACAAAAGGAGAAATTGCTTTTGATAGTTTATCCTTTTGTCAGAATTATTTCCATATATAGTAATTGTTATTCAGTTTACATGGGTAGGTCAATTAACAGGGTAATAATATATGTCTTGTTTTATTTGATTTTGGAGAAATAATGATTTTAAACATTTCGTTGAATTTGCTCAATATTTGAAATTTACAAATAGTGCCTTATATTGCAATTTTGGGAGCAAAAATATGATTATTAAGATAAGTTTTATCTATCTCTGATTTTAGAAAATGATTACCTAACCCTTTCCATTCAATTTCGCTTTTTACTTCCCTTTAGAAAAAAAGCTTAGGAAAGCAATGTGGAAAATGAAGAAATGGTTTGTTGCAAACCAGTCTCAATTTTTTTTTACAAAATTAGCAACTCAATTTTAGACTGATTAGGGGAGGTTGCAACCAAAGATCCAAAGTGTGTTCAAGGTTAGTGAAAATATGAAACAGAAAAAGTACAAGAAGATTTTCCTTTTCCCACTATGTTTAACAAGAGTATTTTTCATTAAGTACTTCAATAATCAGGAAAGAGTGGTAGTGAATTAATATCAGTGTTTTAAAACTATAATTTACAAGGATTTAGGGGTCCATAGATGTCTTATAAATATGTTGTTATAAGAAATCTATTATATATAATATTCACAATAGTATGAGGAGAGAATCTTATTTCAATAGTCTAGTGCAAAATGCTTTGATGTAAGTTAGTGCACTTCACTAGAAGAAAGCAATTTTTTTAAGAATGCTCCAATCATGAAAGACATTTCTAAGCAAGTCTGAACTTGATATCCTTTTGTATAATTAATGGTTTATATACTGTGGTAAAAAGGATTATTTGTAACAAGCAATTTAAACTTTCCCCTCATTGTTATCATTCATAAGGCATTTTGTCACTTAACCTATAACCAGATAACAAAATTTTAGACCGGTCAAAATTGAAAAAAGTTGGCGATGATGAAACAGATTTAGAAATAGAAATTTTAAATATATTTGTCCTTTGGGTTAGAAAACATTGTTAGAAGCAATATATTATTTTTTATCAATATTTTCCTTAATTTTCTTTCCTTAGGGGCAAGTAAATGTGGGCTTGTAGGGGAATGGGTTTAGAATTTCAAGATAATAGAATTTCAACAATATCTTTTTTTGTGGTAGAAAACATGGATAATAATGAAATTGATTGTAACAAGCATTTTCTTAACCCTTGTCATGCTGTATAAATTAACTTTCTGAAATGCTCCCAAATCAACGGGCTGAAAGCACTGATAGAACTTGTTCAAAAATCAATATTTCTTTAAGAAATCAACTTCATAAACAACTCTGGCAGGAAAATTACAAGCAGGAGGTGTATACTAAGATCAGCCTGCACATAAGTGCAGTCTGATCTTAGTCTACACCTCCTGCCAAAACCAGAATATTCTGGGTTCAGCATGACAAGGGTTAATTTTGCTCAATTTTTCCAAAAAATTTTCCTTGAAGTATGTAAAAATGCAGGATTGTGTGGGAATGGGTTGAACATACATTGAGCCTCAGGTAAATCTAAAGTATATTATTTTAACCCCTTTGCACTGGACTAGTGTTATGATTATTTTTATCATTACATGAATTAGAAGAGTGTTCATTATGTGAGTGATATTAAACTGTGATATATCATTATTATGTAGTGCTTGTAGAGAAATATTTATTTTTATCATTCAAAATGGAACTGTCTGGGGACACTGTTAACCCATTACAACATTTTAGACTTGTTCAAAATGAATGAAGTTGCAGACAACAATTTAAAGTCTATTTAATTTTAGACTTTTTTACTTTTCTGCATAGAAAAGATTGTGGAAAATAAAGAAATTGCTTTTTTAGGTCACCTGACCGAATGGTCATGGTGACCTATTGCAATCATCGTTTGTCCGTCGTCGTCCGTCGTCCGTCGTCCGTTAACTTTAAAACATTTTCATCTTCTTCTCAAGAACTACTGGGCGGATTTCAACCAAACTTGGTAGAAAGCATCATTGGGGGATGCCAATTCAAGTTTGTGAAAATAGGGGTTCTGGGGGTCATAGGGGCCCAAATAGGGGCCAAAAAGGGGTAATTTTTGGTACTTCTTTAAAAATCTTCTTCTAATAAACCGTTAATGCCAGAGCTTAAATATTTTGTGTGCATGACAACTAGGACAGGTATATTATAAATTGTGAAATTCATGCCCCTTGGGTCATGTATAGGGCCACACCCAGAGGTCAAAGTTCATCATGTTAAAAAATTCACATTTTCATCTTCTTCTGATGAAGTACAAAGCCAATTTCAAACAAACTTGGTGAAAAAGCATTATTAGGTAATGGTTATTCCGATTTGTGAAAATAAAAAGGCTGGGGGGTCAGGGGGCCCTAAAATGGGGACCAAAAGGGGGTAATTTTTGGTAACTTTTAAATATTTCATCTTCTTCTCAAGAACTACTGGGCGGATTTCAACCAAACTTGGTAGAAAGCATCATTGGGGGATGCCAATTCAAGTTTGTGAAAATAGGGGTTCTGGGGGTCATAGGGGCCCAAATAGGGGCCAAAAAGGGGTAATTTTTGGTACTTCTTTAAAAATCTTCTTCTAATAAACCGTTAATGCCAGAGCTTAAATACTTTGTGTGCATGACAACTAGGACAGGTATATTATAAATTGTGAAATTCATGCCCCTGGGGTCATGTATGGGGTCACACCCAGAGGTCAAAGTTCATCATGTTAAAAAATTCACATTTTCATCTTCTTCTGATGAAGTACAAAGCCAATTTCAAATAAACTTGGTGAAAAGCATCATTTGGTAATGGTTATTCCAATTTGTGAAAATAAAAAGGCTGGGGGGTCAGGGGGCCCTAAAATGGGGACCAAAAGGGGGTAATTTTTGGTAACTTTTAAATATTTCATCTTCTTCTCAAGAACTACTGGGCGGATTTCAACCAAACTTGGAAGAAAGCATCATTGGGGGATGCCAATTCAAGTTTGTGAAAATAGGGGTTCTGGGGGTTGAAGGGGCCCAAATAGGGGCCAAAAAGGGGTAATTTTTGGTACTTCTTTAAAAATCTTCTTCTAATAAACCGTTAATGCCAGAGCTTAAATATTCTGTGTGCATGACAACTAGGACAGGTATATTATAAATTGTGAAATTCATGTCCCTGGGGTCATGTATGGGGCCACACCCAGAGGTCAAAGTTCATCATGTTAAAAAATTCACATTTTCATCTTCTTCTGATGAAGTATTTAGCCAATTTCAAACTAACTTGGTGAAAAGCATCATTGGGTACTGATTATACAGATTTGTGAAAATTAAAAGGCTGGAGGTCAGGGGTGCCTAAAATGGGGACCAAAAGGGGGTCATTTTTGGTAACTTTTAAACATTTTCATCTTCTTCTCAAGAACTACTGAGGGGATTTCAACCAAACCTTTTTCTAATTCTTTCAAACAAAATCACTTGTCTTGGTGCTCTTTAATTCAGGTGACTGTTAAGGCCCACTGGGCCTCTTGTTTCTTGGGGGCGTCAAAAAGCGTCATTGTATTTGAAAAGGTTAGAAAACGAACCCCGGGGCAAGAAAACAAACTGTTATATCCTTAAATTTTGGTAACCTATGACCATGAAATCTGCCATGTTTTAATTTCCACTTAATCTGCATTTCTAGGGACTGAAGAATATATTTAATGATCCCCCTATAAAAATGTATTTAATATTAACCCTTGTCATGCTGAACCCGGAATATTCCGGTTTTGGCAGGAGGTGTAGACTAAGATCAGCCTGCACATAAGTGCAGTCTGATCTTGGTTTACACCCCCTGCTTGTACTTTTCCTGTCAGATTGGTTTTATGAAATTGATTTCTTAAAGAAGTATTGATTTTTGAACATCGACTTCTGACAGTGCTTTCAGTCCTTTGATTTTAAAACAATTCAGTAAGGTTATATATATAGCATGACAAGGGTTAATAATATTTCCAACAATATCTTCTTCCTAACAAGGCAATATACAACCCTAGTGAATTGTTGCCTGCAACCTTTTTGATTTGGAGTGGTATTTTAACTATTTTAACTACTGTTCTTATTTTTTGATTTATTGTCCTTTGTTGATTTTCAGACTGGAATTTTGTCCTTAGCATATCTCTGAAAGTTAAATTGGTATGATAATGAAACTTTATTTGTGGATAGATCTCACCAAGGGAAGTGCAGTGCACAAGAGCCATAACTCTACCTACTGATACTTTTAGTTATTGTCCTTTGATGTTTTTTAGGCTCGAATTTTGTTAGAAACAAATTTATGAAAGAATAAAAGCAAGTATCGCTGCACTTGATTGGAAGATTGATCTCACTAGGAGGAAGTGTACTGCACAAGAACCATAACTCTACTATACTTGATGAGTTATTGCCCTTTGTTGTTTTTCAGACTTCAATGTTGTCGGGAACATATCTGAAAGTACAATTGTTTTGACCATAAAAATTTATGTGAGAATAGATCTCATCAAGGGGAAGTGCAGTGCACAAGAAACTTCTAGATCACAAGAACCATAACTCTACCATTCATACTCCTATAATCATTATCTTTAGTTCTTTTTCAGGCTTGTCCGGAGTATATCTCTGAAAATATTATAGCTATGACCATTAAATTAATAACATGCAAAAGAACCAAACCTCTGTGTTGTGAGTTATTGCTTTTTGTTGTTTTTTCAACATTTATTTAAATTCCCTCCCCTAGTTGACATCAAGCAGTGTGAGGGGCATATCTTGTGATGATTTGGCAACTTGTCCTTTATTGTTAAATCTTATTGGTCATAAATTTTGTAAAATAACTGTTTGATATCTTAACCCATTCCAACTTTATCCCTCCTTTTTACGCCCCGAAAGAAAAGGCAATGGAAAGCATTGTGGAAAATGAAGAAATTGCTTGAATCAAGCAATTTCTTCATTATCCACAATGTTTTATATCCAAAAAGATGAACAAATTTAAAATTTCAACAACTTGAAATTGTCGTCTGCAGCTTCTTTAAATTTGGACCAGTCTAAATTTTGCTGTGTGGGTATGGGTTAAGCTCCTGTTGAGGCTAAGTCAGTGTGGCCAGTGATCAATCAAAACTTCCCAAATGTTTTAATTTTGCTTGAACAGACAGATGTACATAACATTTATTTGTTGTAAGTTTTGTATGTGTGCATTTACTGTAAATATATACTTCTAACCTTCTTAACCCTTTCCTGTTTAGACACGGGATTTTACGTTCCTGTGATTTTATACTTGAGAAAACATTGTGGAGAAAGAAGAAATTGCTTGTTACAAGCAATTTCTTCTTTTTCCACAATATTTTCTACCACATAGGATGGTTTCATTTCAAATTGCATCCAGTTTTCAATGTCCTCTGCAACTTCTTTCAATTTGGACTAGTCTAAAATTTCCAAAAACGGGAAGGGGTTAAAATGTCCCACATCAGTAAGATCTAGGTTATAAAGTCTTACTATTGTCTTTCAGGCAAGATTAATAAATGGATTGCACTGGTCAATAAAAGAAAAACAATTGACTCAGTCTAATCATACCTTTAGACTGGAAGGAAACTTTGAACTCCAATTTATATTGACCCTTTCCTGTTTAATCCCTGGTTTTACGTCCCTGTGACTTTATGGTTGAGAAAACATTTTAGTAGAAAAAGAACAAATTGTAACAAGTAATTTCTTTTTTTTCCACAATAATTCCTACCCTACTGAATGTTTATTTTTCAAATTGAATCCACTTTAAAACCATTGAATTTGGACAAGTCTAGAATTTTGCAAAGCAGGAAAGGGTTAAGCTTTTTTGTTGGTTTGGCAAGTTAAAAGCTGTAGTTATGACATTTAGGTTTCCAACCAATGATTTGTCTTTTGTCTATATCTCCAACACTAGGTTTTTCAAATAATGACTCTTTTATCTCAGTTGAACTGCCATTTTAGAGACTAGTTGGCTGAGCAAGTGATTGGTCAACTATTTATTACCTAAATGATTGAAAATACAGTGCTTATATTTGGTGTTTATGAACTTTTTGTTCATACACATCTACTAATGAATAGTCAAGGTCACATGACTAAGTCACTGTCAGCTATTGAAGTTATAGTGTAGAAATTTGGCTTTCACCGCATTAGCATTTTTTAACCTCCATTCATTAGATTCTTCAAATTCTAACCCTTTTTCTATTATTTGAACTTTAAGACTTGTCCAAGTTGAAAGAAGTTGCAGACAATTAAGAGGGAGTACAATTTGAAAGGTAACCAACCTGCAAGGTAGAAAATGTTGTTGGAAAAGAAAGAAAATGCTTGTTACAAGCAAATTCTTCTTTCCCAATAATGTTTTGTCAAGTAAAAGATTACAAGGAGGTAAAGGGGGATTGTACAGGATAGGTTTAAAGTAGACACTTATTCTAGAGAGGAAATATTCTAGAAATCATGAATTATAGGAACTATGTTTCCAATAAACCGGATTCTTTCTGAAGGTCAAGATTTCTCTACATACAAGCATTAGATAAGAAATATATGAATTGTTGAAATGTTTTTGACAATTGTTGATCTTAACTGTTGTTCCTGTAATATATGTCTCTCCAATTAGTATCTCGGACATTTTTAGGTCACCTTAGCAAAAAATGGGAGCTTTTAGGATCACTCATTGTCTGTCATGCTTCACCAACATTTTAATGAAATATCTTCTCCTAAACCATTGGGCAATTTGGACGAAACTTGGCACAAATATTTCTTGGATGACTCTTTTCAAATTTTTTTGGTGAAATATTGATGCACAAAAAATGTGAAAATGAAATGGCTAGGCTTATAAGACTTACGGATATCATGGAATATTTCTTTAAAATCTTCTCCTAAATCTCTGGGCCTCTTTAGATCAAACTTGGTAAGAACTACTATTTCAAATCTTGTTCTTGAAATTTTGATTAGGGGAAAATTAGGGTGTACTATCACCGATCTTTTTCAATAATCAGACTAAGTGAATTATTTCATAATTCCTTCAAAATTTTTCCTCCTAAACCACTGGGCCAATTTAGACCAAATTTGCCAAGAATGTTCTGTAGACTACCTTTTTCAAAACTCGCTTGTGGAATTTTGAAGTTTAGGCATAGTAGACTTAGTGAAAAAATGAAAAAGAAACTTTTTTCCTCCTAAGCCACCAGGCCATTTTTTTTTATTTAACCTGGGAAGAAGTCATGAAATAATTCTCATGTGAGCGACGTAGGGCCATTTTGTCCCTCATGTTGTTAATTACTTAGAGCCCATATCCTATATAGATTCAGATATTAAGCACAAAAAAGGGTAATGTTGGTTGTTTTTGACTATTACATAGAGTATTTTATGTACCATCTCGGATATCTTTATTTCCATGGTCGATCTTGCGTGTCTTTATTTCAATATACAAGACCTTTTTTGTGTTTTACTAAATTGTACATGTACATATATCTGCATGTTTTATTGCAATGAGAAAATGCTCACTACAGCTATATTCTGTCTCATTTCACTTACAAGCTTTACCTATTCTTTTCTCCATTTTCCGTTTTATGGGTAGTTATTTTTATAATAAAGATAGATGACGATAATATACATTGTGTTTTATTTTTAGGTCACCTGACCGAATGGTCATGGTGACCTATTGCAATCATCGTTTGTCCGTCGTCGTGCGTCGTCCGTCGTCCGTCGTGCGTCGTCCGTCGTCCGTTAACTTTAAAACATTTTCATCTTCTTCTCAAGAACTACTGGGCGGATTTCAACCAAACTTGGTAGAAAGCATCATTGGGGGATGCCAATTCAAGTTTGTGAAAATAGGGGTTCTGGGGGTCATAGGGGCCCAAATAGGGGCCAAAAAGGGGTAATTTTTGGTACTTCTTTAAAAATCTTCTTCTAATAAACCGTTAATGCCAGAGCTTAAATATTTTGTGTGCATGACAACTAGGACAGGTATATTATAAATTGTGAAATTCATGCCCCTGGGGTCATGTATGGGGCCACACCCAGAGGTCAAAGTTCATCATGTTAAAAAATTCACATTTTCATCTTCTGATGAAGTACAAAGCCAATTTCAAACAAACTTGGTGAAAAGCATCATTTGGTAATGGTTATTCAGATTTGTGAAAATAAAAAGGCTGGGGGTCAGGGGGCCCTAAAATGGGGACCAAAAGGGGGTAATTTTTGGTAACTTTTAAATATTTAATCTTCTTCTCAAGAACTACTGGGCGGATTTCAACCAAACTTGGTAGAAAGCATCATTGGGGGATGCAAATTCAAGTTTGTGAAAATAGGGGTTCTGGGGGGTCATAGGGGCCCAAATAGGGGCCAAAAAGGAGTAATTTTTGGTACTTCTTTAAAAATCTTCTTCTAATAAACCGTTAATGCCAGAGCTTAAATATTTTGTGTGCATGACAACTAGGACAGGTATATTATAAATTGTGAAATTCATGCCCCTGGGGTCATGTATGGGGCCACACCCAGAGGTCAAAGTTCATCATGTTAAAAAATTCACATTTTCATCTTCTGATGAAGTACAAAGCCAATTTCAAACAAACTTGGTGAAAAGCATCATTTGGTAATGGTTATTCAGATTTGTGAAAATAAAAAGGCTGGGGGTCAGGGGGCCCTAAAATGGGGACCAAAAGGGGGTAATTTTTGGTAACTTTTAAATATTTAATCTTCTTCTCAAGAACTACTGGGCGGATTTCAACCAAACTTGGTAGAAAGCATCATTGGGGGATGCAAATTCAAGTTTGTGAAAATAGGGGTTCTGGGGGGTCATAGGGGCCCAAATAGGGGCCAAAAAGGAGTAATTTTTGGTACTTCTTTAAAAATCTTCTTCTAATAAACCGTTAATGCCAGAGCTTAAATATTTTGTGTGCATGACAACTAGGACAGGTATATTATAAATTGTGAAATTCATGCCCCTGGGGTCATGTATGGGGCCACACCCAGAGGTCAAAGTTCATCATGTTAAAAAATTCACATTTTCATCTTCTGATGAAGTACAAGCCAATTTCAAACAAACTTGGTGAAAAGCATCATTTGGTAATGGTTATTCGGATTTGTGAAAATAAAAAGGCTGGGGGGTCAGGGGGCCCTAAAATGGGGACCAAAAGGGGGTAATTTTTGGTAACTTTTAAATATTTCATCTTCTTCTCAAGAACTACTGGGCGGATTTCAACCAAACTTGGTAGAAAGCATCATTGGGGGATGCCAATTCAAGTTTGTGAAAATAGGGGTTCTGGGGGGTCGAAGGGGCCCAAATAGGGGGCAAAAAGGGGTAATTTTTGGTACTTCTTTAAAAATCTTCTTCTAATAAACCGTTCATGCCAGAGCTTAAATATTCTGTGTGCATGACAACTAGGACAGGTTTATTATAAATTGTGAAATTCATGTCCCAGGGGTCATGTATGGGGCCACACCCAGAGGCCAAAGTTCATCATGTTAAAAAACATTTTCACCTTCTTCTGATGAAGTACAAAGCCAATTTCAGACTAACTTGGTGAAAAGTATCATTGGGTACTGATTATACAGATTTGTGAAAATTAAAAGGCTGGAGGTCAGGGGTGCCTAAAACGGGGACCAAAAGGGGGTCATTTTTGGTAACTTTTAAACATTTTCATCTGCTTCTCAAGAACTACTGAGGGGATTTCAACCAAACCTTTTTCTAATTCTTTCAAACAAAATCACTTGTCTTGGTGCTCTTTTACTCAGGTGACCGTTAAGGCCCACTGGGCCTCTTGTTAATTTGACTAAATCAAGGAAGTACTTTTTAATTCCACTGGATCTATTTAGCCCATCCTCATGTATAAACGCTTTCTGATATCCGCAAGAATAATTTTTTAGAAAACTTTGTGGACAATGAAGAAACTGCTTGCTCAAGTAATTTCTTCATTACCCAAAATGCTTTCAACTTCAAAAAAACAAAACAAACAAAAAAGTACGATTTCATCAACAAATCTATAAGTTGGTCATATGTTAATGGATTAACCCTATACTAGACAACAGTGGTCGAACTTGGATGGGGGCATTTAAAAGAAAGATAAAGTAGTACATAACATATAAAACACCTTCAGTATTTGAGAAACTTTTTGCTTCAAACATTTTTTCCTATTCCCGCAGTGCTTCCTCTGTATTTTTCAAAAAATGGATTTGGATAAAAAACAACAAGTAGTAGTGATCAAACAGACTCATTATGACACTGTTATCATAAATGGAAAATATTTAGGTTTGTCGTTCGATAGCGACCAAAGACTTGTACCCACAACTTGAATGAGGCTCTAGGTACGACATTTTGATAGCCCGATGAGGAGGTCGATCCTGGTGGCCTTTCGTTCGTCTGTAGTACCATACAAAATGGAAAACAGAAATGAAACTAATGTCTATAATTCCAAACGCGGTTGTCAATCAACATACCATCAAATCATTTATTTAGCTTAGAATTCAACTTTTACCTACAAAATTGGCCGCCATGTTTGATCTTGATTTCTTAGACAAGATTTGATAACGGGTCACTTTTGTCTAAATAAGGTCAATTGTGCTATCTCACTTCTATTGTCATCGACTCAGGTGAGTCCTTTAGGGCCAATGGCCCTTTTGTTTGAATAAAACGTACATGTATATCCATATGGCGAGTTTCAAAATACTCCATAGGGATTCTTTTCGGAAGCGAAATGGATTTTAAAATTCCCAGAAAGTAATGAATTCTAAGCGAATTCAGAGCGAAATCAGTCATCGGTTCGTATATGATGTCTGAATATACCGGGAACGTTACTATGATTGCCATTTAACCCTTTCCAACACAATCCCGCTTTTTACGCCCTTTAGAAAAAAGCCTTGGAAATTGAACTACTTATAACAAGTAATTACTTCATCGTCCACAACATTTTCTACCCGAAGAATCAAGTTATTAAATATTTGCCTGAAACTTCTTTCAGTTTTGACCCGTCTAAAATTTTGGAGTCTGTATATGGATTAAAGATCATCAATAGTAATTAGTATTAGAGATTAGAGAGCTATCCCGCCGGTATAGTAACATTACCACTCGATAATTTAATGTTAGTAGTTCCGTTCATTGCGGGGCGTACCGACCGTCATCAATGCAGGACCAAAATAACAGATGACGCTATCAGGAGGCTGAAATGGGTCATATCTTGTCTCTTGATCATTTAAAAATAGAACAATAGTTTGTTTTTCATGTAAGATTGGTTTATCTTACATGAGCAACTAAAGCATCATTCATGGCTCCTCCACTCGTATAAACATAGCTTTTGGTGTTCAATATATAGGCTGGCCCAAAAGATGATCTTACACTGAAACAAACAATTTACCAATCGCTGGCCCCATCCACTTACAACGTTATTCCCGCCCATTGACTCCGACAGGAGCTTCGATTTTAAATATATGGCCACTAGTATCTAACCACATTATAGAATAGTTTGTTGGCGACATGAATGGCGTAAATACTTCTAATTTAAGCTTCAGTTACGACATTTATGTCAAAACAAACAAATGTGTTAACAAAAATGACGGCAAATGTCGGACTTGAAATCATTTCTGGTGATGAATGATTTCATTGATGGACTAGTTATTTGATTGACAGCCGCGATTAGTCAGTTATGTAATGGGACGAAAGTGGTCCGCTGACCTCGCCCTCATACCTCCAACATGGTAGTTCGACTGAGATACCATACTACACTACATGTACATAGAAATGTATGGACGTGTAGACACATTTCAGTATGTTATACCTATGTTCAAATAGGTTTTGTGGATATTTTTTGCTAGCAAAGCGTCATCTTGGATAGCTTAAGTAAACAGACAAAATTTTGAGGTCTTCTCGAAGTTCAACGAGTGCAAACTGCCACTGGAGGCTTAACCACTAAATCCATTGTATACCTACGCCATAAAAGTAGTCTTTATGTATTTAAGGAATATTGCAAACTCTATTAAAATTGTAGAGAACTCTTTCAAAAGCATGATATTCAACCCATTACCGATCAATTCCGCTTTCTAAGCATCTCATGAAAAAAGCTTCTGAAAACATTGTGGAAAATGAAGAAATTGCTTGTTACAAGCAATTTCTTCATTGTCCTCAATTTTTTCTACCTATCATGGAGAAATTTTTCTAAATTTAACCAACTTGAGATTGTCGTCTGCAACTTCTTTAAATTGGAATCTGTCTAAGTTTTTATCATGATAATCTTTAGCAAATAAAGTTACTGAACAAAACCATGCTTAGCTAGCTTACAGTACTTTCAGTACTTTGATTATTATTTTGAATTCGCACTTTAAAGTTACCAACGGGTCGCAGAAATCTCTCGTTTGTTATAGGTGAGTAATGATTCTGAGAGAATTGCTTATCCAATATTATCAGTTATTTTCTAAAGATATCTTAATTATTTGTAGACTGTCATAGGAAAGGGATCATCTCGGATAAATTAAACATTGATTTTGAAAACTAGTTACCCTGCGATTAAGTGAATTAGGTTTAGCATCACTTTTATTAATGTTTCAGTAATACCGCGGCTGGTAGGTTCACCCGTCCACGGGTTCCTGTCGGTTTTTTTTCAAAGATCATGACATGTACAACTACGGCATTGAATTTGAGTCATTGGCTGCTCATCGAACTTAATAGGCAAATAACTTATATTTTAATTGACGAGAGACAAATGATGCGTATGGCAATGGCGTTTTTTTGGTGAACTGGGGATCTTGCCCATGACACTAGAATAGCCAATATCCTGTATGTATTACCTATTATATATAAGCTAACCGCACTAGGCGAAGCGTTTTGCTTTAATCAGATCATCAATATAAAAAGGGCATTTTTTCTGCACAAAAATGGTCGAATTGCCCGATAATGTTCATCATTAGTTCTTTCAGTGCTTTTATTTTTGAGAGTGATAAGTTGGTGTACGGCGCAATGAATTGGTCAAAAGGCCACTTTAGGTCACACACGCTAAAATAATCGCATGCACGCGTAATGAGTACAGGTGCTCTTACGAAGTGAAGGCGTGCGCGCATATTTACTGAGTATTCAGGGGTATAAAATGTGCTCGTAGGCTTAATTAACCAGTGCAGGCACAATATGAAGGTGTTTACTTTTTTTCGCGTTCACGCTCATATTCTGAAAGAGCACGCGTTATTTAACGCGTGCATTTCAAAATATGAGCGCACGCGCTTAGAGTAAACGGGTTTACCTGTATTATTTACGCGTGCACGTGTTCTTTGTGCTAAGACGACTAAAAGGGGACTTTTGACCAAAACGTTACACCATACGCTTGCCAAGTCCACTAGGCGCCAACATTGCTGTTCAACTGTGGTTACAGGTAGTAAATGACGTCATTTTGTAAACTATAAAGTCTGGAACATAATCCACCTAAACAACCCGATTAGCTCAGTTGGTAGAGCACTTGACTTCAAACCTCAAGATCACGGGTTCGAGCCCTGGGCTGACCATATCAACTAACAAAACTAATTGTCTTTCGGACGAGACGTTAAACCGAGGCCCCGTGTGACGATGCTATCCATCGAGCACGTTAAAGAACCAGGCGGAGCTCTCAGCAGTTTCGTCCTGTATCCTTGCACTATCCCCCGTAACAACTAACCGTCTTCTGGGGGCGTCGCTCATATGGGCATGTGCTACGGTAGCGACGATAAATAAACGGAAATACACACATACACACCTAAACAACTGTCAGCCCGATTAGCTCAGTTGGTAGAGCAATTGATTTCAAACCTCAAGATCACGGGTTCGAGCCCTTGGCTGACCATATCAACTAACAAACTAATTGTCTTTCGGATGAGACGTTAAACCGAGGCCCCGTGTGACGATGCTATCCATCGAGCATGTTAAAGAACCAGGCGGAGCTCTCAGTAGGTTCGTCCTGTATCCTTGCACTATCCCCCGTAATTACTAACCGTCTTTTATGGGCGTCGCTCCTATGGGCATGTGCTACGGTAGCGACGATAAATCGGTAAACGGAAATACAACAACAACCCAAACAACAGCCCAACCTGAATAAGATGAAGTTAAAATTACGACGTTTGAGTCGACAAACTAACAAAATTGGTTAACATAGATAACGTCGTTCAAAGTTCGTTTCCGATTTAATTGAATGATATGATTTGTCAATCTATTTATTGTTATTATTTCACCCATTCCAACACAATGATGCTTTTGGACTTAAGTATTAATCAATTGGGAAACACGTGTAATTTGAAGAAATTGCTTGTAACAAGCAATTTCTTCATTTTACACAATGTTTTCAAACCAAAAAGTTAAATAAATATAGAATTTCAGAAACTTTGAATTGTCGTCTGCAACTCCTTGGGAGGGGCGTCGAAAAGCACACGACAAAGTTTTAGACTGGTCCAAATTCAAAGAAACTGCAGACGACATTTCAAATTGATATCAAATCGAAATCTTATTGTTAACTTAGACATTGTGAGAAAAAAAAATGCTTGTTACAAACAAGGAGCAATTTCGCCTTTTCTCACAATGTTTACAAAGTATATTTCTTTCGAGCGAAAAAATGTCGGACTAATTGATAACGGACCGGGTCAATCTATTTTCAAATTAAACGACAAACTTAAGAATTACTACTTCCACATGTTTTGGAGGGTATTCCCCTACTTATTTGATGTGCCTAAAAATAACTTACTAACTTCCTTTTCTAATCGAAGTAGCGGGTTTTTACGATCAATTGTGATTAGGTTGTTCGACAGTGAAGAACGTAGATTTCGATTATTAAAACTGTCACAGTATCAGGTAAGCACTTATAAACACTTTCCGTTATCCGTTGGTCGGATTCAATCTTTAACACACGGACCAGTTAGTAATAACAATACTTTGCTCCTTTGCTCACATTGGTTTGACTTGTTCCCTTTTTCTACATACTATGAAATAATTGTTTTCATTTGCGGCGCTTCGAAAATCTTAAGTTTTCATCTAGTCCTTTGTTCTGAATTTGTCATAAGTTCTCTTTTAAATGGTAAAATTTGCGATTTTTTAAATTTCTAGACAGTTTGTTATTCGTACCAGATCTATAAATAGACTTGACCTTATTAAATCCCGGAACTTCCAGTAGGTTACAGTTTCGGTTTATACACAAGCTGTCATTGGTCTAAAGTTGCATGACGTTTATTTGAATATTCATTAGGGACTTTCCCTTCTGACGAAAAACCGCAATTCGACCAATCAAATACTATTTCCTCCCCCGACCAATTTTCTATGTTGTTTTCCAGTCGAGCGAATGTGCTATCATTCACGGAATCCTGCATTAATTTTTCAGAAATCATGAAGGATAACGGCACTAAAGTGCAAGAGGACGAGTTTAAAGTTAATCGAGAGGAGAAGGAAATAAAAAAAGAAAACAACATATTAGAGAAAGGTAAGGAATCAGCTGTTTTCTACCAAATACAATTTATGAAGTGTCATTTTGTTTATACTATAGGCCTAGCCAATCCCATATCAAATTTGTCTATCTTTTTTACATTACAACCTTAGGTTTTGAAATAAAGTCATGAGGACATGTATGATTAAATTCTACGCTATTGGCTGACAAAGCCCGTGATTTAAGGTCATTGTATTGGTGAATTAATCTGATTGTAACAAGGATAGTTGAAGGAAGTTAGTTTGGGAGAAAATGGCGTGTGTTCAAGATAGTCATTGTACAAATACAAATTGGAGGAAGCTTCAAGATAGAGAGTTATCTTGTACTTGGGGGATTAATTTGCCTGTAGAATGTTTTGTGATTACCCGTCAATGACAGAAGTTTCGGACTGGTCGTAGAAATGCCTTTAGCTGCGATATCGTAGCCCTCTCTCTGATAATCCACAAATTATCAGAAAGAAGGTTACGAATTCCTTTAACCCTTTCCCGTTTTTGGAAATTTGAGACTAGTCCAAATTGAAAGAGGTTGCAGACGACAATGACAACTGGATGCCATTTGAAATGAAACCATCATAATTATGTTGTAGAAAATATTGTGGAAAAAGAAGATATTGTTTGTTACAAGCAATTTCTTCTTTTTCCACAATGCTTTCTCAAGTATAAGATCACATGATACGGGATAGGGTTAAATCCAAAAGGGACATGCAAGACATGCATAATGTGTATTTACAGAAGAAATATTAAAAAATAATTAATCTTGGTGTGGCCATTGATCCATTCATCTAGAAATAGGAGGCACAAAGCATAGAAAACATTGTGACAAAAGGGATAATTGTTTTCACCCTGATGCTTTTTGTCGCACCACAAGAAAAACGATCCGGAACACACTGTCCAAAATGAAGTAATTAGAAGCAATTTCTTTATTTTACAGGATGTATACTATCCAGAATGTTGAAGAAATCTAAAACACACATGCTGATCTTTTCCAATACCTCTTGCTAAAACAGGAATATCATGGGTTTGGTATGATGACAAGGGTTAACCTTAGATTTGTTATTAAAAAATTCTGCATTCTGATCAGCCTCAAAATCTGTTTCACTAAGCAGCTTCATACTATGTGAGAAGATTTTAAGTGTCATGTCGCGTTTAAAACTAAACAAAAAAAATCTCTTTATCTCTTAAATTTACTGATTTATTTGTAGAGCAAAGTGCTGTGCCTAAAGATGATGATATTGATGAGTTATCAAACACTGTAAAAGAATTAAACATCAAAGCAGAGGACACTTCCAAAGATGAAGATGACCTGCTTGAACGAGGCCCTGTTGGAGGAACTGCAGTTCCAAAGCTCACAAACAAAAACTTGCCTATGGGACCATATGGAAATTATCAGCAAGCAAATGGCTATGTCCAGATGCCAAATGAAAATGGACGGAGAGGTTTTGACTCTGATGATTACGAGCCTGCAAAATTCCGTCGAGGGCAGCCACAGATTGTAGACTACCAGCAAATGGGAGGATATTCTTTCAACAATTTGAATGGACCTGATGGGTTTAATCATGTTTTTACACACAATACAGCACTATCAGGCGGTAATGTGGTGGTAAATTCTCCCACACAAAATCCAACATCCATTGCTGATGCTTTCCTAGAGTCTGTCACCAACAGTCAACAAAATATACTTTCACCACCATCACACCCACATTATCAGTCTAACTTTGGTCCCCAGTATCAACCACCCATGACTAGCACACCAGATGACTTTGCCATGAGTCCAACATCAAGTGTGGTAAGCGTAAACATGACCAGTCCACCTCCACGCAATGATGGGCGACGTCCCTCAGATCCTACAGACAGTGGCATAGAGTCTGCAGAAGAGAAGAGTCCATACTCTGATGTTGTTCCAAGTCCAACAGGATCTAACTACTCATACCCACCATCTGTTGAAAGTGGTTATGGGCGAAGCCCAAAACATGAAACCACGTTTGGACAAGGTACTCAGCCCATGCCTACTTCCCAGTACCCAGGGATGATGTCCCCAGGGTCCAACAGGCTGACCCCATCACCTTCAAGCTCAGCTGGGTATTACAGCCCAAAGCATCAGACAGATAATGATGATTTCTTTACAAATCCTGAAACTGAAGAATGTCTCCGACTTGCAATGGAAGTCATTGGTAAAGATATGGAAGAAAGCTGTAATAGAAAACTACCTGGGCGACCACCGTTGCCTGTGAACCCACTTCAACAGTCAGCCCCAGGCTACAGAAATCAACACATGAACCAACAGATGAATCAACAAATCAATCAACAAATGAACTCAAGAATGCTATCAAATCAACAGCTACAATCAATGCAACAACAGCGTGCTGGCTTTCCACCATCTGGTTCCCCAGTTCAGATGATACAGCCAGGCGTCCAACCAGCTCCAATCCCCACCAATATTTTACCTGGGCCAATAACGACAACTGGTGCAGTAGCACCACAGTCAATTATAATTGTACAACAGCCACCACAAACAACTACCAACAACACAGCTCCATTTATCGTACTGACACAGGTTCCAAATAAACCACCAGAAAAAGTGCCAAAGAAACCCAGAAAGATTCTGCCCAAAGGTTCTGTATCCACTAATGGGTCAATGGCACAAGGCAGCAATGCAGGGGGTATAACAACAACATCCCCTTCCAATGCATCAAACATAATGACACCTAGAGTAGGAGTACCAGTACACAACAAAATGGGTCAACAGACACCAACAGGTCCAGGTATGGTTACCATTTTATAGAGCCACAGATAGATGTGTTATATACGCCTCTGAAAATGGCTGTATATTTGGATCATCTTGTCTGTCTGTCTGTCTGTCTGTCTGTCTGTCTGTCTGTCTGTCTGAAGGCAGTTATTTTGATGCCCTTGAAAGATTTTTGCAAGAGTTGAAAGAGGTATTTTGATCCCTCGAATTTCATTGACTTTTGAAAATCTTACAAATTGATTACTAACTTCATATCTTTATGAGAGGTTTATAAGTGAACCTACATTTACAAGAATGACCTTTATATTTGGTAAAATTTCAGTACACTGTGAAATGTCATTTTTCACCTTTCAATTTAGAGCAGTCCAAAAACTTTAAGTCTGGCAATAGGTTAATGCATTCTTTGAATTATGGTACCAGGTAATAGGTTTCAAAACTCCACCTTCTTATCAAATTTTCTGAAGGTTTGTTACTTTTGAATGAGTTGACCCTTTCCTGTTTCGCACAATTTAAGACCTGTCTAAATTCCAAAGGTTTTGCAGACGAAAATTTAAAAGGGATTTAATTTGAAAAATAACCATTCAGAAGGATAGAAAATATTGTGGAAAAAATTGCTTCTTTTTCTACAATATTTTCTCAATTATAGAATTACAGGGGCGTAAAAACCCTGGATTGAACAGGAAAGGGTTTTAAATGATAAAGTTTTGTATCTCTCAAGATAAGACATTCTAAAAAACACTAATGCAAGTGTTGACAGATTTTTTCCTTGGCATCTTTATTGAAATCCATCTTTAGATCTGTATTAAACCCATTACCAGTCACAATAACAATATTTTATACTGGTCCAAACTGAATGGAGATGCATATGACAAATTAAAGTTTATAAGATATTTAATTTTTCAACTTTCTTGATTGAAAACATTGTGTAAAATGAAAATTGCTTGTTTCAATCAATTTCTTCATTTTACTGAATGTATTCCTAACTTTTTTACGGGGAGGGGCTGTCAAAAAGTGTCATTGGGTGGGAACGGGTTTAATCAGATGGCTGAAAGCACTCGGAGGTACAATTGTGGGTCAGTATCTGTTTTTGAAATCAGTTTTGTAAAGAACTCTTAGTTAAATGGACAAATGGATTTTGTACATCTAGATCAGACTGCGCATATGCATAGGCTGATCTTTGTCTATGCATCCTGAAAAGAGAAATTCTAGACTGAGAATGACAAGGTCACTTAACATCTTCATTGTTTTACCAAGAACTTGATTCAACCAATTATAAGAGCAAAGTTTTAGACTAGTCCTTACTGTAAAGAATTGCAAACAATAATTCCAAGTCTATGATCTTTTTTCTAACTTTTCATCTTTCTGAGTTGAAAACATTGTGTAGAAGCAATTTGTTTTATTTAACACAATGTTTTCTCAATCTTTTTTCTAGAGAGTTGTCAAAAAGTGTCATTGTGTGGGAACTGGTTAAGCTTCTCACAACCCCTCGAACCAAAATAGATTTTTATGTGTCACAATTTGATCTACTTTCATTCCTTGTTCATCAATGTTTGACAAGAAATGGGTGTTTATGATAAAATTTGTTTGGCAATTTCAGTTAAACAGGACCGATTGTTGATGATTGCTAGACGAACAGTTGCTGGGATGACGGATGAAGAGTTAAAAAAGAGTGACGATGAGGGAGATACGTAAGTCAAGCTTTCCTTAAAAATTCTTGTCCCATTTCTAGACAACAAATTTTAGACTGGTGCAAATTGAAAGGAGGTGCAGACAAAAAATAAAGTTTGATAAATTTGAGATTTTTAAAAAATTTTTGTACAAAAGCATTGTAGTAAATGAAGAAATTGCAAGTCAAGCTAGTGACCATTCCAGAAACTGTAAATCTTCGTGGCTATAAAGGTTTTTTGAAGTGTAAAATTAATAGAGATAAGTTAACCAAAATAATAAAATTGGAAAGCCAGAACTTTACAAGCATGTCAGGCTAGTCATAGATTTTTAACAGGCTAAAAGCAAATTTTACATTTTTTTGACTGTCAGACGTGTGATTTTCTGTCTGTATTTGCAGGTACTTGCATATAGCAGTCTGTAAGACTGACAAACACATGGTTCAGGCATTACTAGAACGATTGCATCGACAGAAATTGGAGTATCTGGTCGACCAAGAGAACAACAAACGTCAGACCCCACTCTACTTAGCTGTCTACATTAATCAGCCTGTCATGGTGGCCATGTTTATCAACTCTCAGGCAAACGTCAATGTTTTAGCACAGGTATAGCTATAAATTCTGTACTGTATTGGGGTTCTTCTTTTGACAGTGATTAATCCTTTCCCAAACAATCCAACCTTTTCACTCCCTTCAAGAAAAAAACTTTGGATATTGTGGATAATGAAGAAATTGTTTGTTAAAAGCAACGTTATCAATAATGATTTCTACCCCTAAAGACAAAGGTTATTAAGATTGAACCAACCCTTAAAAAACTCGCCAGCAACTTTTTTGAATTTCATTCTGTAAGTCATCTTGGACTGAGTTAAGTTAACCCTTGTCATGCTGAACCCCGAATACTCCGGTTTTGGCAGAAGGTGTAGACCAAGATCAGCCTGCACATAAGTGCAGTCTGATCTTGGTCTACCCTTCCTGCTTGAACTTTTCCTCTCAGAATCGTTTATGAAATTAATTTCTAAAAGAAATATTGAATTTTTACAACAAATTTTATCAGTGCTTTCAGCCGTTTGATTTAAAATAATTCTTTAAGGTAGTTTATACAGCATGACAAGGGTTAAATTTCAGAAGTTTGTGTACCACAACAGTGGAACAATGATGTTGTAGTTGTACTGGTGAAAGAAACTAAAAGGAGCCTGGCTACTCTTTATCCAAGCAAAAAAAAAGAAAAATGCTTTTGCAACCAAGGATCTGTCTCAGTAGATTTGTGCTGTTTTAACCCATTCCCACACAGGAAAATTTTAGACTAGTCCAAATTGATAGGAGTTGCAAACGACAATATAAAGTTTATGAAATTTTAGATTTTTTCAACTTTCTGGGTAGAAAACATTGTGTATAATGAAGAAATTGCTTGTTACAAGCAATTTCGTCATTTTACATAATGTTTTCCCCTTTGTTTTTCTTGAGGGGCGTCCAAAAGCGCCACTGTGTGGGAATGGGTTACCCATTACCAAACAACACAATTTTAGACTAGTACAAATTCAAAGAAAGTGTTGACAACAATTTAAAAGTTTATAGAATTTTAGATTTGTTCAACTGTCTGGAAAAGTGTTTCAAGCAATTACTTCATTTTACACAATTTTTCACCCACAATTGTTTTTCTTGAGGGGCGTCAAAAAGCGTCATTGTGTGGGAATAGGTTAAATGCTATTTTTATACGCCCAAAGGGCTGTTATATGTTATGGTCCTGGTTGCTTGTCCATCTGTCTGTCTGCTGTCCGTCTGTCTGTCCCATAGCAATTTTTTGTGTGCACAACTCCTCCTACAGTATCAATAGGAATGAATTGAAACTTGCTAAAATGTATCTCTGTGATGTCTAGTTCTGCATAAGACCTTTTAAATTTGAATCACTCCAGTCCATCTTGAATTGTTTGCCCTTGAATTAAAGTAAATCACCATATTTCTTTTGTTCCCAACTCCTCCTACAGTTTCAATTAAAAAAGTTATAACTTTGCATAATGAATCTGGATAGTCTCTAGTGGTGCATTAAACCTTTAAACTAAGTTAACTTCATTTCTTTATCAATTACCTGCCCTTGAATTGAAAATTTGCCAAATTTATAGTATAAGCAACTTTTCAAATGGTTATGATTTGTGCCTAGTGTTGATTGAAAATGATTGAAATTTACTACAATGATTCTCCATAACGTGTACTTATGCTTGAGATCTTAGACATTTTGTCTTTCCAATGATTAATGAATTGTCCTGCCTTTATTTAGGGAATTGCTTAATATTATTGGGCTTTTTTTGTGCACATTGACCCATAGTGCTGTTAACCCATTCCCACACAATGAAATTTTAGACCAGTCCAAATTCAAAGAAGTTGCAGAAGACAATTTTAAGTTGATGAAATCTTTAAAATCCTTTTCTTTTGGATTGGAAAACATTGTGGATAATGTAGAAATTGCTTGTAACAAGCAATTTCTTCATTTTCCACTATATTTTCCAAAGCTTTCATGTTGAGGGGTGTTTAAAAGCGTCACTGTGTGGGAATGGGTTAATACAAACAATTTTATTCTTTGGAATACTGCTATTTTGTTGATGTTAAGTTTAATAATTTCTGTCAAGGTCAGTTTTCTAGGTCATTTGTATCATGAAAACTTATGGTAAAATTTTATATTTCACTGACAAGCTCTTGTCGTATATGTGCTGCTCTGCGAAGCTCTTGTTCTGACAATTAGTTTGTAATTTACAGTTTTACAGGGGTTGTATGTTTTTCATATTTTGGAGGAGGACCTTTTTGCCATTGAGTGCATTAATTTTGAAAAAAAAGTTGCAGTTTTTGTCAGATGTTAACCCTTGTAGTGCTGAACCCGGTATATTCCGGATTTGGCAGGAGGAATAGACCAAGATCAGCCTGCACATAAGTGCAGTCTGATCTTAGTCTACACATCCTGCTTGTATTTTTCCCGCCAGAGTTGTTAATGAAACTGATTTCAAAAAGAAATATTTATTTTGAGCAACGAGTTCTATCAGTGCTTTCAGCCCTTTGATTTTACAACAATTCAGTATGATAATTTATACAGCATGACAAGGGTTAATTATTTTGTCATCTGGAAAGGCATTATTGAATAATTTAAGGATGACTACATTTCTACACTTTTTTCCTACAGAGTTTGTCCTCAGATGGTTTGACGCGGGAAGTGAGGGCAGCCATACATGTAGCGTCAGCACAAGGTCATGAATATGTTGATACGCTACAACAACTGTTACTTGCTAAAGATATTTCAATAAACATAGTAAACAACTATGGTAAGTTTGGTTGAAAATTTCTCATTTGCCTACATTTATTCCTACTTAATGCACAAACATTTACACACTAAATCTTACTTTATTGACAACTTGATTATTAGTTTGGGTCAGGTTTAACCCAATCTCCGCAAAATAACGCTTTTTGACGTCCATCAAGAAAAGAATTGTGAAAACATTGTGTAAAATGAAGAAATTGCTTGTGACAAGCATTTGCTTCATTTTACACCATATTTTATACACAGAAAATTGAAAAAAATCTAGAATTTCATAAACTTGAAATTGTCGTCTGCAACTTCTTTCAATTTGGATCTAAAATTATCTTTTGTGGTAATGGGTTAAAACTTTGTTGTAATAGGTTAACCCATTTAAAATACCACTAGGGCAACCATCTCTGTAGATCTTTAAGCAAGAAATGAAAGAAATATATCAAAAAGTGTAAAAACAATTCAAACTGCTTGTAAACATTATGAAAAAGGTGAGAAAAACTTATTACAGGTATATACTTTTTAAACAATTAATACCAAAGATATTATTTTCCAGTTATTTAGAGAAAGTATTGTTTTTGAAAAGAGGTTTTATATGATTCCCAAACACATTGGACATTTTATAGCTTAACAGTGTTCAAATTCCAGTCCTTTCTGAAATTTGTTTCCAACCAATTGGTGGATAACTGTAAACCTACATAGGGTTAAGCAGTTGGAGGCTTAGAAGGAATAAGTGGTGGTACTGGTTTGAGAAATACAAGGAATCAATGGTTAGGTGCTCCAGCTGCCGCAGTATAACTGAAATACTGGTAAAAGTGGCATTAAACCCCATTCAATCAATTATTTTATTTATGAAACCCATTTCCAGACAACAAGATTTTAGACTCGTCCAAATTAAAGAATTTGTGGATGATGATTTCAAGTTGGTAAAATTTAGATTCATTTTATCTTTTTGGGTAGAAAACATTGTGGACATTGAAGAAATTACTTCATGCAAGCTTTCAAGCTCAAAATATTTTTTTTGCAGTTTGTAAAAAAATAGGATCATATCGGAATTGGTTAAGTAACAAATCTGCATTAGTAACTTTTGTACTTTTAATGAATTATTGATTGATTGAATTGGGTTTAACGCTACTTTTAACAGTATTTCAGTCATATCACAGCGGCTGGAGCACATAACATTTAATTTCTGGTATTTCTCACACTAGTGATACCATTACATCCTTTCCTAGCCTCCATCTGCTATCCCACTTAGGTTTACGATTTTCCACCCATTTGTGGGAGACAAATGCCGTAAAGAATAGGTGCAGAGGCTTGAGATCAAACCCATGACATCCAATTATCAAAGATTAGGAGTCTGATGCCCTACTGACTGCGCTATGACGGCTGCTGTATTTTTAATGACATTGGTCAATAACTGATATATATTTTTGGGTGTAGTAAGGACATCAAAGGCAACACAATCCTGGATTTTGACAGCGTTTGAATTTTTTAAAGGAAAAATTGCTTACAACAAGTAATTTGCCTTTCTTATGTTGCTTTAGGCCCTGTTTGACACCTTTTTATTAAATCAAATATTTTTGAAGGTCATATACAACTTCTGTTAATTTGTGTAAAATGTTGTCATCTAGTAATTGAATCTGTTTACAGGTCAGACAGCTCTACACTGTGCAATAGCTGCCCACAACAGAGTAAAACGTAACAGTGAAGAAAGAATCAACAGCCTCTCTATCATCAAAATTCTGATAAAAGCAGGAGCTGATGTCTCTGCACAGGTAATAATTTGAGCTTGAATTTGTTGAAAACCTTATTCTTTCTGTCATTATTTGGAAGTCTTGATCGGACAAGTAATACTCAACAAAACTTTTGACTGACCCAAATTCAAAGAAGTTGTTGACAACAATTCAAATCAACTTAAAATGGAAAACTTATGACTAAATTAGGTAGAAAACATTGTGATAAAAGGAGCAATCGCTTGGGTCAAGCAATTTCTCCTTTACTGTTGTAAGTAAAAACTGTCATTGTGTTGGAATGCATCAACACTTTGAATAGTACTTTTCAATAGATTAACCTTTTTCTGTTTTTCGATATTTTATACTTGTCTTATATATAGAAGCTTAAGAGCACTATTGAAAGTCAGTGAAATGTCATAGGCAAACAACCTGCAGGGTAGAAAACATTGTGGAAAAGAGGAAATTGCTTGTCACAAGCAATTTCTTCTTTCCACAATATTTTCTCAAGTTTAAACCCAGGGACTTAAAAACAAGGGATTGTAAAGAAAGGGTTAATTAAACTACTGGTATGCTACTGTTTCAATTATTTGGTCTATTTGCAAAAGGAAAACAGGTAATTTCAACATTAATTCTGATTCTGTATGGGCCATGTATTACCTCCATCCTTATACATGTTATTTTGATATCTGTCATGCAAGACAATGAAAATGACAAATATTTTATAACATACAAAACCCTACGGCTCAAAATATGAATGATATAAAAAAATTTACAGTACATACATAAATTTGAGGAATGTACCTAATGACGTTTAAGAGTCATAATGAATTTAAGAACCTAGCTTTCTTAATTGTTCAAGTCGTTCTGTTTTTAGAATTTTATAAAAATTATTGATACCAGCTTTGTACCAATTAAGCTGATAATGTTTTCTTATTTCATCATGTTTCGGGCAATGGAAAAATTCATGAAATTCACAATCTACGACCCTGACTTTGAATTCTTGGAAACAGAAAGACTTCGGGTTGTTCTTAAAAATAAAGCTCAGATAAAAACATTTTTGTACCTCTGCATTGATACATGAGGGCTGCATAATTTTACTGGTGTCTGTCTGCCAGAAACTTTATCTGTGAACTTAATATTTTCCTGTCATTTAATATTATTCAAGTTACAATATCAAGTCATATAATTCACACTTTCCTGTTCAATCCCTGATTTTTACAATTTAAAAATAACATTGTAGAAAAAGAAGAAATTGTTTGTATTATGCAATTTCTTCTTTTTCCACAATATTTTTACCATATTGAAAGGTTATTTTCAAATTAAATTAGCTTTAAATTTTCGTCAGCAAAACCTTTTCATTTGGACAGGTTTAGAATTATATTAAATATTAAAATAGGAAAGGGTTAAGGTCAGTCAATTTCTGAACCATAATCCTTAACACTTTACTAAAACATTTAACCTACCAACTAACATGTTGTGCATTTTCCATACTATTAAAGTAAAATCCTCATTCTCTGATAGATTTGCATCAGCTGATACAAAGTTTAAGGTCATCAGGCAAGTTCAGATCATCTATCAAGGTCAAACATGTGCATATCCCTAGTTTTACGTCCTTGTGAATTTATAATTGAGAAAAGATTTTTGAAAAAGAAGAAATTGCCTTAACAAGCAATTTTTTCTTTTTCCATACTAATTTCTTGGCTACTGAATGTGTGTTTTTAGTTTTGCAAAACAGGAAAGGGTTAACTATATTTACTTACAAAAGCTTTTTGTTCCATGTTTTGCAGGACCAAAAGAGTGGAAAGACTCCATTAATGTACGCAATAGAACAGAGAGATTTGAATTTGGTAGAGACAATTCTATACTGTATAGAGCCAAGTAAAATAAGAAACGTTGTGAGAACACAGGCCTTTGATGGAAGCTCGTGTCTAAAAATCGCTGAGGGTCTAAAAGACAGTTATAATATTCAAGCATGGAATAAATTGTGGAATAGTTTACAGAGTGCAGCAAGTGGAACAATCAGAATTCAGCCAACCGTTTTTTAACTTATGAATGAAATGAAAAATTTTCTATAAAGTTCATACTCCATGATTATTGACCAATCGCTGGCCCCGCCCACTGACTCCCTTGGCCCGGCCCATTTTTCCAACAGGAAGTTCCGCCTCGATATTTAACAGCGTTATTTTTAAAAATTTATGGCCAGGAGCATGTAACAAAAAAGTAAAATGGTTGGTTGGTAACCTAAACAGCGTAACTACAGCTTGAATAAGTTAAGACGTTTAAGTCGCCTAACCAACATTAAAGGTAAACAAAAATGGCGGCAATATCGGAGTTGATAAACTCATGTCCGGGCTGAATAAATTATTTGATTGGTAGATTGCTTCCTTGATTGACAGCCACTATTGGTCAATTATGTCTCTAAATATGGTTTGATACAAAAGAGTCATTGGCAAGTAGAAAATGCTGGTTACCAAGGGTCACCAGTTTTGTCCTCTTTTCCCACATTATTTTCAAAAGTCTTCTTTTTTTACCTGTAAAGAGATTGTGTGGAAAGTAAAAAAAATGCGTTTAAAATTGTCTTCTTCAACTTCTTTGAATATGGACCCATTTAACCCATTCCCTATATTGTTACAATCAATTTCATCATTTTCCAAAGTGTTTTCCATCCCAAAAGACAAAGTTGAAAAAGATTTCATCAACTTGAAGTTGTCGTCTGCAAAAACTTCTTTAAATTTGGACCAGTCTTAAAGTTTTTTGTGTGGTAATGGCTAAAGGTTGTTCAGAAAAGGATTGTATGAAGACCCATGTTATTTGAGATTAGCATTATTTACTTATGGTCCAAATTGAAATGACAATTTAAAGTTTATGAAATCTTGGGAATTTTTCAACTTTCTTGGTTGAAAATAATGTTCTTCATTTTTCACAATGTTTTCCTATTTGTGTTTCTTTTGGCCGTCAAAAAGCTTCATAGTGAGGGAATGGGTTAATAAATCGAATCGGAAGGAAAAAAGTATGCTAAAAGAGTAGTACTAGCTTTTTCTCTGCACGGATTCTTTTTCTGCCTTTACTGCAAGCAGAATTAAAATATAAATACAGAATTAGAATACACAGAAATTTAGACCTGGCACTAGCCGTCTTGAGAAATGTTCAACTGAATATATATTTGTTACTTTTATTGCAATCATATGATCATAATTGCTTTATTAGTTGTTTTGTTAAAATTTGCTCAGTCAAAAATGGAGCATGCAGAACTTTAAACCCTCAAAATTTCCTCAGAATGACTATATAGTAGCCTTCATAATTCCCCTTAAAATCTTCATCAAAATTGTGTTTTGAAAAGATAGACTATAGGTCCCAAAATGGAGTCATTGTTTCATTATACTTATTCCTTTTTATTGCTCAAGTTACTTATTTTAGTGTTATTAAAACTGCGTTTTGGTTCCTTTATTTTCATCACAGTCAGAAACGATTTATCACATTTCTTCCAAGAACTTCAAGAAGGGAGATAAGAAAAGTATTTTGCATCAAGATAGGGCAATTTCCATGAATAATTAACAAACAAGTACATTATCTGCTATATGTATATACAATAATTGCATCTATGTACATTGTACATATGTTTTGAGGCCATTTTTGACCTTTTTCTTCTTTTTCATTTTAACACATGTACATGAGCTTTAGCCATTGAAAAGGTATTTTAATGAGGGACTGATTTTTGTATAACCCACAAAATATAGTTTCATTAACCCATTCCAACTCAACAAAGTTTTAAACCAATCCAAATTGAAAGAAGCTGCAGACGACAATTTCAAGTGGACGGAATTTTAATTTTTTTTGTCTTATTGGATAGAAAACATGGTGGAAAATGAAGAAATTGCTTGATATAAGCAATTTCTTCATTTTCCACCATGTTTTCCAAAGATTTTTTTCTTGAGAGGCGTAAAAAGGAGGGATTGTGTGGGAATGGGTTTAACAAATAATGAAATTGCATCTTCGAAATTCAGTTGACTGATTCTTAAACATGAAATTCTAGTGGTTAGGTAAAAACTGTTTTTGAAAGGGTAAAAAACAAAGCGATAGGAAAATCATTAGTACATGTATAGATTTGAAACAAAGAATATTGACTAACAACAGTTACTGGCTTGTTAACTCTTTCCTGTTTTTCAAAATTTTAGACAGACCAAATTTGAAATGAGTTGCAATTAAAAGTGGGTGCAAATTGAAAAGTTACCAGGTTTGGAAATATTGTGAGAAACCAAGAAATTACTTGTTACAAGCAATTTCATCTTTTTCCGACAATTTTACTCAAGATTATCGACAACTTTTTCTACTTGAATAGACAAATTTATCAACTCATTATTGACGTCTGCAACTTCTTTCAATTTTAACCAGTCTAAAATGTTGTTGTCTAGAAATGGGATAATTCCTATTCATTTCTATACACTATGCTGGAGACAATAGATTCACAGAGACTGTCAAATTGACTCTCTGAAAGAATATTTTTAGGGTAAAAAACTGGATATTTTCAATTTCTTAGATTGGAATACCTGGCTTACAAGTCAAACAAAAGCCCTGGATTTTATATTTTTACACTCCCTCTATTTTGAGCTTTACAGAACTTGATATTTATATATTGATGGGTGAGCATTCACATAAGCCTAACCAGAGATATCCACTAATTTATACAGGAATAGTCTCTTGGGTAATAAAAAGCATTACAGCATATCTTTTTCTTCATATTCATTCTGTCTCATATTTTCACCAATTTCCAAAGCACAAATATTTGGACTGTTCCAGATTTAAAAGAAATGAAGAAAACAATTTCAAGCTCATAAAGTATTAAAATTCTTCATGTTTTAGATGAGAAAATTGTGGATAATTATACCAAGTGTTTTCTTAATTTTACTTACAAGATGGATTGTGTGGGATTTGGTTAAGTTCATTTTAAAAAAGAAAGAAGTTTAAGGAATTTTGTTTTATATCAAATTCTGAATCAAAATTTAATGATATGATCTCACTTAAAAAGTTCAGGATGCAATTCATTTCACTTACCAGACAGTATTAATTGGGACTCTGCTGGAAGACTTCAGAAGAAAATTGACAAATTATCACCATCAATAACAAAATTTAATCAACCTATTAGCTCATTCTGTTTAACCCTTTCCTGGACAAACCTGGGATTTTATGTCACTGTGATTTTATACTTGAGAAAACATTTCTTCTTTTCCTACAATATTTTCTATCACATAGGATGGTCAGATTTCAAATTGCATGCATTTTTCATTGTCGTCTGCAACCTCTTTCAAATTGGACCAGTCTAAAATTTCATAAAACAGGAAAGGGTTAAAAGAAATAGACAGTAATGTAGTAGTTGACATAATGGCTTAAAATGTATGGCCCACCTTTTACTCATTTTCACACAACTACGCCTTTTTGAACACCCTCAAGAAAAATTATTGGGAAAACATTGTGGAAAATCAAAAACTTTCTTGCAACAAACACTTTCTTCATTTTCCACAATGTTTTCTACCCAGAAAGTTTAAAAAATCTAATATTTCATTAAATTATCGTCTACAACTTTCAGTTTGGAAATGTCTAAAATAGTGCTGTCTGGTAATGGGAAATATAACCTACTAGTGCATGCTGTAAATAGTGCATAGCTTTACTCCTTGTCAGGACCAGTTTTTGTCAGCCAAAGCTCATAACTTTTGTTTGATAATACTGGTTTAAACATTATTATAGTGCTTTTTAGTTAGTGCTTTGTAATTTAATTCAATAGGTGATACAAAACCTTGCTCATTCTCATATCAGATTAAGACACTGCTTTGCCCCTTTTATTTCACAAGAACAATTTAACCCATTCCAACACAGCAAAATTTTAGACCGGGCCGAATTGAGGGATGCTGCAGACGACAATTTCATTTTGAATTTTGAATTTGTTTGTCCTTTTGGATAGAAAACATCCTGGATAATGATGAAATTGTTTGATGCAAGCAATTTCTTCATTATCCACAATGTTTCAGGGTGTAAAAAGGAGGGATTGTGAAGGAATGGGTTAAACTGCTCCAAATTAAAAGAAACTTGAGACGAGAGATTTTCTAATTCATGAAGTTTTTAATGTTAAAGTAATGTTTCTGTATATTGCTAGATAGCAGAGTATTCGGTATTGATATTTTAAACAAAGTACAATGTTAATGTGTGGTGTTAAGTCTAAGTTTTACTGTGTCATTAAATAGTTTAAATCTGTTATGGTTATTATTACTTGAATTAGGAAAAGCTATTACCGGTACATAAATGTTGTATACTATTTGATCAAATTAATCCATTACAAGAAGACAAAACTACTAAATTAAAAGGAGTTGCAGACTATAATCAAAAGTTTATGAGTAGGCTTTTTTAACATTCTTGGTAGCAAACATTGTGGAAAATGAATGAATTGCTTATGGCAAGCAATTTCTTAATTGTTCACAATGTTTTCCCCTTTCTTTTTTCTGAAGGGGCGAAAAAAGCAAGATTTTTTTTAATGGTTTAAGATGACTTTTAGTGGAAAATTTTGATTTAATTGACATATTGTGGCTGTCAGTCTAAAAATGGACTTACCATTCAAAACATCTATTTAGGTAGCCAATCAGCCATTTTATTTTTAACTCAGCCTATTTAGGAGAAAACCCGAGATATGGCTATGAACAGGTCAAAGTCAGTATCTCCTGCATCGTCGTCCAAAAAATTTGACATTTTGTAATAACTCTAGCATAATTAAACACATTCATCTGAAACTCTGAATATATACATGTACTGACTATCAAAAGAGCAATCAATACCATCAAGGTAGATAACTCTAAATACTTTTTTAAATTAATGATTCCCCTTTTTGGACTTAGAAATTTTACCCTTAATTATTTTAACTGTATAAAAGTTTTGATAACACTAGAGCTTTTTGAGGGCTTATCAATTAGTATCAATCGGTGTTTAACCCATTACCAGAGTACACAATTTTAGACGGGTCAAAATTCAAAGAGGTTGTATATGACAATTTCAGTTGATGGAATTTAAAATCTTTTGTCTTTTGAGATAGAAAACATTATGGGAAATTAAGAAATTGCATGATAAAAGCAATTTCGGAATTTTCCTCATTTTTTTCTATATTCTTATCTTGAGGGGCATCAAAAACCAGGATAGCTTAGTAAACATGTAGCAAGTCTTTCAAAAGAGATGCTTGAATGATAGTTGCCTATTTGCTTTTAATTTGTTGATGTATAAATTGTTAATAGAGAACTTGAAGCAAATACTGAGTTGATTGTCTCTTTGCCATTCCTCATTTATAGGTTTTGATTTTGTGTCACTCTCTATGAATACGACTCTATTAAAAGTTTTTCGGATGCTTTGCCAGCCAAATGTCAACATCAAAAATTCATTTTTCTTAACCAATTACCAGACTTCAAAATTTTAGACTGGTCAAAATTCAAGGAAGTTGCAGACGACAATGTTTAGTCGTTAAAATTTTTTAAAAAATCTTTGGGTTTTTGGGTACAAATCATTGAGGATAATGAAAAAATTGCCCAAAGCAGGATTGTCAATGTGAATGGGTAAAAAGTTCAACTATGCTCAGTTATCATTAAAGAAATTTTAGTCTTGAACAAATAGCTAGTCATTTGATCTCAAACTAAAAGCCTTGGTGTCACTAAAAAAAAAGCTGAAAATTCTTATCACAAACAATTTCTTCTAATGATTCATTTATTACCCTGTTACATGAACTAACATCTGTCAAACTAAACCTGAACCAGCCTAATGTAATAATTTGGGAAATGGTTTAACCATTACCACACAATAAGAAAAGCACTGATCCAATCTGAAAGGTGTGTCAGAGGACAACTAGTTAGTGAAGATTAAAATATCTTAATCCTTCCAGATAGACAACTAGTGGAAATGAAGAAATTACTTGTTATAAGTGGTTTATTAGCTCTACTGGCTAGAAGCCAGAAAAGCTATAGCGATGGCGTTTACCTATCCGATGTCCGTGCGTCCATACATCCGTCCGTTAACTTTTCCATGTAAGGACTTTAGAGTCCAAATTTCTCATTTCAGATTTTCTTCAAACTTTCACAGAATGATTGTACCATCATGAGGATTGTTCCTTTCGAAACTTGGTCAGAAACACGGGAAAAGGGGGCTCATGAAAATTTAATTACGAAATATATTAAATATCCTCGTATACGCGGTAGAGTCCACAGTTTTCATCTTTAAACTTTCACAGTATGATTAGACCATCATCAGGAATCTTTCTTTCAAAATTGGGTCTGCTTTATTAAGAAACACAAGAAAAGGGGCCTTATGAAAGTTTTATTAAAAAATCTTCGTTAACACTCTTGAGTCCAGTTTTCATCAGATTTCCTTCAAACTTTAACTGAATGTTTGTACCATTACTAGGATTGTTACTTTCGAAAGTTGTTCTTGTCCGTCAATTATCATGAGAAAAGGGGTCTTGTGGAAATTTCATTCAAAACTCCTTGTTAACACTCTAGAGTCCATGGTTATCAACAAATTCTGTTCAAACTTTCACATAATGAATGTACCATTTTTAGGATTGCCTCTTTAGAAATTTGGGCTGATCCGTCGAGAAACAGGAAAAGGGGCCTTAAGAATGATAAAAAATGTTTAATGCTATAAAATCCACAGATTTCATCGGGTTGTCTTCATACTCTTAACAGAATGATTATACTTTTGTAGGGATAGTTCCCTTCGAAATTAGGTCAGATCTATCAAGTATCATCGGAAAGGGGGCATTATGAAAATTTAATCAGAAAATTCCGTTAACAAAGCTCGAGCTTTGATTGGATTGTTTTAGCTCACCTGAGCACAAAGTGCGAGGTGAGCTATTGTGATCGGTCGTCCGTCCACAATTTCTTTAAAAATCCCCTCCTCCTAAGCCAGTAGGCCAATCAAGCTGAAACTTTGCAGGAATGTTCCTTGGGTGAAGTTCTTCAAAAGTTGTTAAAAGAATTCAATTCCGTCAAAAACTCTAGTTGCCGCGGTATTTGAAAATGGAAATTTTAGTAAATCTTTGTTGTTGGTTTTTTCATAGACTACAATGCCAAAGGTATTTATATTTTATATAGAGCTTAATAATATGGTGCTCTACCAACTTTTTAAATATGTAATCTCGGGGGTCAAAAGTGGCCCCTCCCCTGAGGTCCGAAGTTTGGAAAAATGCTTAATTAGAGCAATTTCAAAAGACTTCTCCTCTTTAAAAGTAAGGTCTAGGATATTCATATTTGGTATTTAGCATAACAAGTTGGTTTTGTATTATATCTCTAAAAGTTGTCCTAGGGTCCAAAATGGCCCTGCACTAGGGGTCTAAAATTGGGAAAAACGCAAAATTTGAGTATGTTAAAAAATCTTCATTTTAAGGCAAAGGGCATTTATATTTTAAGTGTGGCATAGCCTGGCTGTTATCTATCAATTTTGATTGAATTATGCTTGTAGGTTAAAAAGCCTTCCCTGGGTGTCCAAAGCTTGTAAAAATTCTCAATTAGACCACTTCAACAGTCTTTTCCTCCCATTCTACAAAGTCTAAGGCATACATATTTGGTATATAGTATAACCAGATGGTTCTCTACCATATTAGCTAAAATCTTAGCCCTGTGATTAAACATGGCACTGCCCCAGAGGTCAAAAATTTGGAAAACACCCAATTAGAGAAACTTCAAAAGTCTTCTCCTTCTGAAATATTAGGTGAATGGCATTCATATTTGGTATGTAGCATGACTAAATAATACCACACTATGTTACAGGAAAATATGCTTTGAGGATAAAAAATGTCTATGCTCCTTGGTTCGAAAATTGCGTAAATCGCATTGAAAGAATTCTTCTTCTTAAATATAGGTCCTAGAGCATTTACATTAAAAACATAGGATAACATTATTATCTTTTGGACAAACATGGCCCTTCCCAAGGCATCCAATGTTATGAAAAACTCTCAATAAGAGTATGTTCAAATATCTTCCTCTCCTAATGTATAAGTTGTAATGCATTCATATTAAATTCATAGTACATCCAGATTGTTCTCTACTGAGGTTGCTAAATTTATACCCATTGCAGACGCCTCAGGTGAGCGATTTAGGACCATCATGGTCCTCTTGTTTAAACTTTCACAGAATGATTGTAAGTTCATAATGATCATTATTTTCGGGGGTCAAAACTGTCAAGAAACACAAGAAAAGGGGCTTACTAAAATTTCTTCAAAAATCCTAGCTACCAAGTCCAGAGCTTTCATCGGATTTTCTTCAATCTTTCACAGAATGATTGCACAATAATTACGATTGTTGATCTTGACCATAGACCTGACCCCTCAAGTATAACAGGAAAAGGAGCCTTGTGAAAATTGATTCAAAGTCCTGTACCACAACAAAGTCCATAGTTTCATCGGATTCTGTTCAAACTTTCGGAAAAAAGAGGTTCCATTAGAACACACAGGAAAGGGTGCCTTATGGATTTTCACTCAAAACAATCCTGTTTCTGTGATACAGTCTATATCTTTTATTATTACATATTAAAATTCAAAACATTCTTGTTTATGTGATGAAGTTCACAATTATTATCAGAGTGTCTTTAAAATTTCAAAGCACGATTCTAGGGTTGTAAGGAAAGTTCCTTTCGAAATTGAAGTGGATCCAATAAAAACACAGGACAAGGGGCCTTATGGATATTCACACTAAATAATTCTGTAAATGTGATAAAGTCCACCTCTTTTATCGGAATCTGTTGAAAATTCGATAGGATAATTGTTGGGTCATAAGGAAACTTCCTTTCGGAAATGGAGTGGATTCATCGTGAAACAAGGGATAAGGTCAAATTCGATTTCATTTTATACATTCTTCTTTAAGCAATAGACTTACTTTAATATCAGAATACTTTAAGGGAAAGCTTAATTGCAAGTAGAGTGTCTCAGGCCCCCATGGACCTCTTGTTAATTATCCACCAGGGTTTTTAAAAGTATTTTCTTACTGGTCTAATAAAACAGATTTATTGGGAAAGGGTTACCCCATTACTAGACAACAAAATTTAAGACTTGTCCAAACTGAATTTTAATGTTAGTTTTTTCTAATAAAAATTTAAGTGCCAAATAGTAGAAATTTATTTTAAGAGTGTGTAGACATGCGGAGATTTATAAAAGACAGCTGTGAGAAAAAATCAGCAGCTATTAAGGAAAGTAAGTGTATGTTATATTTACCAAAGAGTGGCGACGACTGAAATAATCTTTGTCATTCCTGGAAAGGTTTAAAATCCACTTACCTGTATTTACAAAACTAGAGATTTGTTCAAGAGTCTGTCATTCTAGCTAGTATGAGTACAACATATCTGAATACATGTCGAGGCATGAGGATGAATCCTAATGAAAGTTGGAGCATTCCAATTGAAAATACAGAAACACCAGCATCTAAATGATGTGTTTTTTCTTTACACTATAGAGGCAAAAGTTTAGCACAGCCTTCATAAAACTTGATCTAAATGTTAGTCAGGTCATAATGAAGTCTACTGAAAATGGGTGTGTTCGTTTGGAAAATGCAGGAAAATGACCATTAACTGTTTTCACCCAAGGGGCCACTGTTTGGTTGAAATTTAAAAAAAAGTGAGGATGTTTGTCCGGTCATAAGGGTGAAAATTAGATTGTTCCATAGGACAAATACAAAATATTGGTCAAATCTGTGGTCGAATTCAGTTCAATAAGTCTTTGTCTGTGTCTTCACAAATTTATAAGATCTTCTTTGAAGTTTGAGTTTCTTGTTTCTTTGTTAAATAAAAACTCGCCCGTTGAATAATGAAACAAATTGGCCCTCTTGTTTAATCTCTTATCAAAATTATGATCAAAGCATAATTTTCGATGGCTTGGTACAATCTCGGAAAAAACAACAGCAACAACAGAAAATAGTCACTGAAATAGACCTCAAATGAAAATATCCAGAGCCAGTGCGATCCTAAACCGAGAACCGCGATAATGAATTTTGTCCAGTATATACTCGATAGTTGATTCCATTGTGTATAGAGTAAAGTCTAATTACAAAACAAACATTCAAAATCTTGTCTGGACCATGAAAATTCACTGATCAATGGTCTTACCCACCGACTTCCAACACTGCATTTGGAGATTTTAAAGAGCATTACTTTACAGAATAAGTACTTAAGTTAGCAACAAAATGTTAGCTGACCGTCATGTCTAAGCCGCAGCTTTAATAGGCTAAAATTAGGACATTGCTTTACCCAATGACTGTTTCACATTGGCGTCGAAGGTCACTTATGTTTATGCTCTTTATTTCCTCTGTATAAGAGATTACGCGATATAGATAATAATAAATTAACAAAAAACAAGTAAATTACAATTATTCACCCGGCAACACAGATAGATACTCACAGACAACTAGATACAGACAAACTTACAAACAGACACACACAGACATACATGCATACATACATCGAAGCGCTATTCACTCAAATACACACAGCTTCGCACTGACAATGTCTCTATAATGGTATTCCGACCATAGGGTTCCTTCTGACCGAAACGAAATGCCGAGAGAAAGGGATCGGATCAAAACAAGATTTGGACAGAAACGCACCGGATCTAGATTTAAACTTGCCAATACACGGTGTTTGTTAATTTCAGTTGCTTTATTAGAACAATGAAGTTGAACGATTGTGATTTCATAAATCTAGACCTAACATATCTATTCAAGTTTTTAATTTTCAAGTCTTGTACGTATATTACTCAAAAGGTAGCTTTACTTGCTGAAGATGAACCTTAAATTTTACGGATATTTTTAACTTAACAAATTGGTTGTAAAAATGCGTAAGTAGTTAGACTTTTCAAATTATTGTGTTCGGTTAAGTGTGACATATCATACGCATACGGTAATTGCTATGCGAAGGAACTTGGTTTCTAATGACCCGGTTCTTATTTCCTTTAAAACGGTTTGTCCAAAAGAGGTGAGAACTGTGTTGTAAAAGTGATTTCTTATGTTGCCATAATTTGGTATCCCAAAGCTTTGTGAATTGCTAAATAATAAGTGTAAATATAACAATTACCGCAATTTTCAGTGGTTGGGTTTTTTAACGGATTTGCTTCTGTCCAGTATTTACTAATTTGACGTGATTGTGACAAAATATTTGTATCGTTGCCGCACTGCCTAATTACGACCTTTTCAATGTTTGTGTGCAAAAGACGAACCGAGAGAAAGGGTCATCAAATTGCAGTCGTCGTGACCATTCCGTTTCTTCAAGGGGAGGTATTTGAGTTTTAAGCTCCACTGGCTGAAAGTCAGCGATGTTTTGTCCTGGCGTTGTGTCCGTCGTGCGTGCGTGCGTCCGTTCGTAAACCTTTGCTTTAAAAATCTTCTCCTCAGAAAGTACTGAACAGAATTCAACCAAATTTAAAAGAAATGATCCTTGGGTGACCTTTTATCAGATACCTTCAAAGAATTTTGATTGGATGAAAACCCTTGCTTTAATGGGCAGGGCTTATTTCCATATAGGGTGAAAACTCTGAAAATTCTTTTTCGCTGAAACCAGTGGATGGATTTCAAAAGAAAAAAATCACTGGAATTATACGTAAATTCAGGCCGGTGGAGCGAATCAGGCGCTCATGCGCCTCTAGTTCTGTGATGCAGCCTACAACGGTAAAAAAAACCTGATGATATGCATAGGGTCAGGTGACTAGGAGCATTCTGTAAATATTTTATGCAATTCTGTCTATGGAGGAGGAATTAAATTAACAAGAAATTTCGCATAAAGCCCCCCCTTTTCTGTAACAGAGATTAAATAGGACAACGTCATGACAATATGTTCATAGTCAGGTGACTGGGAACATTCTATGAAATTTTCATTTAAGTTCATCCAAAGGTGTAGGAGCAAATGAAATCGTAAACCTAAGTGGGATGAACAGCTGGAGGCTAGGAAAGGATGTAGTGGTAGTACTGGCGTGAGAAATACCGGGAATCTTTTTCAGACTCCTTCAAAATTCAAAGGAATGATCCCAAGATGACCCTTTATGAGATTCCTTCAAAGAAATTTGAACAGATGAAAAGCATGCCTTATATGGGTATGGCTAATTTCCATATAGGGTGAAAACATGAAAAAAAATCTCAGAAACCGTTTGATGGATTTTAACAAATTTTCACTGGAATGATCACTTGATGACTCTTTTTCCGTTTCCATTGAATAATTTTGATTGGTTGAAAACATAGCTTTTATGGTCGTGGCTTATGTCCGTTTATGGTATACAGTAAATTATTTTGAAAATTTGGTAATACATTTTTCATCTGACACAGTTAATGAATCGACTTTTGTAAAACAATGAAATGTTTGAAATATTAAAGGATTTCATTGACAAGGTTTATTTGCCACAAATGGTGAATATGATTCGGTTTATATTGAATCCCTGAAAACACAATTTGCTTAATCGATACAACAAGGCCTGTGAAGCGATACAGGCGCTCAGACGCCTCTGGTTTTCTGATCTATGATATGTTCATTCCGACAAACTGTCACATATATAAGCTTGACAAACATTCGATTAAGGCCAATTTTGGGTTGTTCTTTTTAAAACATTGATCGAAGAGCGATACTCCACTCAGTGTCCAAGATGTAAACCCAACCAATATTTCCTTCCATATCTGTAATCCCGAACAATTTAAGTGCGTGAAATTCGAGAAATAAGCCCAACCATTTTCACTTTGATTTGGGCTATTAAAAAAGAATGAAAATTATCGAAGAGTGATCCTGAACATATCGACCAAATTACATTTAATTCCAATAACTTAAACGTGTCCAAAATATAAACCTAACCTAATGTTTCTTCGATGTGGGCTATGTGTGTATTTCCGTTTATTTATCGTCGCTGCCGTAGCACATGCCCATATGAGCGACGCTCCCAGAAGACGGTTAGTTGTTACGGGGAATAGTGCAAGGATACGGGACGAAACTGAGAGCTCCGCCTGGTTCTTTAACGTGCTCGATGGATAGCATCGTCACACGGGGCCTTGGTTTAACGTCTCATCCGAAAGACAATTAGTTTGTTAGTAGATATGGTCAGCCCAGGGCTCGAACCCGTGATCTTGAGGTTTGAAGTCAAGTGCTCTACCAAACTGAGCTAATCGGGCTGATATGTGGGCTATATCAAGAATGATGGCCATTTGAAAAGAATTAATTCTTAAGATTGATCAGTGGATGATCCTACCATCCAAACAAATCTCCAAAACTTCATAAAATTCCGAGATATAGTTTCAGACACTGACATGTAAGGATTGACAGTGCGATTTCAAATTGTCCATCACCTTACATATGACAAAATATGCCAATTTATAGCCCGACTGGCTATAAGCCAAGAAGCTGTAATCCGTCATGTGAACACAAATGCGAACATCCGTAAACTTTCGCTTTAAAAAATTTTCTTCTCTGAAATACTTAACATTACCTTAGATGACCCTTTATCCGATTCCTTCAAAGAATTTCGATAGGGTGAAAAACATAACTCTAATGGACAGGGATTATTTCCCTACATGATGTAAACTTGTAATTAGAAATTCTCTGTACGAATGTAAGAGGTATGACTCTTTAAAGACAGTCATATTTTAGTGAATGCAGAAAAGATAAAGAATCGGAGATTTTTGTGAACAACAATTTTAATAATTACTAGACTCAAGAATACTCAATAATATGCAAGTTTAACAAATGCTATACATACATAAAACAGTTTTATATTTTCCATATACATGTAAATTCATCCACGACATGCCCATGAACATTTTAATACTTTAACCTTTTCCTGTAAAATATCTTGTTTTTTTTACGTCCCTGTGATTATATACTTGAGAAAACATCGTGGTAAAAGAAGAAATTGCTTGTATTAAACAATTTCTTCTTTTCCCACAATATTTTCTCTCCTCTAGATTGGATTCTTTCCACATTGCACTCACATTTAATTGACGTCTGCAACTTCTATATAATTGGACAAGACTAAAATTAAAAAAAAAAAAGAGGAATAAGTAGCACTTTGGTATTGCAAAAAAAATATAAAATTTTACAGAAATTGCCATCCATTGAATACGTTCTCTTCTTCCATTTGGATGTAGACTTTGAATTTGATACGAGCAAAACAAACCTCCAACTACCCTATGGATAATGGGAGCCTGTGTGTGACATTTTCCACCATTTCATGTGAGCCTAAGTAAAGATTTATAAAACCTGAGCATCCACACAGTCTGATCAGCAGCCTCAGTGTGTGCTCTGTAGATAGCTGCCAACTCCTTTAGACAACTAGCAACTATTCTATTTGTACTCTGTATGTAACTAACCAGGCTGCTAAATGTGGGCTACATGTGAAGTGGTTGAAATGTCAAGGTAAAGGTGCTTGAATACTGATCTGAGGTTCATAGTTTTAAGCTCAATCATCACCGGGGTCTATTCTTGGGCAAGAAACTTAATAGTGAGCCTTAGTCTCCCCATCTGTAAAATGGGTAACAGTGGTTTGAAGCCACAAGCTGTCTCTATCATGTACATTGTTACATAGCAAGTATCATGTTGAAGGTTTAGAGCAAGACTCTACTATAATCTAAATGTCTCTACATCATATAGATAGTAAGTACACTCCTGTACTATTAAATATGGAATGTACTTGAAACATAACTAAAATTGGCATCAAAAATAAATAGTTAGGTATTCCATTTTAATTATCTTTCTGCCAAAATGTTAATTTATTTCATGACAATCTCAGCAAATTATGTGATCAAAAAGTTCTAGTGGAATGCCCATTACAGTGGTCATTGTCAAAGTTGAAGGGGTGAGCCTTTGTAAATATTGTGGGTTGGGCTTTAAAGGAAGGTATCGATGTTTCTAAAACCGAGATAAGAAAATCTGACCTTTTTCCAAATGCAATGGGTTAACTCACTGCTACCCTTTCCGAAACTGGTGAGTGTTTTGCCCAGGATTCCACAACAGTATTGGTTTGGCTCATACCCATGACCTCTATATCCTTAGTCAAGCACATATGCCATTTGACCATTTAGGCAGTCAGTTCTTCATTTATGAAATATCAATCCTCTCAACTGGACCCAATCTCTTAATCCATTAACAGACAACAAAATTTTAGACTGTTACAAATTTGACAATGTTGCAGACAACACATTTCAGTTGATGAAATTTTGTATTCTTTTACTTTGGGGTAACAAGCAATTTCTTTTTTTTCTCAACAATGTTTTCAAAAGCCTCATATGAAAAACAATTCGAAAAATATTGTGTAAAATGAAAGAAATTGCTTGCAGGCAATTTCTTAAATTTACAGTGTTTTCAACCCAGAAAAAAGCAGAAATTCAAAATTTCATAAACTTTCAAATTGTCATCAGCAACTCTTTTCAATTTGGACTTTTCTAAAGTTTTATCATCTGGTAATTGATTAAGTAATATATGTTCTAGGCCATTCCTTGATGACCCTTTTATGTGTGGCTGGTCCCGTATGAATACTGTGTACAAAATGGATTTCATTGTTAAATATCTCACAAAGTGGAAATCATAATATCCCTCTCAATTGGAAATCATAGAAAATATCACATTAAGAAGCACTTAGAGAAAACATAGAATGCAATTATACATTAATTATGCTACATAAGGATGAATAAATGGAGGAAATTGTATATTGTAGGATTAATCAGTCTTTCATTGAAACAACAAATCTTCACAATTAATTAATTGCGGCTTTCAATCAAAAATTCAATCAACCGATGAAATCATTCATTTAGACCAGAAGTGAGGGTTCAACTTCAAAATTTGCCGTCATTTTTGTTAAGCTTTTTAGTTGGTTTGGCAACTTAAAGGTCGTAACTACAGCTTATTACAGCTGTAGTATGACAATTAGGTTGCTAACCAACCATTTCACTTTTTTGTTACATGCTACTGGCCATAAATTTTGCAAAAAATAACACCATTTAAAATCAAAGTGGAAATTCCTGTCGAAGTCAATTGATAGGGCAAACGGAGTAACTGGGTGGGGCCAGAAATTGAAGAAATTGCTTATGAAAAGCAATTCTCTTTATTTCCCACAATGTTTTCTATCCCAAAAGACAAAGATATTTAAAGTTTCAACAACTTATTATAATTATCTGCAACTTCTTCCAATTTGGACAGGTCTTAATTTTGTCACCTTGTAATGCAGTAAGCAGATTTTCTGAAAAAAAAAAAAAAAATAGACACAAGAGCCATGTCGGACATGGCCATCCCCCGCCTAAAAAGCTTGATAGTAAACTGAAACAAGTTAGATTTAGGCACTGCATTTCTTCTCAATGAGTTCGATTTTAGCTATTATACTTTCAGAGATATGCCCCGGACAAAATCTTAGTCTTTAAAACAACAAAGGGCAATAACTCAAAAATTATGCAAGCAAGAGTTGTGGTTCTTGTGCACTGCACTTCTCCTCAACGAGTTCTATCTACCTATGAAGTTTTAAGTTAATAGCTATCATACTTTCAGAGATATGCCCCCGGACAAAATCTTAGTCTTTAAAACAACAAAGGGCAATAACTCCAAAATTAAGCAAGAAAGAGTTGTAGTTCTTGTGCACTGCACTTCTCCTCACTAAGATCTATTGACCTATGAAGTTTCAAGTTGATAGCAATTATACTTTCAGAGATATGCTCTGGACAAGTTTAGTGATGGAAGGATGGAATGACGGAAGGACGTAGATCATTGCTATATCCCCTTCGCCGAAACGGCAGGGGATAAAAATACCCAACAAATCAGTTTTTGACCTCTTATCATGACTGATCTCCATGTTATCTGATCTTTTTCAAAAATAGATATTTTATAGAATTCTCATATGGTCCCAACCTTAGGAGACATACCAAAAAACACAATTCTGAAATTATGACTAGCATTAGCTTGAACACAACTAAAAACGTCTTTGGGTGAACATTAACACCTTGCATTGATCTTGGTATCTGCAGAAATGATCCAGTGTAAAGAATACACAATACAAATACAAGGTGAGTTTGTTAAACATGAATGCCCCTATATCCTGCAAATCTCTTTGGATGTCCTTAACCAATTACAAGACAACAAAGTTTTATACTAGTCCAAATTGAAAGGAGTTGAAACAAAAATTTAAAGGTTTTGAACTTTTGTCTTTTTTACTTTTGGGGTAGAAAACTCTGTGGATAATGAAGAAGTTGCTTTTTACAAGCAATTTCTTCATTTTCCACAATGTCTTCCAAATCTTTTTTCCTGAGGGAAAGGGTTATCCCATTACAAGCAACATCTTAGACATGTCCAACTTTCAAAGATGTTGACGTTGTGCTACGAAAACCTCGTAACTACAGCTTATTCAAAACTGCAGTTACAAGGTTTTCGTAGAACATCGACTATGTATTGTAAGACATTTTAAAGTTTGATTAAAAATAACTACCATGAGGGATAGAAAACATTGTGATAAAAGGAGAAATTGCTTGTGTCAAGCAATTTCACCTTTTTGGACAATGATTCCTCACTGACATTTATTCTAAGTTTAAAAATGAGCGAATGTGTGACATTGGGATAATCTTGGTAGCAATAGTAAAAATAGAACAATCTTGCCACAAGGAAATCATATGTGATACATGACATGTCAAAAGATACATGTATATCAATTTTTTGATTGACAACAAATGGAGCATTGGACAAATATATCTGCAAACAGAAAGTGTAAAGTTGGTCTCTGATCTATCAATATGAGCATAAAAACATCTGTTAAGGGCATATCTGCCCTCTGAGGAAGGTAAATAGGTTTAAAGAATCTATCGTTTTTTTGGTCACTAAGGCAAACAAGGGCTTTTTTAATATCACTATACAAGAGAAGGGTATGAGGGATATTCTCTAGAAAGAGTAATGGTTTGGAGGAGAAGTTGTTTGAAAAAGATAGACATCTGATGCTGGATGTCGGACAAAAGGTGATCACAAGCTCACTTGAGCTAGGGTGAGCTAAAAACTGATAGCTGTCATCTGAGAAGCTTTATCCTGTCATCCCTAACACTAAGCCACGCCCACATTACAAAATCATTATAACCCATTAAACAATGAGCTTATTTGTTTCATCTAATTTGCTGTCAGTAAGCAATGTGATTAAATTTTGCAATGCGTTGGTGACAAAGTTGATTCAATTTTCAAGCTTTTTAGCAATTATACCCACTTGGCCCTCGAATTGATTTCCTGAGATAATTCAAAGTAAATATATGTATTAACAAACTGTTCATTTTTTTTTTTCGCCACAAACTTTTGCCAAATGAAAAAAACTTGCGCCAGAATTTTCTTTTTGTCGCATTTGGTGATAATTGGGAACAATAAAATGGAAAAAATTGCTTTTAACAAGCAATTTGTTTTATCCTACATTATTTTAAGTCTTATTTTTCCCAAATGTCTACCTTTTGTATTGCCCTTTTCAACAAGTTTACATTTGGAACATTCTTATAAAATTCTATCAATTGATTATGGGTTAACAATTTAAAATGATTGTCAAGGCTTGTAAAGGCCTGTTCCGAAAAACTGTGAACCACATTCCCTCACAATACGGCTATTTGACACTCCTTAACCCTTTCCCGTTTTTGGAAATTTTAGACTATTCCAAATTGAAAGAGGTTGCAGATTAAAATGAAAACTGGATGCCACTTGAAATGAACCCATAATCAATTGTAACAAGCAATTTCTTCTTTTTCCACAATGTTTTCTCGAGTATAGAATCAAAGGAACGTAAAATCCCGCGTTTGAACAGGAAAGGGTTAAAGAAAATATTAAAAAAGACAAAAACATTAGGCAAATGAAGAATTACTTGTAACAAGCAATTTCTCCATTATCAACAATGTTTTCAGCCCCAAAAGACAAAGATTTTCTGAAAGTCCATCCACTAACAAGAGCACCACATTCAGATGCCCTCTCCACTGTTCAAGTGTTTGATAGTTGATAAAAATTCTAAGTCAAAATGATAAAATTTCTAAGTCAAAAAAAGGGGCATCATTTATTCAATATGCATTTTGACTTATCACTCTTTTTATCAATTTGCACTCACATTGATACATGTATGTACTCTGGAGCTGTTTTATTTCATTTTTCAGGGAATTGTTTTACCATTCATCAGATAGTCCCAATATTTTGACATGCATTAAAAACATATATTTTCAACATTGTCACAAAAGAAATTGTTGTCACAGGCAACTTATCCCTTTCTCACAATGAGCTCTACCTTAAAATGACACTTATTTTTTCAACTTATGAACAATTTGATCCTTTCCTGTTTTTCAAAATTTTAGACCTGTCCAATTTGAAAGAAGTTGCAGACAACAATTAAAAGTGACTGCAATTTGAAAAGTAACTAACCTACAAGATAGAGAATATTGTGGGAAAAGAAGAAATTTTTTGTTACAAGCAATTTCTTCTTTTCTCACAATATTTTCTCAAATATAGAATCACAGGGACGTAATAACCAGGGTTTGAACAGGAAAGGGTTAACTCTTTCAACTTTGACCAGTCTAAATCATTATGTATTGTCATTGGTAAAAGTTACAATATTCAAAAATACATTAGTTCATTTGCATCAATAAATTAAGTCACATTTAAACCAAGGCACATGTAACTGGTTATGGGACTACATGTATGCCTTAATGGGACTTTTGATTGTTAGTCTTATTCAACAATAAATAAAATGACATTTCATATATACATAACAATTAATTTAAAAGTAGCATAGTTATAAAATAATTGACACAACAACAGTGTCAAACATTGGTATAGAATTTGAAATAATGCTAAAAGTACCGGTTTTAACCCATTCCAACACAATACAGCTTTTTTATCCCCCTAAAAGAAATTATTTAAAAAACTTAGGGCAAAATAATGTAATTGCTTGTTACAAAAAATTTTTCAATTAACGACAATGTTTTCTAGAAATCCATCCACTCACAAGAACACCGCATGCTCAACTGTTCAAGTGCTTGATAGTTGAAAAAAATTTTAATAAAAAAAAAAGGCATAAAGGTTCAACAAGAGGGCCAAAACGGTCCTTATTCGCTCACATGAAAATCTTGCTATGCCCACATTTATGGGCCAATTTCACCAAACGCACACTCCTGTTCAGCTTGATATGAATTGACTAAGAGATTTGGGAGATGTCTTTCAAAAGATCAGAGTCAAAGACTGCCCAGCCCTTTAAAAAATTTGCCCAAGAAATATTCCTATAAAATTTGATTAAAATTTGCCCAACGGTTTCGGAGGAGTTGTCATTAAAATTTACAAGGCTGAAAACTACCATGCCCTGATTCTGGGCCAATCAAAATTTCATGTACAAATTTTGAAAAGAGTAACCAAAGGAACATTCCTGTAAAATTTGAATAAAATTGGCCCAATGATTTAGAAGATGTCATATAAAGAATACAAAGATGAAAACTGCAACACCCTGTCACTGCCATATTTAAGGGCTAATAAAGATTTAATGAACAATTTTTGATATGGCCACCCAAGTAAAATTTGTTTAAAATTGGCCAGGTGGCTTAGGAGGAGATATCTTTCAAAGAATACAAAGCTGAAACCTTCCATGCCCTGTCACTCCAATATAATTATTATATTGGTCAATCAAAATTTCATGAACAATCTTTGAAAAGATTTATCCTAGTAACATTCCTGCAAAATTTGATTGATATTAGGCCTGTTTTTTTAGTAGGAAATGTCATTTAAAGAATACAGAGCTGAAAACTGCCCATATTTATGGGGAAAAAATTCATGAACAATTTGTGAAAAGGTTTGCCCAAGGAACATTCCTGAAAAATTTGATCAAAATTGGCCCTGTCGTTAAGGAGAAAATGTCATTTAAAAATATAATACTGAAAAGAATAAAATACCCTACCATGCCCATAATTATAGGTCAATCAAAATTTCATGAATGATCGTTGAAAAGGGTCACCCAAGGAACATTCCTGTACAATTTAAAAAAATTGGCCCAGTGGTTTAGGAGGAGATATCTTTCAGAAATAACAAAACTGAAACCTGCCATGCCCATATTTATGGGCCAATTAAAATTTCATGAACAATTTTTGAAAAGGGTAACCCAAGGAACATTCTCGTACAATTTAAATAAAATTGACCCAGTGGTTTAGGAGGAGATGTCATTTAAAGAATACAAAGATGAATACTGCCACACCCTGCGACGCCCATATCTATGAGCCAATCAAAATTTCATGAATAATTTTTTAAAAGGATCACCCAAGGAACATTCCTGTAAAATTTGATTGAAATTAGCCCTGGTATTTAGTGGGAGTTGTCATTTAAAGAACACAAAGCTGAAAACTGCAACACCCATATTTATAGGCAAATCACAATTTCATGAACAATTTTTGAAAACGTTCACCAAAGGAACATTCACATAAAATCTGATTAGAATTGGCTAAGTTGTTAAGGAGGAGATGTCTTTTAAAGAAAAAATAAAGTAGAAAACTACCCTGCCCTGCCCATATTTATTGTCCAATCAAAATTTATTGGACAATTTTGAAAAGAGTCAAGCAAGGAACATTGCTATCGAATTTGATCAAAATTGGCCCAGTGGTTTAGGAGATGTCATTTAAAAAATTCAAATTTAAAAACTGCCACAACCTGTGACGCCCATATTAATGGGCCAATCAAAAACTCATGATGATTTTTGAAAGGATCACCCAAAGGAATATTCCTTTAAAGTTTTGTTAAAATTGGCCTAGTGGTTTAGGAGATGTCATTTAAAGAATTCAAATTAAAAACTGCCACACCTGTGACGCCCATATCAATGGGCCAATCAAAATTTCATGAATGTTTTTTGAAACGGATCACCCTAGGAATATTCCTATAAAATTTGGTTAAAATTGGGCAAATGGTTTAGGAGATGTCATTTAAAGATTTGTTGACAAAGGACAACCGACATTGGAGAGTGAGTGGCCCTAATAGCTCCCCATGAACACGTTGTGCTCAAGTGAGCTCAAAATGCATTCAGACTTATCACCCTTGTTGTATAGATTGCTCTTTTCATAGTCAGGATATATATCCGAGTTTCAAGTGAATGTGATCAGTAACACCAACTATATTACAAAATGTCAAAGTTGGCCATAGCAATACCTTGGACTTCTTTTAAAACAGCCAAGCTAAAAATTAGTGTGTGTAACTTCTTTTTATTTTGAACAGTCTAAAATTATGTTGTCTGGTTATTGCTTAATGTTTGATTTTTTAACAAAAAATGTTTTGGTTATGGTATTTGCAAGGAGAAAAGAAAAAAAATAGCTGGCACATGTGTGCTGGAGTGTTTAGTGAGCTGATTTATATCTAAGTTATCTGCCTATCAATCTTGTTTCCCCAAAATACTAAGAAGGATGGTTGCAAAATATTTATATCTTGACAATATGCAGATATCTATAATAGTCTCTCTCCTAATCTACCTGTGACTTGTTTGATCTTTCTTAGTTTAGTTGCTCAAACAATGAAACATACTACAAAAATATTTTTCTGAAACAGGCTTTTAAAAGGATTTTACTGCAATGGTCAAAAGGCACTCTCATTTAAGCCATAACCTGACAATATAGTTTTGGACTAGTCCAAATTGAAATAAGTTGAAGACTGATGATAATTTGTCTATGGAATTTACAAAAAACAATTTATTTTTTGTGTAGAAGAAATTTTCGATAACGCAGAAATTGCTTTTCCTTTATGTTTTCTCAAGCCTTTATTCTTGAGGGAGTCAAAAAGTGTCTTTGTTTTGCAATGGCTTAACATTAAATTTAGCTTAACACTTACAGTAAGACCATCAGTAAAAAAATGGTTTTAACTTATTTCTTTCTACAAACTGGTGAACACAAATAACAACATAAAACACAACATATTGTTGTGGTTAAATACCACTTTAGTATTTGATTGTGATATATTTAAAGCTAGTAAAATTGTAAATTAAAATAATTACCAATACACAAGGAAAATTAAGTGGCAAGTTTGTAGGTGCAATGATGAGTTTATTTAGATATCTGGTTACATATTTCTCCACAGTTTTCATCAGGCTATACCTATCAGTAACTATTTTACCAAAGACTGTGGGAAACAATTTAAAATCCAAGTAACATAAAACATTTTTACACAAATATATATAAGACATTTTAAACAAATATACAACACAACATAATGCTGTAGTTAATTACTACTATGGTAATTCATTGTTAAATATGTAAAGCTAGTAAAACTTTTAATCAAATTAATGCTCAACTGACAAAGGAAATTAAGTGGCAAGTTTCACTGTATATATTAAAAAAAAATATCCTATGATGAATATCATCTGGCTACATATTTCTCAAAAATAATTTTGACATCGCTATATCTCACTCTTCTCCTAAAACTGTGGAAAACATTTTAAAATTTAAGTTAAAAAAAATCCATTGTCATGCTTTATAAAAGTCCTCTTCAGATCATTTTGACTTCAAATCTTTGGAAAACAGCTCCATGAACCATTTCAACATGGAGAAATATCATCTGATTGTAAACAAAATATAATGCTTTTTTCTTTTTTTTTTTAAATACAAACTACAGTTGAAAAAATTAAACTGTTGTTTGATCTTTTATTTCATGTAGTCAATTTCTTTTGAACAAGGTATTCTTAGGTTTACAAGTTTTTACAAAGTAGGTGGTTTAATCTGTTAACAGTTTTAATAATTTTTTCTTCTCTCCAACCTTCTAGTTGTTTTTGTTCCTCTCAAAGTAAGCAAAGTCGATGAGGAATGTTGCACCAACAAGAAGCGTCTTCTTAAAAATGTCCATCTCTTGGGGGACTGTGAAAAAAAGGAGGAACTAGGTAAACACATAAGCAAGTGTGACAAGGTTTCAGGCACACACAATCTACACTTTTAACACACCTCAAGAAAAAAGCTTTAGAAAAGATTGTGGAAAATAAAGAAATTTCTTATTACAAGAATTCTTATTATAAGAAATTTCTTCATTATCCAAAATACTTTTTAACCCCAAAAGACGACAGAAATTAAACTTAATCAACTGAAAATTGTCTGCAATTTCTTTGTACTTGTATCAGTTTAAAATGCTGTCATCTGGTAACTGGTTAAAGAGTTACCATATCAGAGTTACCCCTAATGCATATTTCTTTGTTGGCTTTCATCAGTAATGTCATACATGATCAAAAAGTTAAAATTCACATGTCAAAAATCACATTACTATACAATCCAGTATGTTGACAACCTAAAGCTGTAGCTTCCCAATCGTAAAAACTTGATAGTAAACTGAAGCAAGTTAGATTTAGGCTTCCTGTGTACTGCATTTCTTCACAATGAGTTCGATAATAGCTATTATACTTTCAGAAATATGCTCAGGACAAAATCTAAGTCTTTCAACAACAAAGGGCAATAACTCCAAAATTATGCAAGCAAGAGTTGTGGTTCTTGTGCACTGCACTTCTCCTCAACGAGATCTATCCACCTATGAAGTTTCAAGTCAACAGCTATTATACTTTCAGAGATATGCCCCAGACAAAATCCTAGTCTTTACAACAACAAAGGGCAATAACTCCAAAATTATGCAAGCAAGAGTTGTGGTTCTTGTGCACTGCACTTCTCCTCAATGAGTTCTATCGACCTATGAAGTTTAAAGTTGATAGCAATTATACTTTCAGAGATATGCTCCAGACAAGTTTAATGACGGAATGACGGACGGAAACCATTACTATAACCCCTTCGCGGAAACGGTGGGGATAACAAGCAATTTCACCTTTTATATAATTGTCTACAACCCCATAGAGCAATCAATCCAAAATCTTTTTGAAGTCTCTTCTGCAGCCACTTTAAATTTGGACAATTCTGAAAATTTTAGCTCTGGAAATGGGTTAAAATGAAAAAAAAAAAAACAAGAAGACATGAGGTCCTATATACAAATCTAATATCCAATGACACAGGGCTTATTTTCAGAGTTAAGACTATCTTTGAAGTATTTTGGTAAATGAGCAATGATAAACTTCCAATTGTTAAGGCTCTAGGGCTTATAATTTTTCAGATTTCCTTCTTTATTCCTTTTATAAACTGAGATCACAGGACAAAGGGCTGGTTTAGTCCTTCTTTCTTCCTAGGTGATTTCAGAGATCTGACTGAAGATGTCTTATTTTCTTATTTTCTTTGAAGTATGTTTATAGAGGATCTACTGGTGATAACACATACCAAATGAGCTCTAGATCTCATGGTTTAGGAAAAGAATATATTCAAAGATTTCCATCTGTATTTCTATGTCAAGACAGAGATTGCACAGATAAGGGATAATTTTCAGAGTATGGTAACTCTTAGAAGTATTTTGGTAAATGGCCATAGATATTGATGCATACCAAATATCAAAGCTCTAGATCTTATGGTTTGGGAGAAGATTTTCAAAGATTTCCTGATTTATTCCTTTGTAAAATCAGGGATCACAAATGAAATGGTTAATTTTCAGAAGGGTTATTCTAATCTTTGGAGCATTTCGGTAGAGGGTCAATGGGAGATGATACATACCAAATATCAAGGCTCTAGGCCTTATGGTTTGGGAGGAGAAGATTTTTAAAGATTTCCTTCTTTATTCCTTTGTTAAATCAGGGATTGCAATGAAAAGGGCTAATTTTCAGGGTAAGAGATTCTTTGAAGATTTTGGTTTTGGTACAGGGTCAATAGACATTGATACATACAAAACATGAAAACTCTAGGCATCATGCTTTGAGATGAGAAGATTTTTCAAGATTTCCTTTTTTTATCTTTGTAAAGTCAGAGATCACAAAGAAAAGTTTTTTTTTTTATTGCAAAACAAGGTTATTCTTTCGAGTATGTTGGTAGAGGTTCAACAGGAGCTGATACATGCCAAATATCAAGGCTCTAGGCCTTATAGTTTGGTTGGAGAATTTTAAGTAATTACTAACGGACAGACAGACAGATGCAGGACATTTACCAAACACAATGTTGTGCTCTGTTGAGCTAAAAAAGTAAAGAAAAGATTGTGGAAAATGAAGAAATTGCTTTATCATCCATTTCTTCTATAGCTATATTTCAAAAAAAACTATTGATGGAAAGAAGTTTAGGCCTATTACCCTTTTACATACATTAAGTATCTCTGAGATGGCCCTATTTGTGTGCCAAGCCGAATATATCATACTTACATTGAACTCTAAAGTCATTCACACCACCTAATATCTCCCGACATCCTCCCCAGTGTTTGATTATGGCTCCAATCTCTTGGTTCATCGAGTCATGGATCTGTTCAAGTAAATTGTGAATTTTTTATATAATTACCCCATATCAATAGCAAGAGGACAACTGGTCTTAGCGCCCTCATATGACATAATGAATCTAATCCTTTTAATGGTCTTGTCTAATTTTAAGACCAGGATTATGATATAAGTCAGCTTAACCATTCATTATTCACATATAGGCAGAACAGGGTCAGGAGGAGAAGATTTTTAAAAATCTTTGTTTAATTTCAACTTTTCTGCCATGCAACCAGAGTATTGAACAGATTAAAAATTATTTATACCATTTCAAAACAATCCCTTTTTTTTTCGCCTCTTACGTAAAAGGTTTTGGAAAACATTCTGGAAAAAATGAAAAAGTATGATTTCTTCATTATCCATAAGCCAGTAATTTCCCTTATATCAAATGTTACACTTTAACATTATTAGAAGTATATGTTGTGATAACATCAAACTTTATACCGATGATTAACCAATTGTTTTGAAAACATTTCCATTGCTAAAATTCAGTAGTTTTCAGGGTGACCTTAACCTGTTTACACACGATGATGCTTTTTGATTCCCCCCCCCCCCCCAAAAAAAAAGAAAAAAAAAATGAGAAAAATGAGAAAACATTGTGTAATATGAAGAATTTCTTCAATTTTCCACAATGTTTTCAGCCAAGAAAGTTGAAAAATCTAAAATTTCATAGACTATAAATCATCGTCTGCAACTCTTTCCAAATTTGACCAGTCTAAAATTTTGCCGTATGGTAAAGGGTTAAATGACTTGTGCAGTACAGTTATGTACTTTTGAACGTTTTTAATAGTTTGTCACATGCTCTATAGGCTAAGAGTCAAGCATAACCACATTATCTCATTACATTCACCTGGTCAAGTGGCCATTCTACTAACATGATTAAAGATAATCTAACAACAAGAGCACCGCCTAAGGGTGCCTATGCTCGGCTATTGGGTGCTGGATAGTGGACAAAATGCATCTAGAGTTATCTCCCTTGATAGTATAGGTTGCTCTTTTGAAAGTGAACAAGTGTGCCAAGTTTCAAGTGAATGCCTTTAGTACAACCAGAGATATCACAAAATGTCAAAGTTTTTGCACAACGACAACAAGGACAACAATAACAACAAGAAGGCTTCAGCAATACCTAGGGTTTTCTGTGGAAACAGCCAAGCTAATAAAACACAGAGTTGAATCTATTTTGATTCAAATTTTGGGGATTATTCTCTTGACCAATAATTTGGTACACTTACGATGGCCCTTCACACATGGCTAATAATTTTCCGCATGTAACAAATTCTTGATTTGAACCAATTTTTACATAAATACCTTGAAGTGGATATCTTGGCAAATGCAACAATAACAGCATTCCCCTTCTAAAGTAAACATGGGATTGCCCTGGGCATCATCTATTTGGTATTTTGGTACCCAAGGTGTCCATCTGTAACAGTGTTAAGAACAATAGCATTACTTAAGATTATTTAAGGCATTATGCAGTTGGTATTCTAGTACCCATATTTCTTATTAGTAAATAAACTCGAACTTGTCACAGAATGTGACCTAATACCCCTACGAGTGCTTTCAGTGTAATGAGAGCTTAAACAATACAAAGACATAGCTACTGACTTTGCTTTTCTAGAAAGGAGGAGTTTGCGACACAAAATTGTACGTATAATTAGCTGTATATGTCTACAAGGCATAAATAATGGCTAAGTTCATGGAGAGAAAATTTTTGAACCAGGGGGAATAAAGACTTAAGATTTCATCTTTGCAAAACTTCAACATGTGGTTAATCTTTGTATAAAGTTTCAATGGTATTGAAGAAAAACTGAAGGAGGAGTTTGCTGCACTTAATTGGTATTATTTTGTACACAGACAGACAGACACACAGGCCGATTCCAGTATACCCAAAAAAACAATCGTTTTGAAGGGCTATATCTTAGACTTCAAAATTGCATCTTGCAACACTTCAACATGTGGTTAATCTCTGTATGAAACTTCAATGGTATTGAGGCAAAATGAAGGAGGAGTTCCCAACACAAAATTGATGATATAATTAGCTGTATATGTCTCCAAAGCATAAATAATGTCTAAGTTGAAGCGGAGGAAATTCTTGAACCAGGGGGAATTAAGACTTCAAAATTGCATCTTATAAAACTTCAAAATGTGGTTAATCTTTGTATGAAGCTTCAATGGTATTGAAGCAAAACTGAAGGAAGAGTAAGTGACACTAAATTTATTGTTTAATTAGCTGTATATGTCTACAAAGCATCAATAATGTCAAAGTTCAAGGGGGGGAAATTCATGAACCAGAGGGAATAAAGACTTCAAAACTGCGTCTTGCAAGACTTCAGCATGTGGTTAATCTTTGTATAGAGTTTCAATGGAAGCAAAACTGAAGGAGGAGTTCCCAACACAAAATTGGTTGCGTAATTAGCTGTATAGGTCTACAAAGCATAAATAATGTCTAAGTTCAAGAGGAGGTAATTCTTCAACCAGGTGGAATTAAGACTTCAAAATTGCAACTTGCAACACTTCAACATGTGGTTAATCTCTGTATGAAGATTCAATGGTATTGAAGCAAAATGAAGGAGGAGTTCCCAACACAAAATTGATAGTATAATTAGCTCTATATGTCTACAAAGCATAAATAATGTCTAAGTTGAAGGGGAGAAAATTCTTGAACCAGGGGGAATTAAGACTTCAAAATCGGTCTTGCAAACTTCAACATGTGGTTAATCTTTGTATGAAGCTTCAATGGTATTGAAGCAGAACTGAAAGAGGCGTTCGCGATACGAAATATGTAGTATTTTGTACACAGACAGGCAGACACATGGACACAGGACAGACAGGCTGATTCCAGTATACCCCCCCAAAAAAACATTCGTTTTGAGGGGGTATAATGAAATAACTACTTTGATTAGATTTAGATCTTCATTGCCACCACTACCCCCACTAAAAAATTTAGACTGGTCTTATTTCAAAGAAATTATAGACAACAATTAACTCTTGGCTAACTGAACCTGGAATGTGCCTATGTGCAATCTGATCATAGTCTACACCACTGGTTTCTCCCTTTTGAACCAGAGTTGTGTAAAAAAAAATAAAAAAAAATATTGACCAATTATAAGGCATTCTGGGGCTTTTAGCCCTTTGATTTAAATGCAAATCTGACAAGAATTTTATCAGCATACCAAGGGTTAAAAGTTTATTAAATTTTAACCTCTTCTGTGTAAAAAAAAACATTGTGGATAAAAATTGAATAGCAGATGACAAGCAATTTCTTTATTTACAACAATGTTTCCTAAAGTTTTTTTCTAACTGTAAGTAAAAAAGCAGGATTGTATGGGGATGGGTTGACATAGAATTATGGAAGAATTGATCTAAATGCTATACATGTACTTACTGAAGAATAAAAACTTTTCAAAGATATTAAATCCATGAGGAATTGTAGGGTTATGCTTCAATCACAGTCCATTTCTTTTACATTTTATGATGGAAAATCTTAACCTGCACAGCTACACAAGACTGGTTAATAAGCACACTCCGCATAATTATAATGAAATAAAGTGCACACAGATGCTAAACTGAGAGACAGACATCAGACAGGTTTTCCCTCAAAATAATGGCATGGAATAAAAAAATATTTAAACTAACTTTAAGCAATAGGACTATATTCTTCCTTAATTATTTAATGTTTTTTTAAACTTGGATTTAAGTTTTGAACTTATGTTGAGGAGAGTTTGTTTTTTTTAGATTTACCTATTAATCTGTAAAGTAGAATCAGCAATCCCACAATATAAGAGCTAACTCTGAATATAAATTAATAACTTAAAATATTTTTAGAGGATAACTAGGCCATTCGTAATTCCAAATATGAAAGCTTTGAGAGAAAAAGATTTCTAAACATGGCTTTTATTTCTTTGTAAAATACAGGATCTTACAGTAAAGGGCTAATTGTAATCTAAGACAGACTTGTTAGAGGGCCATGCAAAATTTGAAAGCTTTGATAGTTTTGAGGAGAAGATTTCTAAAAGAATCAGTTAAGTCATTGTAAAACCCAATAACCCAAAGCAATTTGGCCACTTTTTGATCCCAGTGTAAAACATTTAAATATTTTTGTAGAGTCCTATCGGTCAATACTGCACTTTCACAGCTTTAAGCCCTATGTTTTGCAGGGAAAGATTCCTAAAGTTTTTTTCTTTCAGTCGCTTTGGCTACCAGAGTTCCCTTGACTTCATGGGTTTCAATTCTTTAAAGTATTTTGAAAGAGCATGACCAAAAGAATCATATTTTTAAGAGATGGTTTAAGTCCAATAGCTGGTTTAGAGGGAGAAGAATTTTTGTAGTTGTTTCAAGACAGACAACTGGGTATAAGTCAATTAAAAGCTATCACCCAAAACACCAGGCAGACTGGTGAGCTTAACCCATTTCCACACATTCCTACTTTTTGACGCCCCCAAGATAAAGGAGCTTTAGAAAACATTGTGGAAAATGAAGAAATTTCTTGTAACAAGCAATTTCTTCATTATTCAAAGTGTTTACTACCCTAAAAGACAACTATTTTTATTATTCCATTATCTTAACATTGTCATCTGAAACATCTTTGAATTTCGACTAGTTTAAAATTTTGTCAAGTGTTAACCCTTTCCTGGACAAACCCGGGTTTTTACGTCACTGTGATTTTATACTTGAGAAAATATTGTAGAAAAAGGAGAAATTGCTTGTAACAAGCAATTTCTCCTTTTCCCACAATATTTTCTACCAATAGGATGGTCAGATTTCAAATTGCATGCATTTTTCATTGTCGTCTGCAACCTCTTTCAAATTGGACCAGTCTAAAATTTCATAGAACAGGAAAGGGTTAATGGGTTAAAACCTTATATAAATTAGATGGCAAGAAAAGTAATATGAAATGACATGAAAGAAAATATTATCAATATTCTCTGAAGGATCATATAACCAAATGCAAGTAGATCAAATTAATGTGTCTCATTAAATGTCACAGCACTTATTAATGAATCAATACTATGTTAACCCTACATCAAGTTGACTTTTCATGATGTACACATTTGTGTACCTTGTTTCACTATTATATTTAAGAATTTTTATTTTAACAATAACCAAATGCCAGATTTATCCCATGGTTTGATACTGTGAGTGTGATACTAAAGGCACATGATTTGAGCCCAACCATCATCAAGGTACATTCACGAGAAATACACTCTTAACATATTCTTGTACAAACCTTGGATTTTACGTCACTTGGATTTTATACTCAAAAAAACAGAGTCGAAGAAGGAGAATTGGCTGGGAAAAAGCAATATCTCCTATTCCCAAAATATTTTCTACCACATAGGATGGTTTCATTTCAAATTGCATCAAATTTTCACTGTCTTCAGTGACCTCTTTCAATCAGGACCAGTCTAAAAATTTCAAAAATGGATGAGGGTTAATAACCCATCCGAGTCTTCCTATCTTTAAGTGTGTTGCTGTGGGTTAATGAGCCACTGCCACTTTCAAATGGATGTGAAAACTTATGGCATCAAGTTTGGTACAAACTTGACTCATTCCCACACTAAAATGCTTTTTGACAGCCCTAACAAAAAATGCTCAGGAAAACATAGTGGAAAATGAAGAAATTGCTTGTTACAAGCAATTCCTTCATTGTCCACTAGGTTTTCAACCACAAAAACAACAACAACAACAACAACAAAAAAACCCCAAGAGCACAGGTGAGCTAAAAAGGGAAATAATTCTTTCTAAAATTCATTTAGAGTTATTCCACTTGTTGGTATAGATTGCTCTCTTGATGGCCAACATAATGTTTCAAGTGAATGTGTCCAGGAACACCAGAGATATTACAAAGTGTCAAAGTTTTTTGATTACTATGATGCAGACACTTACAGAGACGTTGACCTGGCCATAGCAATACCTCAGATTTTCTCTAAAACATATTTGTGCAATTTGTTCTTTGTCTGTTTGTCCCTAACAGTCAGAGTTGTTAATAATAACATAAAATTCAACTCAAAATTAGTGCTTAAATTCATTGATTTTAATGTAATTCTATAGAAGAGCTTACCAGTATTCAGAATGACAAAAGTTATCAGAGTTTTCCTTGCACTTGAACAAAAATACAGGTAAATTAGTGTAAGGTAAAAATTATGTCATGATTGATTGATTGAATGGAGTTTAACGCCTCTTTTAACACTATTTCAGTCATTATCGTGACGGCTGGGGCACCTAACAATGAATTTCTGGTATTTCTCACACCAGTACTACCACTACATCCTTTCCTAGCCTCCAGCTCCTATCCCACTTTGGTTTATGTTTATCCACCCATTGGTGAGAGACAAATGTTAGAAATATGTTCTGCCGTTCGGGGTCAAACCCATGACAACCCATAATTAAAGATTAGGAGTCTGATGCACTACAGACTGAGCTGTGACGACGGCTAAAAAACCTTAATGGTAAAAGAAGAAACTGTTTTTTCTGTCAAATGTGATGAAGTCAATTTGGAACAGTCTGTATATTTGACATTCAGTTATAGGTCAATGTTGAGAGAATAAGAGATTTGCTGTCTTTGACTGATCTATAAGTTTTAATTTGGTGGTTGACTTACTCACTAGGTTTCATGCAATTTCCCTCATCTGCACAACCACATATGCAGAGCTCTGAATCCTAGGGTGGTTGGTTAAAACCCCAGCTTGGCCAAGATTCTGTCCAACAACTGACAAAAGTTATTTTTTCTTTACCAATTGGAGAATCATTGGTAGTACAGATAGTGTCCTTGACCAATTGTTGAGGTTGTACTAGCATAAGAAATACCAGGAATTCATAGGTAGGTGAAATTGCCACTATGATATAACTAATACACTTTTGAAAGAAGAGTTAAACCTTGTTCAATCAAAACAAAACTACATATCACATACAACTATTAGTGAGAAGCACATGCCTCACATGGCATGGAGCCTAGTCAAATGTCAAACAGGAAACAACATTTGAACCAATCAACCCAAGAATGACCAGTCTGTGTGCTACAGATTGGCCTACCGGGATTCAACCAGCTATTAACGCTGTCCTCAACAATGAAGCTATTGGACGCCCCTCAAAAAAACCAATTGTGAAAACATTGTGTAAAATGAAGAAATTGCTTTTAACAAGCAATTTCTTCCTTTTACACAATGTTTTCTATCAAGAAATTTGAAAAAATCTAAAATTTCATTAATTCTAAATTGTTGTCTGCAGCTCCTTTCAATTTGGACCAGTCTAAAATGTTGCCGTCTGGTAATGGGTTAAGTAAGAAACTCACAGTTGCTTCACTCTCCCAATCACATTTCCCGGTGGTGACATGATGTCCATTTCTTGTAGACAACAACACCAACACAAACTCCCGACACATCGAAATGGTCGGTCAAGTTGGATCAGGGGTTGCCAGTTGTTGTCCGTAATGTTCATGATGAATGGTCTTGCAGGCCCACAACATTGTCTAGTAATGCAGTCAGTGTCTGTTTAAAAGAGAGATGACGGTTTATTCTAGATGACGGATTGCAGATGTTAACCCTTGTCATGCTGAACCCAGAATTTTCCGGTTTTGGCAGGAGGTGTTGACTAAGATCAGACTGCACTTACGTGCAGGCTGATCTTAGTCTACACCTCCTGCTTGTACTTTGCCTGCCAGAGTTGTTTATGAAGTTGGTTTCTTAAAGAAATATTGATTTTTGAACAACAAGTTCTATCAGTGCTTTATGCCCTTTGATCTGACAGCATTTCAGAAAGATAATTTATACAGCATGACAAGGGTTAATAATAAAATCCATGGACAAATCAACTCTATCATTTAGACAGACAGACAGATAACTTTTTTTATAGATTTGTACAAAGTACATCATCATATCAAAACATAAGTACATTACATGTATATATCATTAATAGAAAGTATGACATGTCTTATAATATTTACATAACCACTAATTTTTTACATAGGGTACTACATTATTTATTAAGATTTACATATTTGAAAGTCTTATAACGGGCATTTGATGCCGTATTATAAACTACAAATAATTGCACGACCTATGTACCTTGTGCGCGTTCATACATGCACAAACATGTAGATAACTGGTGCATGCCTGAACAGATTTATAACAGGAAAATATTTCAATATTATTGGAATTGTGTTTATTTATCATTCATTGCGAAAGAAATACGGCATGTTGTATGGCCATAACTGTTCATAGTGTTTTATAATGTTCTTCATAATTTAGACCAGAAGTGAACTTTGAAATGCAGAAACTGATGTAAAGCTTTTTGTTGGTTTGGTGACTTATGACATTAAGGTTGCCAACAAACCATTTTATATTTTCAAGCGAAAGAGAGCAAACTTCAACAAAGGTAGACATTGATATGAAGCTTTTTATTTTGGTTTGGTGATACATCAAAACTAAAGCTTAATCAAGCTGTAGTTACAATGCTTAGGTTACCAACTCTTCTATACTTTCAAGTTACTGGCCATAAAATTTGAAAATAACTTTATCAAACTTCTTGTTAGAGCTCTGTGGGCCTGACCAGAGATCTGTCAATTGCAGCAATATGTTTTTCATTTCAAGGTTATTACATGACAATGTTTACATGTTAAATAGTTACTGAATTTTAACAAAGGTTTGTTTTAAAATGATTTCTAAGACAATTTTTGTGACACAAATATATGAGAATGTTGCATTACCTTGTTTCGAAGGCTACATTCAATGATGTATTTTAAGATCCTTAACCCATTTCTACACAATGATGCTTTTTGACACCCCCAAAGAAAAACCCTTCAGAAAATATTATGGGAAATTAAGAAATTACTTGCTAAATACAATTTCTTCATTATCAACAATGTTTTCTACCCGGAAAATCAAAGATTTGGAAAATTCCATCTACTAAAAATTGGTGTCTGCAACTTCTTTGAATTTGGACCAGTCTACAAAAGAAATTGTCTGGTAATGGATTAAATAAAAATGACTTTATTTACCTAATTTAAACTCACCTTGAATCACAATAAAATTCTAGACTATTCCTAATTCAAAGAAGCAGATGACAAGTATTCAAAGTTTACATAGATATACAGTAGATAGTCATGCCAAATAGGATGTGTTTGTGAAATACCGTGCCCCATAACAGGCATGTAAAAGTTAAGTTTTTTGGTTGAGTTTTGACAAAGTTTGACCTTGACAATTGACCTTGTCTCATGACACCGACCACAGTATCTGCAGATGAGTATAAATGATATCTATCATCATGTAAAATATGAGCATTATACCTTGAATAGACTAACAGTTATTGTAAATCAAGTTTTTTGGTTAAATTTTGCAGACAGACAGACAGATAGACAGACACAGATGGACAATGGCAATATGACCCAATCTTTCAATACAGGGCATGAAAACTAAGAATGATTGTGCAAAATTTGTGCTACTATAGTAAAAACATATTTTTTTCTAAGAACTGGTCTAGTGACTTACTTTTTGACTTGGCCTGACAATTTCTAACTTGTTAGCTTAAGAAATTATACAAAAAGACTGAACTTACCTTCTTTAGCATACATAAACTGTTGCTCTTGGTTGTTACAGATTCTGTATTTGTTGTTTCTTTCCCAGCCAACCACAACTGAAATTAAAACATGTTTCTTGAATACTTTTATTGGATTTAACCCATTCCCAAACAGCAAAATTTTAGACTGGTCCAAATTGAAAGAGGTTGCCCTTTCCTGTTTTCAAAGTTTTAGACCTGTCCAATTTCAAAGGTTTTGCAGATGAAAATTTTAAGTCTATTTTATTTCAAAATAATTCTTCAGTAGGGTAGAAAATATTGTGAAACACAATGCCCCCGCAACAGGACTAAACATTTGACCTTGGTATGTGACCTTGACCTTATCACATGACCTTGACATGAGGAGATGCGTGTTATGGAGATGTATCATCATGCAAAATATGAGCATTGTATCTTGAATAGGCTGGTTGAAATCAGCACTGTTAAGTTTTTTGGTTAAGTTTTGCAGACAGACATACCAATTGACGGAAAGACTGAATTACGGACAATGGTAAAACAAAATACCCGATCTTTCGATGCGGGAGCATAAAAAAGAAGAAATTGCTTGTGATAAGCAATTTCTTCTTTTTCAACATTTTTTTCTCAAATATAAAAACACAGGGACATTAGAACAAGGGTTGGAAAAGGAAAGGGTTTAAGGGCTCATGTGCACCTGAGACATTGCTTAGGTATATTGAAAATAAGGCTAACTTGTAGAGTGTCATCTGTTGGTAATCCCATACATTATACGAGAACATTAAGTTTGGTGGCTTGTCATGAGAAGAATTTCAATAAGATTTTTGTTTAGTTTTTATACAAGTTTAGGTGTGCACTGCATGAGTCCTAAAATAATATTTATAAAACATTTCTCTCTTAATTTCTATGTATACAGCAAGAATGTTTGCTGGAGTTCAAATATGACAAAAGGGGCATAATCATGAACAATTTTTTAAAAAGCGCACTTGGGAAATCTACTTAACAAATTATGTTCTACAATTTCTTGTTTTGGGGTACAAATTTTCCTTCTTTTTTCTTTTCATTGTAACATAGGTTTCACCTTGGTGTGTGTGTGTTGTACCTGACATGGGGGGAGAGGTTTTAAGATTTTTTACTATGTATCAGCTTTATTAAAATAGGTTGTGCCTATGTTAAGAGCAGATTCAATTATCTGAACAATTTTAGAAGAACTTCACTCAAGGAAAATCCCTGCCAAGTTCTGTCAAGTTTGGCACTCTGGTACAGGAGGGGAAGAGGTTTAAAGAAATAGTTGACAGAGGTAACATTGGGCAATCACAATGGCTTGAGAACTTAAGAAGTTTTCACTAAGACACTCCCACGCTTGCACGTATATGTCATTATGACAAAAAATGTAATTGCAGGGTTTTTGTTTGACTCAAGACCTCGGGTTTTGACAAACAGAAATTCAAAAGAAGCACATTTGACGCTCAAAAATTTGCCACTGTGCGTTATATTGACTCTCGGAAATTTGCAGCTATGCGTCAAGGGTCATCATTAGTGTGCCAAATTATTGGAAAATGGTTAATTGATTGTGAAAATATGCACCCTCATCATGTATAACACCAAGCTTAACTGGTAATTAACATCTGTGAATTTAATGTTGAAACCCCTTTTTTAGAGTTCTAATCCTACTTAAATTTTCTTATTTGCTAATACTTTTATCAAAAACCATACAAGATATAATCAGAAAGTCATATGAAATCAAAGAAAATGTTGCTTGATTGTACTGAAAATTATAAAAATACTGTCAGATTGGAGAAATGTTCCAGAGACATGAGACAGAGTTTATTCTGAGGCATCATAATAGATAGAAATAAAACAAGAGGACAATGCTGGTCCTAAATCGCTCACCTGAAGCATCTGCAAATTACAGTCCTTTTTTGTATAAAAAAGGCACAACTTGAGCAAAATAAATAAAACAAATATAAGATATTGGGCTTTGTACAAAACAATCCTGTAATGCTTTACAATAAAAATGAATGCCTTTGGCCTTATAGTTTAATCCATTACCAAACTATCCCAGAATTTGTCGCCCTCAGGGAAAATAGGTTTAAAAAAGCATTGTAAGAAAGGGAGTGACAAGCAATTTCTCTATTTCTATTTAATTAGAATTCTTCATGCAATGTGATATACGCAATTTTTGACCCCAGGAGCAGAGATGTTTTTCATCCTAAGAGCATATTTTCCTGTAACATAGTACAAAATTATTTAGTCATGCTACATACCAAATATGAATGCCCTTCACCTTATATTTCAGAAGGAGAAGACTTTCGAAGTTGCTCTAATTCGATGTTTTCCAAAAATTTGGACCTATAGGGCAGTGCCATATTTTATCCCAGGGCTAAGATTTTAGCTAACATGGTAGAGAACCATCTGTTTATGCTATAACTAAATATGAATGCCTTAGACTTTGTAGATTGGGAGGAGAAAACTGTTGAACATGATCTAATTGAGTATTTTTACAAACTTTGGACACCCAGGGTAGGGGTGTTTTTTAACCTACATGCATAATTTAATCAAAATTGATAGATAACAGCCAGGCTATGCTACACTCAAAATATAAATGCCCTCCGCCTTAAAATGAAGATTTTTTTTAACATACTCAAATTTTGCATTTTTCCCAATTTTTAGACCCCTAGTGCAGGGCCGTTTTTGACCCTAGGAGGACAACTTTAAATGATATAATACAAAACCATCTAGTTATGCTACATACCCAATATGAATATAATATACCTTATAGTTTAAGAGGAGAAGTCTTTTGAAATTGCTCTAATTAAGCAATTTTCCAAACTCTGGATTTAAGGGGCGGAGCAATTTTTGACCTCAGAGATTAAATATTTAAAAACTTGGTAGAGAACCATATGATTAAGCTCTATACAAAATATAAAGGTCTTTGACCATGTAGCCTATGAAAAAAACAATAACAAAGATTTACTTCAATTTCCCATTCTCATATGCTGCGGTTACAACAGTTTTTCACGGAATGAAATTCTTTTAACAACTTTTGAAGAGGTTCACCCAACAAACATCCCTGCAAAGTTTCAGCTTGATTGGCCCACTGGTTTAGGAGGAGAAGATTTTTAAAAATTTACTAAAGATTCCCATTTTCTTATGCTGCGGTTACAACAGTTTTTCACTGAATGAAATTCTTTTAACAACTTTTAAAGAGCTTCACCCAACAAACATCCCTGCAAAGTTTCAGCTTGATTGGCCCACTGGTTTGGGAGGAGAAGATTTTTAAAGATATTTAAAGAATAACTAAAGATTCCAATTTTTAAATGCCGCGGCAACCAGAGTTTTTTACAGAATTAAATTCTTTTAACAACTTCACCAAAGGAACATCCATGCAAAGTTTCAGCTTGATTGGCTTACTGGTTTAGGAGAAGAAGATTTTTAAAGAAATTGTTGACGGATGGACAGACGGACAGATGGACGGACGATGGACAACGACTGATCACAATAGCTCACCTCGCACTTTGGGCTCTGGTGAGCTAAAAAAGAAAAGAAAAATTTAAAAAAATATATTTTTATCTACAATTAATTTTTTCTAAAATACTATCAGGGGGAGGGTAATGTCGCAGTTTGACTATTGGGATTTCAATTTTGACTCTTGAAAATTTTGGCCAAAGAGTAAATGATTCTTGACTTTTGGTTACTAGTGAAAACCCTGTAATTGTTTTGTTTTTTCCCAATCTGATAAAATGTTCAAATTTCCCAATAAAAGGCATTAATCATGTACATTAAATTAAACCTCTATTCTTGTTAGCAATTACTTTGAATCCTTTTATTAGTATTTAACTTTATTGCCAGTTGGTTTTCAAGACCCTTTGCATGTTATTGCGGAAACAAAACTTTACCAACACAATTTACTTGCATATAGCATTTTTGTTTGTACAAATGACACCCTTTTTGAATTGATATCTGTATTTCTTTTCAATTTGGGCAGCCTCAAATTTTTCCATCTTATGATAAGTTTAGGAAGCCTTTCAGGATACACTTCAAGTGGCTCTTATGAGCAGTCTTTCCCATTACCCTACACCACAATATTAGACTGGTGCAAATTCAACTCCAGCTGTCACTGAAAGTGACTAATACCCCTCAAATAGCTCCATGTCCACAGAAAAAACCTTTTGTCATTGGAATTCAGCCTTATTGGGTTTTTTAACAAGTAAATGGACAGTAACCAAAATTGCTGAGTGCTCTAAAATTTAAGATGTAAAGTTAACACATTTTCAAAGTTTTCACTGTATACCTTATATGGACATAACCCACAACCTTAAAATCCATGTTTTTCAAACAATCAAAATTATATGTTGGAATCTGAAAAAGAGTCAACTGAGGATCATTCCTGAAAAATTTATTTGAAATCTGTTGACAGGTTTCTGAGAAGATTTTCAAAACTTTCAGTATACACCACAATGGACATACGCCGACATGTTTTTCATCCAATCAAATTCATTGAAGAAATCTGATAAAAAGTCCACAAAGGATAATTCCTATGAAATTCTGTTGAAATCAATCTACTGGTTTCTGAGTAGAAAAAGATTTTTAATGTTTTCACTTAGTACCATATATGAAAATAAACCCCCACCTATTTAAGTCATACTTTTAATCTGATTAAAAATCTTTTGAATAAGCTGATAAAAAGTCACCAAGAGATCATTTTGTGAAATTTTGATTGAATCCATTAACTAGTTTCTGAGAAAAAGATTTTCAAAGCTTTCACCATATATGGAAATTAGCCATGCCTATTAAAGCCATGTATTTCATCCAATCAAAATTCTTTGAAGGAATCTGATAAAGGGTCACCCAAGGATTGTTTCTGTGAAATTTGTTTGAATTCTGTTCAATTCTCTGAGGAGAAGATTAAAAGATTACAGATGGAAGAACCACAGACATAACGCCATGAAAACAGCTTGCTGGCTTCTAACATGTGGAGTTAAAAATTCCTTGTAACAAGCAATTTCTTCTTTTTCTACAATTCTTTCAACCATACTGAAGGATTTTTTAAAAAAAAATATTATTTACTAATCTAATGCAAAATCTTTAAATTTGAACAGGTCTCAAAATCTTTAAAAACAGTAAAGGGTTAAATGAAGTGGGTTTCTATTGTCAACACTAACAAATAGATTAAATATGTTACATTATTACAGATAAATATCAATTAAACTATCAAGTCCAGATTAGTCATCAATCCATATTTCTCCAATCCTAGCTGTAAAACTAACACAGCTCCAACTCAAAGAGGCGCTAGAGCGCCTTATTTACACCAATGGCCTAAATTTAATTATCCGACATCCTCCCCTGTACACAATGGATTAGCATACCACAAAATACAGTGAAACCTACTTTTTCAGCTACAGAACATTCACTTTTGTCATACTGTATAAATTGCTTACAAAATTGCTTTTAAATCAAAGGGCTGAGAGCACTGATCAATAATCAATACTTCTTATGAAAATCAATTTCATCACTTCTCTGGCAGCAAAGTACAAGTAGGAGGTGTTGACCATGATCAGACTGCACTTATGTGCAGGCTGATCTTTGTCTATACCTCCTGCCCAAACCAGAATATTCTGGGTTCAGCATGACAAGGGTTAATGTACCTTTACCTTTATGTATAACACTTAATTAATTTTACAGAAATGAATTCTTAATGGTGGCTTCAATGGTATATATTAGCTATGATGATTTCATACTACTTTACCATTTAGTTTGGAGAGCCATATGTTGGTAACCATTTAGACCATTGAAAAACCATGGAAATATCATGTTCAAAGAACTTATGACAAATGATCAGATCCTAAGATTGTTTTTAGGGTCTGCAGGCTACATAGGATACAGAGGTGTAATTTTTGTTAAACAATGGGACAAATCTGAAAAGTTTATCAAATCTCAAAGCAATTGCTGTTATGACAAAAATGACCATACAGTATATTTAGCACCGATTAACCCACTACCAGATGGTCAAATTTTAGACTGGTCCAAATTCAAAGGATTTGGAGACGACATTTTCAAGTTATGTGCAGGCTGATCTTAGTCTTCACCTCCTGCTTGTACTTTTTATGCCAGAGTTGTTTATGAAGTTGATTTCTAAAATAAATATTGATTTTTTAACAATAAGTTCTATCATTGCTTTCAGCCCTTTGATTGTACAGCAATTCAGTACGGTAATTTATATAGCATGACAAGGGTTAATATCATTGTTGCTATCATTAACCCTTGTCATACTGAATACAATCCTCAACAGAATTGCATTAAATTCAAAGGACTGTCAGCACTGGATGCACTTATTGTGGTTAAATTATTGTGAAAATTTAATTTATAAACAACTGAGGATTAAAAGAGACAAATGGGTGGTATAGCCAAGATCAGACTGCACATATGTGCAGATTGATCTTTGTCTATACCTCCTGCCAAAACAGGAATATTCTTGGTTCAGCATTACAAGGGTTAAGATAACTATTAACCCAATCCACCACAACCCTGCCATTTTACACCCCTCAGGAAATGAGATTTGGAAAACATTTTGAAAATGAAGACATTGCTTACAACAAGCTAGTTCTTTATTTTTCACATTGTTTTCTACCCTAAAAGCAAAAGAGTTTCAACAAATTGTTGTCTGCAACTTCTTTCAATGTTTTTGTGTGGTAATAGGCTAAGAATCAGTATTTTATGATAGTAACTTCCCATTGATTGGAAAAAATGAAAATGTTCTTCAAGTATTGACAATATGCAATCAAATCATTGTGTATTTCACTGAGTAGAAAAGGTCATCTTTATCTTTATCTTTACACTTCACTGGGATAATATTTACAAGCAACAACTTTTAAATCACAAAACTGGCAAATGTGTTGTGATAACGAGTAAGCGTCTAACGGTCACTTATTAAGTATTCGAGGAATATAAGCTATAAACTTTTTTACTTTTTAACCCTTGTCATGCTGACATTAGAATATTCCTTGGAATATTCCTCTTTTGGCAGGAGGTGTAGACAAAGATCAGCCTGCACATTACATTTTCAAAAGAATCATTAAGCCACAATGATTACATCCAGTACTGTCAGCCCTTTGATTTTAATGAAACTCTAAGAGGAGGTTATTCAGCATGACAAGGGTTAACCTACATTGTGTGAGAATAGATGCAAGTCCGTCTTGTTAAGTGACACATTATTGCAGTTGGATTATAAAATTGAAACATTGACAAATGCGTAGTTATCAGCAATTAGAGTCTGTTGGTCACTTCTCAAGAGAACTTGCTTATAAGCTTTAAGACTCTGACTTTTTAATCTAAATCTTGTGAGCACAGATCTAAGTCAGTCTTAGTCTGGTGAACATTTTATCGCCATAGGATTATACTTTCACCTAGAATAAGTATTATGCTGTGACGATTGATGTTATAAAATTTACTATTATAATCCAATGGAATTATGGCTATAGGATTATACTTTCACCTAGAATAAGATGTGGCAAATTCAGTTTTTGTGAAAAAGTACAAAAACCTTCCTGCTCCAGGTTACTTGGATAAGCTGTTGTTATAATGTTTTATTACACCACAGACAACAGCTAAACAATTTATAAGGTAGATAAAATATTGAGTAGATAAATATTATGCTGTGACAATTGATGTGATAAAATTTACTCCTATAATCCAATGGTGGTATTGTGTCATCTAACAAAGACCGATTTTTGTTTACAATCAAATAATTTAATTTTTAGTTTCAGCTTTCAAAAATGAGCGTTCTGATTGGCCATAAAATTATTAATACCTCCATGAACAAAATTTTGAGCAAGCAGCTATTTTGTATGCTTCCGCACAAAAGAGTAACATAATTGTAAAATATTTGATTTTTCTGCTCAATGTCATCAAATTATAGGAAATGAAGAGAACATTTTCTGCTTTGTGGATGTACAAAACAACAAGATGTATTTGTGAGACACAATGCCCCCATAACAGGACTTAACAATGAAAAGTGTTGTTGACTTGATGGAGATGTATCATCATGCCAAATATGAGCAATGTATCTTGTATAGGCTGGTAGTAATTGGCAATTTTAAGTTTTTTGGCTAAGTTTTGGAGACAGACAGACAGATTGACAGATGGAAAGACTGAATGACAAACAGACAGACAGAGGTAAAACAATATGCCCCCGATCTTTCGATGGGGGGGCATGAAAAATTAATCACACTTCTGTATGAATCTGCTTCACGTATTCATACAGTGTGATTAGTTTTTCGTTTCATACCTCCATAAAAACAAACAAGAGGACCATGATGGTCCTATATTGGTCCCCTGAGTATGATGGCTCAAGGCTTTACGATATAAAGTATCGAGGCCCTAAACCTAATCCTTTTGGAGAAGATTTCTTAAAGATTTTCTCTTTTAATCCTAGGTATAGTGAAGATCCAACCATGTTGAGCTAATTTCAAGAGTATGGTAATTCTTTGAAGTATTCAAGTAGAGGGTCAATAGGCATTAACACATACCAAATATCAAAGCTCTAGGCCTAATGGTTTAGAAGGAGAACATTTCCTATGATATCCTTCTAAATTCCTTTCTGGGATTGCACAAAAAAAGGCTTACTTTCAGAATACAGTGATTCTATGGATTATTTTAGTACAGGGTCAATACGTATCATTACACACCAAATATCTAAGCTCTAGGCCTTATGGTTTTGGAGAAGATGATTTTTAAAGTTTTCCTTGTTTATTTCTATGTAAAATGAGGGATCCCACAGAAAGGGCTGATTTTCAAAACACAGTAATTCTTTGAAGCATTTTGGTAGAGGGTCAATAGATGATGATTAATACAAAATATCACAGCTCTAGGTCTTATGGTTTGGGAGAAGAAGATTTATAAAGTTTTCCTTCTTTTTTTCTATGTAAAATCAGGGATGTCACAGAAAAGGGCCAATTTTCAGAATATGGTAGTCTTTAAAGTATTTTGGTAGAAGGTCGTAAGGTGATGATACAAACAAAATATCAAAGCTCTAGGCCTTATGGTTTGGGAGAAGATGTTTTATAGTTTTCCTTCTTTATTTCTATGTAAAAACAGTGATTGCAAAGAAAAGGGCCAATTTTCAGAACACAGTTATTCTTTGAATTTTTTTGGTAGAGGGGTCAATAGATCATGATTTATACTAAATATCAAAGCTCTAGGCCTTATGGTTTGGGAGAAGAAGATTCTAAAAGTTTTCCTTCTTTATTTCTCTGTAAAATCAGGGATTGCACAGAAAAGGGCCAATTTTTAGAACACAGTAATTCTTTGAAGTATTTTGGTAGAAGGTTAAAGGTGATGATACAAACAAAATATCAAAGCTCTAGGCTTTATGGTTTGGGAGAAGAAGATTTTTATAGTTTTCCTTCTTTATTTCTACGTAAAATAAGGGATCACACAGAAAAGCACTAACTTCCAGATTATTTTTTGAAGTATTTTGGTTGAGGGTCAATAGATCATGATTTGTACCAAATATCAAAGATCTAGGCCTTATGGTTTGGGAGGAGAAGATTTTTTAAGCTTTTTCACTCTGTTGCCATGGCAACCAGAGTTCTTCTTTGATTTCAATTCTTTGAAGAAATTTGAAAGAGCATGACTCAAGAATCATTTTTGTGAAATTCCATGATAAGTGTAGGAGGAGAAGATTTTTTGTAATTGTGAACGGACAGACGGATGCTGGACAATGACCGATCACATGCTCAGGTTAGCTAAAAACAAAAGCTGTCCAAAAAAAAATCCGAAAAGGGTAAAACTCCACTATAATGAATATAATTGCAATAATTCTTTGCCTAGAAGATGATATGATGCTCACAAAAGCATGTGCAAAGTTTCGAAGCAACAGCATTAGTAGAATGAGAGTTATTAAAGATATATGTCAGTTGGACGTAAGGTTTGACCAAGAATTTCGAAGTGCAAAAAGGGTTAAAATTCCACTAAAATGAATGTCAGAGTATTGAAACCTTGTCTAGAGGCTGATAGTATTGTCACAAAGACATGTGCAAAGTTTCAAAGCAATAGCATTAGTAGAAACTGAGATATGACACTTGAATGTAAGGTTTAACCCAACAATAACGCCGACCCAAGGGTGACTGGAATAGCCCTGCTATTCGAGCTTATAAATGTTATTGTAATGATTCTTTGCCTAGAAGATGATATAATGGTCATAAAATGATGTGCCAAGTTTCACAGCAATAGGTATAGTAGAAAGAGATTTATTAGAGACATAAGACAGTTGCACGTAAGGTTAAACCAAGAATTTGTAAGTCTGAAAAGGGTTAAAATTCCACTAAAATGAATGTCAGAGTTATGAAACCTTGTCTAGAGGCTGATATTATTGTCACAAAAACATGTGCAAAGTTTCATAGCAATAGCATAAGTAGAAACTGAGATATGACACTTGCATGTAAGGTTTAACCAAACCATTATGAGGATTCAAACGCCCAGATGACTGGAATAGCCACCCTATTCTTCGAATAGTCCAGCTAAAGATATTCTCTTCACTTCTAAAATAATGCAGGAAAAGGTACAGTTTTATAGCTTATATATCAAGAGCAATTCAAGGGTAGATAATTCAGGATAATTCTAGAACAACTAGAGTGATTTTAATTTCAAGAGTCCTATGCACACCAAGACATCATACAGATACATTGAAGTGATTTCATTTCATTCCCATTGATACTGTAAGAGGAGTTGCACACACATGAAATATAGTGATTTTTTTCAATTCAAGGGCAGACAATTCAAGAAGGACAAGAGTGATTCAAAATTCATAGGTCTTATGAACAACTAGACATCATAGAGATACTGCTGTTTAATATCAGAATGGAAGTTTCTGTCAGAACTAAGTGGGCAGAGTCAGTGGGCGGTGCCAGCAATCCAGCATTTGAGGTCATCAACCAACAATGTCCTATCATGTCCCAAAACATATCAATATGTTTTGAAAACTTAAACTTTTCAGTGTCTCCAACAAACTGTTGTGTCAGAGTGAAATGGGTGTGACAAGTCACAAGACAGTTGAAAGAGGTTGCAGGCTACTAATCAAAGCCGGTGTAGATCAAAAACTAAGCATCCTGAAATATATGAAAAACCTGTGATATAGGACAGATTGTTTTTTGACAGCACCTTTTTTGCCCTAATTGACAATGTTTGACACTAACTTTTCAGGCAGGAATCCCAATGGAATCCCTTCTGGAAATGAGGAGTCCCTGAAAACTGAACAACTGTTGACTTTAATAAACAAGACAAAGTATGAAACAAAACCCCACATTATTGCTATAAAGGAAAAAAGAACAAATGCAAAAGTGAAAACCCTTGGGTATGGCCAAGCATAAATTGTTTGAAAATGGGCATTCTGGTGTCGGAAAAATCAACCCTGAAATTAGACTTTGGAGTCCCTGGCCAATATTTGTAGTCCTCTGGATCCCTGGACACTGTTGGTGTTGACCACTGAGTGATTTCTATCAATTTTCATCTAGTATGAACATGATGTGTTTGTGAAATACAATGCCCTTGTAAAGCCTTTTTTAAGATATGTGACCTTGATAAAAGAGTTTGACCTTGTTACATGACCTTAACCTTGGTATCTTTAGATGCCTATCAATGAGATCTATCATCATGCTAAATATGAGCAATTGTCTTGAATAAGTATTTGTAAATGTTAATTTTTTTTATTTTAGTTTAGCAAAAGTTTCACCTTGACCTTGTCACATGAACAATCCTTATGAAGGTACAATCATTTAGAGAAAGTTTGAATAGAATATGATGAAAACTGTGGACTCTTGAGTGTTAACGATGATTTTTTTAATCAAATTTTCATAAGGCCCCTTTTCCCGTGTTTCTTGATGGATCTGACCCAATTTCGAAAGGAACAATCCATATGATGGTACAATCATTCTGAGAAAGTATGAAGAGAATCCTATGAAAACTGTGGACTCTAGAGTGTTAACGAGGACTTTAAATGGAAATTTTAATTAAAGTTTCATAAGGCCCTTTTTCCCATGTTTCTTGACGGATCTTACCCAATTTCAAAAGGAACAATCCTTATGTTGGCACAATCATTCTGTGAAAGTTTGAATTGAATCTAATGAAAAATGTGGACTGGAGTGTTAACCCATTCCCACACAAATTTTTAGACTGTTCCAAATTGAAAGAAGCTGCAGACGATATTTTGAAGTTGGTGGAATTTAAATTTTCTCTGTCTTTTTGGATAGAAAACATTGTGGAGAATGAAGAAATTGCTTGATACAAGCAATTTCTTCATTTTCCACAATGTTTTCCAAAGCTTTTTTCTTGAGGGGCGTAAAAAGGAGGGCTTGTGTGGGAATGGGTTAAAGAGGTTTTTTTTAATTAAATTTTCAATAGGCCCATTTTCCTGTGTTTCTTGGCGGATCTGACCCTATTTTCAAAGGAACAATCCTTATGATGGTAAAAAAAATTGTGAGGAAATTTGAAGGGAATCCGATGAAAACTGTGGACTCTAGAGTATTAACAAGGATTTTTAATGGAATTTTTAATTAAATTTTCATAAGGCCCCTTTCCCCATGTTTCTTGATGGATCATACCCAATGATCCTTATGATGGTACAATCATTCTGTGAAAATTTGGAAAGAAACAGATGAAAACTGTGGACCCTTGTGTTAAGGAAGATTTTTTTCAATTAAATTTTAATTACCGGTAGGTCCCTTTTCTCATGTTTCTTGATGGATCTGACCCAATTTTGAAAGGAACGATCCTTATGATGGTACAATTATTCTGTGAAAGTTTGAAGGGAATCCTATGAAAACTGTGGACTCTAGAGTGTAAACAAGGAAAAGTTTAACGGACAGACAGACGCATAGACGGGAAAAAGCCTTCGGCCTGCAGAGCTAAAAAATACCACATTGAACTTTATCCTCTATATCATTTTGAGCAACAAGCCTTAAGGCCCTTTTTCCCATGTTTCATGAAAGATCTACTTCATTTCCAAAATGATAATGGTAGACCTATGTGGGATAGCAGCTGGAGGCTAGGAAAGGATGTGATGGCGGTACTGGTGTGAGAAATACCAGGAATCCACTGTTAGGTGCTCCAGCTGCTGCGATATAACTGAAAGATTGATGAAAGCGGCGTAAAACCCCTTTCAAACAAGTCATTTCCAAAATGACCTTACAATCATAATGTGAAATTTTCAACACAATCCAATAAGTATTGTGGACTTCATCATGTAAACAGGATTGTTTTGAGTGAAATTCCATAAGGCCCCTTTCCCTGTGTTTTCCTATGGATCCATTTCATTTCCGAAAAAGGAACCTTCCTTACAACCCTACAATAGTCCTCTGTGAAATGCCATGCCTTGAAAGCAAATTCAATACATCTATCAACTATTTTCATTCTTTAGTCTTTGTTTTCAATCAGAACTATTGTCAAATGAACCCTTTACTGTTTTTTCCCACATTTTAGTCTAGTCCAAGTTCAAAGGGGCAGCAGATGACATTATAAAGTAAGTACAATTAAAAAATGTTCATCCTATATAAAAAAAAATGGTCATCCTATGACAGAAAATATTGTGAAAAAAGGAAAAATGGCTTGTTACAAGTAATTTCTTCTTTTTTCCCCAATGTTTTCTAAAGTGTAATATTACATGAGGGAATCTGGAATTGCATGAGAAAGGGTGAAGATGTGTTTGTCTCATGTCTGACTCAACAAAATTAATAAATGGATGGCCACAACCCACCAAACTCCAACAGGAAATTGATTAAGATATCAATAGGTATTACTGTACAAAATTTATTGTCAAAAAAAATTAACAAAAAAATAAAATGGTTGTTTTGCAACCTAAATGCCATAACCACAGTTTGAATAATCCTTTATCATTTTAGTCCCACAAACCACCACAAATGCCTCACATAAACCAATGTAAAGTTCAAACTTCACTTCCACTCTTTATGTATGATTTGATAGGTATTTTTGATTGGCAGCTGTGATCTGTCAATTGATTTGAAATACAAGCTATGATCACATTATAATAAACACTCAGCCTTTTGATTTTAACCCCAGTGCTGGTGTCCTTTACATGGTTTTAGTATGCATATTTAAAAATTATCATTTCATGTTTTATTGTTACCATGTTGGGTTCCTTATTTTACCTGAACAAAAGTACTGCTACTATATCAAGTTAAATTCCTCCTCTTGTATGCACCAGGAACTTTCCCAAAATGAAAAGATCTTGTCACATTTGGCAATGATGGCAACCCACAGCATGAACCCTCATTAGGTTTGGTGTACCAAGGACAATTTTCTACATCTTTAAATTTAATTGACCTCACCTGTCTGCAGATCTAGAGAATACGGAAACTTACCTTCAAGCATGTCAAAATGTTGGTGTATGATAACCTCATTCAGGGCCCCAAGGTAGGCCAGTCCTGGAGGTAGACCTTGTGGTATAACAACATTCTGCATAGCAGGCATTGGCATTGCATTTAGCTCCGCACCCTTACCACCTTGTCCAGGTTGGGATATTACTACACCTGTTGCCATGGTTTTGTTCAACTTGTTACGACCACTCTAAACCCTGCAAAACAAATGCATTTGATTCATAATTGAATACAGGTGTATTTATGCTATTTAGCATATCCAATGACCAAAATTTCAATGTTTAAGGAAGTTAATTCTAGAGTGAGGCTAAGTGCACACACACACACACACTCACAACTAAATACAAACTGGGGCATTTTGAATACTCTGATTTCAGGGCATGTAATACTATAGGAGTATTGCTCAAAACAACAATTAGTCAGAACAAATTTCAAGTTCAAGGACAAAACGGACAAAAGCTCCATACCTATAGCTGAAAATTGCTTGACAGAAGCCTCTTGTTTGGTTTAGTGACCAAATATATGATAATAAATATGATAACTATTTTTCCTTCCTCGGAGGGAAGATATGGCTTTAACTATAATTTCTAGATTAGTCTCAGATTGGATCTAAAGTAAAGTTTTTTCTGTAAATCAATGCAAGAACCATTAACAATAAGGCAAGGTTTCAGTAAAACGTCGAATTTGTGTCTCTGAAGCAGTCAGAATGCAGAAACGTCCTCCTAAAAACGTTAGTATTTTTCTCGTTAAAAAAAGAATGTGTCGCTGTCATTTTTTTTTAAATCATCAAATTGTGTGTTCATATGAAAAATATACAAAATCCTAAGTACACAGTTGGTGATTCTTCTATGTGATTATAAAAAAAATCCCTTGTTTACAATACTTGTCTTTTGGGTAGAGAATCAATCCCCCCCCCCCCCCGCCTCCTATGTGATGATCGACACTGGCCGCACGTCTGATTCTTAACATTCAAGACTATTTGTTTTTTGTATATAGTTATATGAAGGGGAGTTTCCAATAAATGAACCACAAATATTTACATCGATTGCATCCATCAACAATGCCATATCGACATTAGAAGAAACAAAAAGATAAATGACACTCACCTGGCGGTTTTTTTGTTTTTTTTTTTCTCTCAATCGCGTTCGAATACACTCAAAGGATAGTTATACAGTACCCCGCCCATTTTCAAAGACGTAGACTGGAAGTTTTCTGAACTATTCGATCTCGATAAAATAAATCACAAAATATGTGCCAACGTCGACTAGACCGTTATCGACATCGACTTAAACAAGCTTTATAAAAGTCGACAGTGCTAACCGTCGACGGGCTCTGTTAAAGTTGACAGTGTAAACAGCCTTATAAATGCATCGCGGACGTTTCGAACCATAACCATGTGGTAACAGTCATTTCGTACCATTGTATTGGTCATTTCGTACCAGGGATTGTGTTTATTAGAGGAGAATTAGTAGAGAACCAGAACCGTATTTCCGTCAGATTTGTATCAGTATTTACCGAATTATATGACATAGTAGACTTGTACCACTGTCGACTTTGTGATATGAATTGATACAAATTGGCTGATTCTTTGGTACGAAATTACCAATGTATGGTACGAAATAACCATCGTATGGTACGAAATAACATTACAATTCAATGTACGAACTGGTTATGGTAGGTAATGACTGTTTGCCTGATAAATCATAAGCTTTATAGTTCCTTAAATTTTTTTTTTTAAAAAAATTGCAAGACCCTTTATAGAACACCCAACTTCTTCTGGCAGTATTTCCCCTTGAACATAGCCACTTTTTCATAGATATGGCTGATTTTGTGCTGCAATTTTGTGTCGCAAACTTCTCATACAATTTTGCTGTAAAAGTAGTACAATTTTACACGTATATATTGTTAACAATTCGAAGTTTTACTTAGTGTTTTGTAAAAGTTTTACTGGGTTTGGGGTTACTCTGGAAAACATGCATATTTTATTCAAAGTCATACAATTTTCCATGTTTTTTTTAAACCAAAACATTAGACATATATTCTCAAACGTCTGTCGATAATAGCAATATGGAAAATATGGAAAATTACCGGTCACACAATATTTCTATAGAAAATACCACTTGACGATGTGTATAGTAATGAAACATAAAAGCAATTGGAATCGATTTAGATGCTGTCTTCTTTTTTTAACAATAAAAGACTCGATAGACGTGAGTCACAGGCTATCTACAAATCCTTAAGATTGTCTGAACTTTATCTGCTAAATTATGTTACTAAAAGACACCAGTTTGTCTTTTAGATAATCCAAATAAAAACATTATGACCTTGCTAAGGAATCCTGATAAGTGTGATAAATGCCAAAGAAAAAAGTGACTTGGATAATTTGTTGGCAAAATGCACGAAACTAAGCATATGTAGATGCCGAGAAATCTTTCTTTGAAAATTCAGACAAACTCAGTGCATTTTATAGTTTTCATGATTACAAAATACTGGTTTAACCATTTCCTGTACAATTCCTTGCTTTCACATCCCTGCGAATTTATACTTGAGAAAACAATGTGGGAAAATAAGAAATTGCTTGTCACAAGCAATTTCTTCTTTTTCCACAATATTTTCTGATCTGTAGGTTCGTTACTTTTTAAACTGCATATGGGTGGAACGTACGTCAAATAAACATTGTTTGCATGGAAGAAACTGTTAAATCGTGTATTTTTAACGAAGTTCACAAAAAGAGTTTCCATACTCGATTGCTTTTATTTAAAAGTTTATTTTATTTTCATCTCTTCATTTGTTTATTTAATGTATCCTATACTCGATTTTTAATTCGCTCTTGCTATTTATTGAACGCGCGGGTATGTTTTTGTAATTGTATTTCAATAAGAAATATAGATTAACCAGTCAGGTGAAAAGAGATTGGTTGATCTTGGTTTTACAGAGAAGCAAACTTAACTCAATTAGCACCCTTTATTCTATAATTTGTCAAGAAAGAGCTTTAAAAACCTTATGCTTTGTTAAGCTCACATGAAATCGAATTTGCTCGAGGTAAGCTATTTTCATCGCCAAATGTCCATTGTCTATAATTTCTTTGAATCTTCTACCAATCAAGAGGACCAATCTTATCTCAACCTGTGTGATCGTTTCAGGGAAAGTAATTTGTGGTGATATGCAAATTCGGCAACCCACAGAGATGTAAGTTACTATTTGTAGTTTCTCTGAATGGATAGGCTTCGTCTATGAGCTCTGCATGTTACATTTGGAGGTAGCGGTAGGATGATGACAACTGCAAAATTAGGGCTTTTTCGGCTGGTACTAACGTTCCTAATATAAAAGATTCAATTAGACACCTACGAATCAAATTAGAGATTAGAAGGGGTTAAAGATTAAATGGTAGCTACTATACTTGTTCTACTGGCACATTAGTTAAAATGAAAGGAACGTCGGTCCCAGTCAAAAAGGCCTGGATTGCCTTACCCGTGGATTTTCAACCTGTACAAAGGATAAAAAGGCCAATCTCTCTTAAACAAGATACAGAAATTCTAGAGCATTGATAATTCGTTTGTAGAATCTCCTTCATGATTTTCTATCATGATATCAGATAGTGAAAATTGGGTTATATATTTGGGCTAAGTGAGGAATACGCTATTTTACTAAATAACAATGAAGGAAACATTTGTCGAACATTTAAATTAAGCATGTCCAGAGCGAAGCTCCTTTAATTATAGATTGATTTCAATATTACTTGTCACAATTGTTCACAGTCATTAGTAGATATGCAATTTGAAGAAATAATCGGATAGCTCAAAGGTCACAGCATAAGGTCAAACATTGGAATTAAGCATGACAAAGCGTAGTTCCTAAAATTATGGAATGATTTCGAAATAACTTTGCACAATTGTTTTCTATTTTGAGTAGACGTGCCATTTGAAACACATTTTCAAATAGCTCCAAGGTCAAGGTCACTGCTCAAGGATGTACGTTAACATAAAGCACGTATGGAGTATAGCGAGCATATACCTGCATCTACGTCTGTCGGTCCGTCCGAACCCTTTGCCCTGTTAATTTTTATACTTTTTGTGACAGGGCTTATATTCGGGGAGCATAAAACGCCTCTGACGGCTCTTGTTTTTGCTTTTCGTCATCACTCATGTATCTTCCCTCACGTTTTTTTTTTGACATTTCTCTGTTTTGAGAATCGTCACTGAATACTTTATTCATTTCTTTGTGTACGCCCTCCCCGTTCTTAAAGTTTCGAATCTGGCCTATGAAAAAGGCAAATTATTTGATTCGCTGAATTAAGGTACATGTATATAGAGCGCAAATTGACTGAAAAGTAAAACCCGTGTCAGATTAGAAGATGGACAGCTGTTTCAAGACAAAGCCCGCAACATTCTGAAAAGGGTTTTACACCTTTTTAATGATCATCCATATAAAGTTCATAAAGTAATGTCCGTTCGTCCCTGGTACCAATAACTTGTGATGATTCTTCGTTGTTTAGCTTGATTTTAGTACAAGGCAAAAAGTAATTAGTTGTTTAAGTCTACATGCCTTTTCATATCTTTGACCTGTTTACAAAAGTACAAAAAGTCAAAAGTAGAAAAAGTACAGAATTAAAAAAGTAAACAATTGGCCTTGTAGATTTATTAATTGTTAATTAACGATTTTATCTTGATAGATTAAGTTCACACACACAAACGTTGATTTTTTTCTGTGTGTGTATGTGTGTTTATTTATTTGTTCTTTATGTCAAGTTATTTCTAATCTAACTATTTAACATATGAAGAATCTCGAAGGAAGAGAACATGGACGTAAGAAAAATGCTTATTTAAATGTGAGTAATCCAATATTTGTAAATTCTAGAATAAAAAATGTTCTCTTGTTTCCCCAAAACACTCAAACGAATAATTGACACTTATGAAGCACCTATTGTTTTAGCGGTTACCTGAAAATCTAGAGTGCATTTCTGTTGTTGTTTGATACGGTTCAGCACAATCAGGTGTTATTTCATGAATCCATGCTATTTTGACGTCGACAAGCCGTGACCACATTTGCATTTGACCAGATTTTAGAAGAAAGCAGTCACAACAGCAACAAAAAACTCAATTAATTTCGTAGCATTAAAGGGTTAGCGCAAGAAGTGTTGAAAGTGCGTATTTATTACAAGTTTTAGATTAGTTTTGAACTGACGTTATCGGAATAGAAATTCGACCAGAGAATGAAACACCTAGTGACCTAACGAGGATGTTGGAGACGTAGGCGCATAATCAATTATTAATCAATTGAGAAACTACCTCTTGCTCTGATTATCGATCTATGGCTTTGCAAAGGGTAGACCGGTACCACCGTCGACTTTAACACAGCCGAAATTGGTACCTGTCTATGCAAAGGGTTACCGGTCAACTCGGCCCATTGAACAACTCAGCCGGGTAACTCGACCCAGTCGACTCCGCCCAAATATATAGTATATAGTAATGCAAGTGTTTACATAACAAATATGAATGTTTTGTAAAATTAATATCCCGTTTGAACAATTTTGAACAGTTTTAATTTGTTAGAATGATATATTGTTAGCCTATTTTTGGAATGGGGCGGATTAAATTGGTTGTTCTTGTGCAATGTTATTTTAATCTACAACCACTTAATTGACCGTCATTACATATATGCCATTATTCCTGACACCTTTTAAATTAACCAGAATATTTTGTTATGTTTCGGACATTTTCTTAAAAAGGAAGCGGGTGAAAATAACAGTCCCCCCCCACACACACAAAATATTTCTTTGGTGAAATTAAAACATCACTTTATACCATATATTCGGACCGAGTTGACCGTGCCTAGTTATACGATGGGCCGATTTGCCGGTGGGCCGAGATATAAATGGGCCGAGTTGACAGGTCACCTTGCAAACAGAGTTTTGAAAATTCAAACAGTGAGAAAGAGAATAACGATCAAAATCTGCGACATACAAACGACCAAAACATCGATCATCTCTTTTAAGGTGAGTTAATTCGGCGAGGATGTTTCTTGTGATTTCGGTTATTCGTCTCATTGCTTTGCGAAACCCTCTACTAAATCATATGTTCGGTGTGTTATAAACTGATACACTTTGTCGGTCTTTTTTTTATTTATTTATTCCTTTTTTAAATTTGGATTCATTTAAGTCTGATCTTAGCGACTGTCATTGGCACCTTCGCTGCGATAACGTCGTTATCTCTCTAAGGTTATCGTAGCTATGGGCACCTATAATCAAAGCTTCCTAATGTACATACTTTCGCATGATAGCATGTCGTCAATCGCGCCATAAGCAAAGTCTTTAAAATATGCAAGGACATACACACCACTTATAATGCATCAGCGAATGGGGGACATTCCGAGTGAGAATATTTCATCATAATCTACCTATTAAGGCATAAATGTGTTAACAAAGCTGGGCTGATAGAAGGTTCTGACACACAGACAAGATGATATCCGTTTTATCTTTAAAAAATCTGTAGAAATGGCTAATTCGTCACCTTTCTTACAGATTTGCCATCCTTTGACATCATCAAAACTCTGATTTCAAGTGCACCCCCCCTTATAGTAATAATAATAATAATAAAAAAAAATATTTAAACAATACAAAACTATCCTATGAGCGATGTTTAAACAAAACAAATATAGCATACTTCCGGTTCCGGCTCATTATCACATGATAAACAAAATGGCGCACACATCACAAAAAGGCAAGCTGATAGCTGTCATTGGAGATGAAGTGAGTAAATGAAATCGAGTATCGATGAAATAACTACAAAGTCTACGTTTTCTAATAGCATATTCCATTAGCTTCCATACAGGAATTATTTGTATGCTAATCTGAGTTTTCAGAAGAGATTCTGAATTACCGATGACACCTGTCAACAATTTAGACTCAATCTGTTACTCTCCCCATTATTTATCTCTTTTATTCTAGGCCCATTTCCAACTACATCCAATTTTTATTGATTTCTGCAACATCTTCCAGCTTGGACCAGTGGAAAATGATAATAAAAAAACATTGTTTATATCAGACATATAATGATGCAGGGTTTTCGTTTGACCCGAGACCTCGGGTTTTGACGCACAGAAATTCAAAAAGAAGCAATTTTGACGCTCGAAAATTTGTCACTGTGCGTCATTTTGACTCTCGAAAATTTGCAGCCATGCGTCAAGGGTCATCATAAGTGTGCCAAAATTATTGGAAAATGGTTAAATGATTTGAAAATATTCACCCCTATCAAGGATAACACCAAGCTAGAATAGTAATTAGCACTCTCAAGTGATAGTCATGCATCGACGATCGTAATTGACAGATACTTGACACCTGTGAAATTAATGGTTAAACCCATTTTCAGAGTTCTAATCCTACTGAAATTTACTTATTTGCTTTTTTTTTATTAAAAAACTCACAAAATATAATCAAGAAGTAAAATGAAACCAAAGAAAATGTTGCCCAAGAAATGTCATTGGTTTTCGTGCATAAAATCGGCACTTCATATTATTAAAAATAAAAATAATTTGATCCTCTTAGTACTCTTGAGATTTTCTAAAATTGACTCAAACTAATAATATATGTATAAATACTAAACTTTCCCTAATATTCACCTTATATTGAAAAATAGAGTAATGTCAGATTGGAGAAATATGTTTCAATTTGAGACAAAGTTTAATCTAAGGCACCATTGCTAAACACTTTTAAGGTACCTTAGCTTAAAAAAAAGTAAATAGATAAACACTTCAAAGGCACCATTGCAAAAATAAAAAAGTTATTTTTTTTTAATTCTAAATTGCTGGGGGGGGGGGGGCATATCGCATTTTGACTCTAGGATTTCAATTTTGACTCTTGGAAATTTTGTCCCAAGGGTCAATGACTCTTGACTTTTGGGAACTAATGAAAACCCTGTGATGTAGTATAGAGTCTGTATTTAATGTCATCAAAGTGAATTTTTTTATATAAAAGGAATAGGTACATAGGATAATTCTTTTGTTTTTAAGGGGTTTAATGCTCTTTGAATAATTTTTTGGTTATATCACGACAAATTGATTTACTCATGCTGCCTGAATACTAGGCAGGTGCTCTGAAATGTGTTGCCAAATGATATATTAATGTGACCAGTGGCATGGCTTAGATTCAAGGCCGCAATCCTAAATTTCTCTCGGTTTAAGAGCCATAGTGCCACAGGACCTGGACATAGGATAAAGTACTGGAAAAACTTGCTGTACAGTCCCATGCCCGACTTATACAACACTGGCTTTTTTACCTGCGGGCAAGTACATTTTTTGAGGCTACTTGTCAGTGGACAAGTAAATATCAGGGCAAATCTTGGAATGGTACTTAATAGATAGAAGAGATTTATGAGCTTAATGTTTGTATCTAAGACTAGAAAATATTGTTTTAATGAAGAAAATGCTGAGTTCCAGCATTTTCTTCTTTAGAAATAATGTTTTCTCAAAATTTATCTGTTCTTCATCTTTTCATAGGCAAGTCCATTTTGATCCTGGACAAGTAGAAAATCACATTTTACTTGACCATGGACAAGTAGAAAAATTCCGTATTCCACATCCCTGTACAGTCATAAAACAATTTCAAACTAGATTATCATTTTGATTTGATATACAAAGCATTTGTTGAGCAATGTTGCTTGTTGTAAGAGCTTGTTTTTTCACCTGTTTTCTAGGCTTTGCCTAATTTCATATTATAGGAAAGGTTCAGTGGAATTCAGGGTTCATTCTAGAGTGGGCCATTAACCCATATTTTTTATAAATGGTGCAATGAAAATGCGACGGGGTGGGGGAGTGGTATACAGTCGTTTCGTACCATAACCATTTTGTACCATAATTTCTATTGTTATTTGATACCATGCGATGATCATATCGTACCATGTGGATACCAAAGAATTAGTCATTTTGTACCACAAATAAATGACTCAATCAAGTTCATAAAATTTGATAATTTTATTTTTGTCATTATTTGCAAAGCTTTGGTAAGATCAGTTAAAATCTAATTGTGGAAGGGTAAACAAATGATGATTGCTTAATCATGATAAGATTGGTGTTTGCCTTTAATTGTACTGTCCCACTTTTTACACCTCATCAAGAAAAATACTTTTGAAACCATTTTTGAAAATGAAGAAATTATTGGTGGCAAGCAATTTCTTCACTATCACAATGTTTTCTACTACAAAAGACAAGTATTTTTAGAATTCCACCCTTCTTTAAATTTGAACATGTCTAAAATTTCATTGTGTTGCTATGGGTTAATGGATACTTCGTCATTTTATTTGGTATATGATGATACAAAAAAAATTTGACTGATTCTCTACTAATTCTCTTCTAATAACATGATCACATACTCGAAAACACAAAAGAAAAGAGTAATGTGATAATATTGTAACATCAGCTATCCATCTTCCAATGGAAAGTCTTAATTGATATGTACTTGTTAAATGATTGATATATTAAATAATGAAACTGCATAATAAAAATATTTTCTTAGTTTACTAATGTTGACAGTGTTCATTTTACCATTCCAATGATATCAGACTCTTTTTTAAAGATGGTACAATATTCGAGGAAATTACTACAACATGGTACGAAATGGCCACAGCATGGGATGAAATGACTAATACCATGATACGAAATGTCCAATATAATGAAATGGTTATGGTACAAAATGTCCGTAATTCGGTCGACAGGGAGGGGCAATTTTGGGGAAAAATATGCTTGATTAGTAATTTGTTCCGTATAAAACGATAGACTTCACTAATCGAGTAAAGTTGAGTAACATTTATCAATAGCAGGTTGGTCAATTGTCCTTAACCTTGTTTACCATCATCACAATGTCTGTTAAACCTTATCAGACAATTTGAGACTTTTTTGAGAGTAATACAAAGCTCAAGGATTAAGATAATACTGGAATCCCGTTGTCAGACAATTTAGGCGATCAAATTCCATCAACTAGCAGCCAGACCACTAAAACTGAAGACACATACTTGAGTTTCCCGTATTCGAGCAGTCTGCCATATTGGATCAGTTTCATTTCTGCACACTTGCAGTTAACTTGTGTATCACAAACAATGTGCAAATTGTAAAAAATCAACATTTATTTATTTGTCAATGTATGAAATTTATCAAAGAAATACAAATTATTCTTTAAAAATCTTGCATTACCTGGTTTATTCTATTTTCTATCATTCCTTACAAATATTTTGGGATTCATGTTTTTTTTCCTCCTTGCAAATGCTTTTGCCATGTAGATGCTTTTAATACGCCTGTCAAAGACGGGACGTCTTATGGGATCACCTGTGGTGTCCGGCGTCCGGTTGTCCGGGCGGTGTCCACTTCTTTGTCCCGAGCATAACTCTGTCGACGTAAGTCTGATTGACTTTAAACGTGGCAGTTATATTCTTCTCATCAATACGGAGTGCAGTGCTTAATAACCATAACTCTACCTAGCCTATTTTTTGAGTTATTGCCCTTTGTTGTTTTTCATACTTGAATCTTGCCCGGAGTATATCTCTAAAAGTATTATAGCTAGGATCATGAAACTTCATGGGGGTAATGATCTCACCAAGGGGGAGTGCAGTGCACAAGAACCATAACTCTACCTGGCCTATTTTTTGAGTTATTGCCCTTTGTTGTTTTCATACTTGAATCTTGTCCAGAGTATATCTCTAAAAGTTCAATAGCTAGAATCATGAAACTTCATGGATGGATAGAACTCATCAAGTAGGAGTGCAGTGTACAAGAACCATAACTCTACCTAGCCTATTTTTTGAGTTATTGCCCTTTGTTGTTTTTCATACTTGAATCTTGTTCGGAGTATATCTCTAAAAGTATAATAGCTAGAATCATGAAACTTCATGGATGGATAGAGCTCACCAAGTGGGAGTGCAGTGTACAAGAACCATAACTCTACCTAGCGTATAATTTGAGTTATTGTCCTTTGTTGTTTTTCATACTTTGTTTGACAAAAAATATTCATTCAAAATAACCTCAGTTCTTTTGTTTGACAAAAAATATTCATTCAAAATAACCTCAGTTCTATTCAAACCCCCTGTTAATATTAAGCAGTGTGACGGGCGTATCTTGTGACAATTTGGCACCTTGTTGAAATTTGGGTAGGTAGATGGGAAATAACTCAAAATACATTTTCAAGTCTGTTTCACCAATGCTGCAAGTGTGACATTGATCCTTGGATGTATACTGCTAAGGTGCTCAATTATGGGAGACTGAATTTGGATCTCAATGATCGGTGTATGGATACAAAAAGAGTGTAATTTTTGTGAAAAATTCTTTTACAATTTTTTTTTTCGTACTGCAATATTTTATTGACTTAATGTTACTTTCAGTTTAGTTCACAAAATCTAATTATCATTTTGTAAGTGCACATGCGCAAATTTATAGCTTAAGGTGATCGAATATGGGAGACTACAGGTTATTCAAATCTTAACTAGGTCTGAAATATTCCCGGTCATTTCACAGTTTGTGGACTCATTAACAAACTTTTCATGGCATTCTTATGAAAATTCCACTAACTAAATACGTTGTACATACCCTGAACAAAAAACAAAAAAGAATGATGCCCTTACTCAAGGAACAAATAATTATCGGGCAAGTACCATAACACAACAGATCACAAAAATGCCGTTTTGGCGTAAAATATTCAGCCTGATTTGTTGTAGCTATAAAAAGAATTGTCTACAAAAATGAATAGTTCTTTTTAAGATTTATGCAGTATCTATAAGTCTAGTTGCCATAAATTGGTAAATTGATTACCTTAAGAATACATGGCCCCTTATATTTCAAAATGGCCCCTCTTTTTCAACTGAAGGGGCAATGGCCCTCTGATTTTCATTCCTAGAATGAACCCTGGAATTCCAGATAAGTTTTGATTTCACCGACTTTGCTTTTCAACACTGCGTGACCTCATTTGCATATGACCTAATTTCAACAGAAGGTAATAAATTGGCAAGGGGAACCAATGTCCTAAATTATGTCATATCTAATGGTTAGTGCAAAGGTATGGTAAGTGTCTATATTCATATCAACCCATTCCCAAACAGTCATGATTTTGGACGCCCTTCAAGAAAAACAAATTGAGAAAACATTGTGTGTTATGTAGAAATTGATTGTAACAATCAATTTCTTCATCATACACAATGTTTTCTTGCTGGAAAATTGAGAAAATCTAAAAATTCATAAAGTTTAAATTGTCAACTGCACCTTATTCAATTTGGACAAGCCTAAAATTTTTCCGTGTGGTAAAGCGTTAACCCATTACCACACGGTAAAATTTTAAACCAGTCCAAATTGAAAGAAGTTGCAGACAGCTTTCTAAAATTTATGAAAATTTAGATTTTTTCAAATTTCTGGGTAGATGATATGTGATTAAGATTGTGCACAACTGTAACAGTGCAGTGCATAATTATGAAAGTAGAAAATGGCATATAATTTTCAAACAGATAGATCATGATAGAATTAACCCTTTCCTGTTTTTCAAAATGTTAGACTTGTCCAAATTCAAAGGTTTTGCAGATGACAACTTAGAGTGAGTGCAATTTGAAAGGTAACCAACCTGCAGGGTATAAAATATTGTGGGAAAAGAAGAAATTGCTTGTTACAAGCAATTTCTTCTTTTACCACAATGTTTTCTCAAGTATAAAATCACAGCCACATAAAATCCCAGGAAAGGATTAAAGGTATCATTTTTGTACAACAACTGTTGCTATATTTTTCTAAATTCAACTTAATTCTTTTTTATAGATTTTGTGACAAGGACCATAATCAGATATGTCTATGAAGGCTCTGGTTTCCCATTATTTGTCATATTATACATGTAGCTATTATTATAAGTTGAAAGCAATGTCATATCATTATGCTTTTAACATGTTCATTGTCTTTTTCAAGGATACCTGTGTTGGATTCCTGTTGGGAGGAATAGGTGAATTAAATAAGAAAAGAGAGCCTAACTTCCTGGTTGTGTCAAAGAGTAAGTACATTTAGTACACTGTTACATAGGCTAGGTGTTCTTTCATTTTTTCATAGTTAATGCCTCATAAAAATTCTAGATTTTTCAACAGGCTGGGTAGAAACATGGTGGAAAATGAAGAAATTGCTTGTTGCAAGCAAGCAATTTCTTTATTTTACACAATGTTTTCCCAATTAATTTTAGCTCGGCCAGCAAAGGTATTGTCATGGTGTTGTGTCCGTGGTGCAAGCATCTGTCCGTCTGTCAGTCCGTAAGCTTTTATTTCCAAAATCTTTTTCTCAGAAAGTATTGAATAGAACTCAACCAAATTTCACAGAAATGATCCTTGGCAGATCTTTCATCAGATTCCTTAAAAGAATTTTGATCTGATGGCTTTAATGGGTGGGGCTTATTTCTTTATGGTAAAACATTTAAAATCTTCTTCTCGCAAACCATTTGATGGATTTCAACCAAATTTTACAGGAATGATTGATGGATGACCCTCTATCAGATTCCTTCAAAGAATTTCGATTTGATGAAACTATGGCTTTAATTGGCAGGGCAAATTTCCGTACATGGTGAAACCTTTTAAAATTTTCTAACAAACCATTGAATGCTTTTCAACCAAATTTTATAGGAATGGTCCTTAGGTGACGCTTTATCAGATTCCTTGATAAAAAGATTGATTAATTGAATGGGGTTTAACACCTCTTTTAACAGTATTTCAGTTATATCACGGTGGCTGGAGCACCTAAGAATGGGTTCCTGATATTTTTAACACCAGTACCACCACTACATCCTTTCTTAGCCGCCATCTGCTATCCGAGTTAGGTTTAGGATTATCCACCAATTGGTGAGAGACAAATGTCTGAAAAAATATGTGCCACCACTGGGGATCGAACCCATGACATCCCATGATTGAAGATTATGTTTACTTGAAAGGGTGCAGCTTTATTTTATGGGTAGATGGGTGTTTGGGCTGAAATAAAAAAATCTCTTGATTATATTATTTGTCTATCGGGGATCAAACCCATGACCTTCCATGATTGAAGATTAGGAGTCTGAAGCACTACCAACATTTTGTAAATACCTTTTCATCTAAGTTAGTAAATAAATTTTACATAATCCAACTTGACTGTTATGAAATAATGAAAACTTTGAAAAGCTTCTCCAGAACTATTTCAAAGATTTTACTGACAAGTTTTATTTGCCAGGTATAGTAAAGATGATTCAGTTCATATTGAATTCCTGAAAATGTAATTTACTTTACCCATTACAACACAACAAAATCTTAGACTGGTCCAAATTGAAAGAAGCTGCAGACAAATCTTTTCCCTTAAGATAAGTAAACATTGTGGACATTTAAGATATTCCTTGTTAGGAGCAATTTCTTATTTGTCCACAATGTTTTCCAAAGCTTTTTGCTTGAGATATGTAAAAAGGTGGGATTGAGTGGGAATGGGTTAATCAGTGCGTTCTGGCCTGTGGAGCGATACAGGCACTCAAGTGCCTCTTGTTCTTGAGAGGCATTATTTTGTGGGAATTGGCTAAACAATTACATGACAAAAAACGTTTTTAAATGAGTATCAGACAGATAATTGTAGAATAGACATAAATGGAGTTTGTAACAATAACCTCTTTCCCTTTCCTGCAATGTTGGAGTCATATTACAAAGAAATAATGAATTGAAGGACAAGCCTGAAGAGACTACTCCTTGTATGGCTACGGGTATGTCTATTTCTTTTTCCCGCTTTTTATGTCCCTGAGAAAAAGAAGCTTAATAAAGCATTGTGGAAAATGAGGAAAATGAAGAAATTGATATTTACAAGCAATTTCATCATTTACCACAATACTCTCTACCCCCAAAAACAAGACTGTAAAAATTCTATCAACTACAATTTGTTGTCTTTAACTTCTTTCAAGTTGGTCCAGTCTAAGATTTTGCTGTCTGGTCATTGGTGAATTATTTGTTTGCTTTTACAACAGGTACCAGTGTGATGGAAATAGAAGAAGCTTTTAGAAATTTTATCAAGCGTACAGATATAGCAATTATATTGATCAATCAAAATGTAAGTGACAAATCTTTAACTTGAATTTTACCTTTTACCATACAAGCCCTTGTTTTGGTGGCTAGAGAAGTATAGCTTTAGAAATTATTGTGAGAAAAAGATATTTGTTTATGCTATTCTTAATAAAGCTGTCAAGACATTTGTAATACACAGGAAAAAAATAAATAAGTGAATAAACCCATTCCCACATAATCCATCTTATTTACACCCATAAAGAAAAGACTTTGGAAAGTATTATTGAAAATGAGAAAACTGCTAAATACACGCAATTTCTTCATTATCCGCAGTATTTCTACCCAATAAGGCAAACATTTTTATAATATCATCAGCTATGAATTATTGACTTCCAACATCTTTGAATTTGGTCCATCCTAAGAAATTGTCCTATAGTAATGGATTAAGCCATGAAAAAAGGGAAAGGTTACTCAAAGCTACATTGGACAGCATAAAGCAGCATTGGACTGCATAAAGCAGCAATTAAGAGCATAAAGCAGCACTTAACAGCATAGTGCAGTAATTAACAGCTTAAAGCAACAATTAACAGCATAAAGCAGCTATGGACAGTATAAAGCTGCATTGGACAGCATAGAGCAGCATTGGACAGCATGAAGCAGCGTTGGATAGCATAAAGCAGTAATTAACAATTAACAGCATAAAACAGCAATGGACAGTATAAAGCAGCAATGGACAGCATAAAGCAGCAATGTGGACAGCATAAAGCAGCAATGGACAGCATAAAGCAACAATGGATAGAATAAAGCAGAAATGGACAGTATAAAGCAGCAATGGACAGCATAAAGCAGCAATGGACAGCATGCAAACTTGTTTTAGTTTTATATAGAATAGTAGTAAGGATAACGGTCTCTTAACCCTTTCCTGTACAAACCCAGGATTTAACGTTTGCTGTGATGTAATACACAAGAAAACATTGTGGAAAAAGAAGAGATTGTTTGTAAGAAGCAATTTCTCCCTTTCCCACAATATTTTCTACCACATAAGATGGTTTCATTTGAGATAGCATCCAATTTTTATTGTCTTCTGCAAACTCTTTCGATTTGGACTAGTCTAAAATTTTAAAAAGAAATGGGAAAGGGTTAATCTGAGAGAAGTCGAGGTTTGCTGGTTGGAATCCCTGACTTGCAGCTAGTCGTGGGTATGTCATTTGGCAAGACAATCCAGAGTCCCAGACTTGTACTAATAGCATATGATTAACTTTATTGCAACTGAAAGATTGTTAATAGTTGTGTAAAACCTCATTTAAACAAAGGGTTTAACAGTATTGATGTTCAAAAGGTATCCAAAGTCTAAAAATTAAGACTGGAAAAAGGGATATGCTTTAAATAATGCTGTAGGTATTTTCGTCTTTCAAAGTTGTTCATTTAAGATATTAATGATCATTAGACTTGTCTGTTATTGATCAATCATGTGTACATTACCAAAGAACCACTTTTTTTCACTCATTGAAAAATTGAAGTTACAGAAAAAGTTTTGAGAGAAGGAGAAATTTCTTGTCACAAGCAATTTTTTTTTTCTCTCAGTGCTTTTTTCCTAACCTGGCCTTATTAAATCGCCATTCTTGAATGGCAGATTTCTTACAATCGTCTTAGTAGGGTGAGCTGTGTTTAAGGGTTAAAAGTTTATAGTGAGTTTCCCAGACTTTAAGGTTTTTTGTGTGTATATATGCATGGACTGATTAACACCCAATGTTGTAACTCAGATTACGCCATTTAGTTATTTACAGGTAACTTGAATTGCATATTTTATGTCTTCATACACTTAAAAAGGTATTCCTCTTTTTAGTTCTAAAAATAGATCAAGGAGATGCAAGGAAGTTAGTAAGTGGAAAAAGTGGTAGAAAGTATGGTTTTGTCTTATTTGTTACTGCTCTTGGATATGGAAAATAATAGATTATAATATGAAGGGGAAATGTGGATTGTATATTTCAACATATTACCAGACAACACAATATTAATCTTGTTCACATTGAAAGCAGTTGCAGATAACAATTTCAAGTTGGTGAAATTTAGAGAAAACTTTATCTTTTATGATAAAAACATTGTGGACAATGAAGAAATTACTTGTAACAACTTGAAATTGACCCTTAACCAATTACAACTCAAAAAAATCTTAGACTGTTTCAAATTGAAAGAGTTTGCACAATTTCAAATTAATGAAATCTAGAAAATCTTTGCCTTGTTGGGTAGAAAACATTATGGACTTAAAATTGCTTGTCACAAGCAATTTCTTCCTTGTCCACAATGATCAAAAGCTTTTTTCTTGAGATGCTTAAAAAGTGGGAATGAGTGGAATTAGTTAAATGAAAATGTAGATGCTTGTTCTTAATTTGACATGCTTGCTTTCAAGTTCCTTTAACTGTCAATCAAATCTGACATTGTACCAAAAGTGATTTTTAAGCTTATAGCTAAGTCTATTCCCACACAATGACACTTTTTGACGCCCCTTCAGAAAACCAATATGGGAAACAAATGTCAAAAATGAAGTACTTTCTTCATTTTTATGCCCCCGCATTGAAAGATAGGGGGCAAATTGTTTTACCGTTGTCCGCCTGTCTGTCTGTTTGTCTGCAAAACTTAACCCAAAAACTTAACATTGCCAATTATTACCAGCCTATTCAAGATACAATGCTCATATTTAGCATGATGATACATATCCATAATACACATCTCCTCATGTCAAGGTCATGTGATAAGGTCAAGGTCACATAGTATCAAGGTCAAACGTTTAGTCCTGTGCGTGGGCATTGTGTTTCATAAACACATCTTGTTCAAAATATATTTTACTAAGAAAGTTGAAAAAATAAACTTTAAATCGTCATCTGCAACTCCATTCAGTTTGACCAGTCTAGAGTTCAACTGTCTGGTAATATGTTGCAAATGGAAGTATAAAGTCTAAAATCAAGGCTGGTAACTCTAAATAAATTTTCATTGGAATTTTGTGACTTTTTCATCTGAGATTTGAATACAAACCTCAGCTGCAAAATAAGTTATTAGAAAACTAACAGATAGTGATTGCTATAGTACTCTCGTATTTAAATTTCAATTGAAATGACTCAACACTTAACCTTTTCCCTTGAAATCTAGCTTTTTTATGTCTTGAGGAAAAAACCTAAGTAAAACATTATGAGAAAATGAGAAATTACTTGTTACAAGCAATTTATTCTTTTCTCACAGTGTTTTCTATCCTATATGACACTTATTTTCCCATTAAGAATAGAACTGTTATCTGGACTTCTTTCAATTCGGACCAGTCTTAAAATTTTCTGTCTATTAACCCTCTCCTGTTTTTCAAAATTTCAGTCTTGTCCAATTTGAAAGAAGTTGCAGACAGCAATTAATAATGAAAGCAATTTAAAAAGTAACCACCCTACCCTATGGGAAAAGAAGAAATTGCTTGTTACAGTCTACAGTATACAATACCAAGCATGTAAGAACAAGGGATCGTACAGGAAAGGGTTAAAGTGTTTAACCCATTCCAACTCAACAAAATTTTAGACTTGTCCAAATTGAAAGAAGCTGCAGACGATATTTTCAAGTGGGTGGAATTTAAATTCTCTTTGTCTTTTTGGATAGAAAACATTGTGGATAATGAAGAAAATGCTTGATACAAGCAATTTCTTCATTTTCTACAATGTTTTCCAAAGCTTTTTTCTTGAGGGGCGTAAAAAGGAGGGCTTGTGTGGGAATGGGTTAAGATAGATGTCATCCAGGTCTGAGGATTTACAAGTATTGAGTGATCTAAACATTCAAAATATGGCGGTTTTCAGGACCTTAACACTCCCCTGTTTCACAAAATTATAGACCAGTCCAAATTCAAAGGTTTTGCAGACGAATATTTAAAGTGGATTTAGTTTGAAAAATAACAATCCAATAGGGTAGAAAATATTGTTGAAAAAGAAGGAATTGCTTGTTACAAGCAATCTCGCCTTTTTTACAATGTTTTCTCAAGAATAAATCACAGGGATGTAAAAACCAGGGGTTGAACAGGAAAGGGAAGTCCTTTGATTTTTTCTATTATAACACCTTTTAAAATGCCATCAGCAGTATTTTTCAATTGAGTCAAGTCTAGAATTCTGATGTCTGGTAATGGGTTGATTTTACACGCTGCATGGTTTTGTCAATATTACAGGTAGCAGAGATGATTCGTCATGTCATAGACTCACATATTGATCCTATACCAGCTGTTTTAGAAATCCCGAGTAAAGAATGTCCATATGATGCTAGTAAAGATTCCATTCTAAGAAGAGCAAAGGTTATTTTATCATTCTATACTTTTTATGCAGTCATATTTTGCAATCGAAGGATTTAAGAACTCTGTCTTTGCTTCTAGGAGCCTCAAAAGTATATACAAATGTGTATTGGTCTGCTGGAACTTTTGCATGATTTCCTATACAAGTATTTAAAAAAGTATATTCATTCATGAAAATAATCTTATAAATAGTGTAGAAAAATAGAGAAACTTAGACATGTACTAATGCCCTTATGTTTTTAACCCTTTCCTGGTTTTTGAAATTTTAGACTGGTCCATATTGAAAGAGGATGCAGACAACAATGAAAATTGGATGCAGTTAAAAAAAAATCATCCTATGTGGTAGAAAACACTGTGGGGAAAAAGGAGAAATTGCTTTAAAAAAGCAATTTTTCCTTTTTCCACAATGTTTTCTCATGTAAAAAATCACAGTGACGTAAAATCCTGGGTTTATCCAGGAAAGGGTTAACTAATGTCCTAGACTAGTACCACTTTCAACCATAAAGGTAGGTACATTAGTACAATCTGAAGTCACCCATGGGAAATAAAAGACTGAAATAATTGGTGTTATTAAAGCATAAACTGAGTTTTTCTACTTACAATGAATAATTCACCATGTCTTTTGGAAAAAAAGTTTATCTGCCAACTTGAGCAACATTTCAAACAATATAACTATATTGAAAGATACAAATGTATATGCAATACTGAGTCTTAAAATATGATTTCATAATAAGATATACTTCGCCCATTCCCACACAATGATGCTTTTAGACACCTGTCAGAAAAAAATTGGGAAAGCATTGTGGAAAATCAAGAATTTGCCTGTAACAAGCAATCTCTTCATTTTCATCAATGGTTTTTACCAAGACAGATGAACCAATCTAAAATTTCTTAAACTTTACATTGTTGTCTGCAGCTCCTTTCAGTTTGGACCAGTCTAAAATTTTGCTCTCTGGAAATGGGTTAACAGACTAATCAGAGAACTGCTTTAATTATCATATAAAATTGATATTTGAGCCGGTGTGTGACATTTCCAACAATTTCGCATGTGCGTGACTCGCACACATTGAGCACCCTGGACAGCCATTCAGGGCAAATAAAACTTTCGCTAAATGTTTAGAGAAGCTTTGGGTCAGAATCTTTCTACAGAGCGCAGAGTGAAGACTCTGATCAGACTGTGCGGATGCACAGACTGATCTGAGTCTTTACTTGGCGCACATCGTAATGGTTGGAAATGTCACCTAGCGCTCATTTAGTCTTGACTTCACTTGGGACTGATCAAGATTTGGATAACTTTTATCTGCACAAAGGAGCTATAGAGTGCCATCAACAATATTTACTAATTTTTTTCTAAATCAGGAATTCCTACTAACATTTATCATACTATATTTTTAGGGTATGTTTTCTGCTGAAGATTTCAGATGAGACGCATAACAGAAGTTTTAAAAGACTAGTCATGCGTTGTATGTATTATAATCGGATAAATAGTGATTACGAAGACTGCAAAAGAATTTCGGAGACCAATGTAAAGACAGAATTAGAGGACCAGCAACATTTTCAAATTTCTTCATTGTGTAGTATGGCATTAGATACATTTTTGTATGTAAATTTGGAGACTGTTTTTAGGGATCATATCTATTCACCTTTTTTAACCCAATATTACACACAAAAATTTTAGACTGGTTCAAATGGAAAGAATTTTTAGTTGATGAGATTTTTAAAAAAATATTGTCTCTTTGGGTAGAAACATGGTGGATAATGAAGAAATTGCTACTAACAATTTTTTATTTTTCACAATCTTTTTCAAAGACCTTTTCTTAAGGGTGTCAAAAAACGCCAATTTCTGGAAATGATTTAACTACTTAAAAAAAAAAAAAAAAAATAAACAAAAAAACCAAACAAGGATAACATTGTTTGGTAATTCAAAATTACTTAAAACAAACAGCTTGTCATTTTCTTAATTTCTTTCTTTCTTTTTGTTAACCTTTTACATGACAACAATAATTTAAGCTGGTCCAAATTCAAAGAAGAAGCAAACAATAATTCAAGTTGGATATGATCTGAAAGGTACATACCGGTAGAGCGGAAATGATTGTGAGTAATGGATAAATTACTTGTTACAATCAATTTAACCTTTTCTCAAAATGTTTAGCATAGCTTATTTACTTATGTGCATCAAAAATGGAGGTTGTGCGATAATGGATTGACCGCTTCATACACCTACCTTGGACTGTCATATTTCATCTCTTTAATTATATCCCTGCTTTGAAGAAGAAGAATTTCACAGTTTTCCCCTTGTCCGACATCAGCTTCTATTAATAACCTTAACCCATTCCAACTCAATCCCTCCTTTTTACGGCCCCTCAAGAAAAAAACTTTGGAAAACATTGTGGAAAATGAAGAAATTGCTTGTATCAAGCAATTTCTTCATTATCCACAGTGTTTTCTATCCAAAAAGACGAAAACAATCAAAATTCCATCAACTTGAAATTGTCGTCTGCAGCTTCTTTCAATTTGGACCAGTCTAAAATTTTGCTGTGTTGGAATGGGTTAACCTATTATTGGGGTTCAAGTAGGGATCCTTTATGATGCTTACTGAATTTAGGTCTGCAAGTTATCTATTTTCTGTTCAACAACTAAGTTTACTTCCAGACTTTGCCAGGTATAGTTGTGTATTTTCTCCCCATTTTCCTTTGTATTTTTTTCGATATTTAATGTTGAGCATTTTTGCAGGTTTGGGGACATGTACGTCATAAATACAGCTTAATCAAGCTAAGGTCTCCAAACCACCATTTACGTTTTTGTTACTAACGAAAAATTTTGCAAAATAAACTGACAATAACAAAGTCGACCTTTCAGTAGAGGTCAGAGGGTGTGGTCAGCGATCAGTCATTTGAATAGTCTCATTAAGTTCTTTGATAAATCTTTGACATCTTGACTTTATTTGAAGCACTGTATTCAACATTTCTCAAGAATGTTTATTCCTAAGATGCACGATGTGAGGGGTTTTATATTATCATGTGTATTAAAGATTTTGCTTGTTTTTCATGTCTTATCTTGTTTGAAAGTGCTCTTTTATTCATAGTTATACCCCCCTCAAGGAAGTTATGGGGGGTATACTTGAATCAGGTTGTCCGTCTGTCCGTCCGTCTGTGGACATAATTAAGTGTCCTCATCTCCTCCCACAAACTTAACCCAAATCTTCCTTGCAATGGGAACTTGTGCACCTTCATTTTTCATAATGATTAATAAACTGTTTCAGGGGTTATGCCCCTTTGATTTATTTTCTTATATACAAAAAGGTGGTTCACATGCACCAAGTTAGGGGGGGGATATACTGGAATAATGTTGTTCGTCTGACCGTCAGTCTGTCCAACAGTCTGTCCATCTGTCCGTCCATCTGTGGACATAATTTGTGTCCTCATCTCCTTCCACATTTCAAGACCAATTTTGCTGAAACTTTACAGAAATGGGAACTTGTGCACCTGAAAATCAACTGTTTCCGGAGTTATGCCCCTTTGATTTATTTTCTTGTATACAATATATAGAGAATAAATCGTAATTCCTGAACAGGTTGACAGATTAAAATAAATGAAAGTGTTTCACATCTACAAAGTATTGGGGGAATACTGGAATAAGATTCTCCGTCGGTCTGTCCTGCCGTCCATCTGTCCATCCGTCCTTGGACATAATTTTGTGTCCTTATCTCCTACCACATTTCCAGACCAATTTTGTTAAAACTTTACTGAAATCTTCCGTGCAATGGGAACTTGTGCAACTGAAATTTTCATGATGATCAATCAACTGTTTCAGGAGTTATGCCCCTTTGATTTATTTCCTTATATACAATATATAGAGAATAAATCATAACTCCCGAACAAGTTGACAGATTAAAAAAATGAAAGTGGTTCACATGCACGAAAGTATTTGGGGGGAGGTGTATCCTGGAATAAGGTTGTTCGTCTATCCGTCAGTCTGTCCATCCGTCTGTCCATCTGTCCGTCCGTCCTTGGACATAGTTTTTTTTCCTCATCTCCTCCCACATTTCCAGACCAATTTTGCTGAAACTTTTTCCTCATCTCCTCCCACATTTCCAGACCAATTTTGCTGAAACTTTACCGAAATCTTCCTTGCAATGGGAACTTCTGCACTTTCAATTTTCATAATGATCAATCAACTGTTTCAGTAGTTATGCTCCTTTGATTTATTTTCTTATATACAATATATAGAGAATAAATCATAACTCCTGAACAGGTTGAAAGTTAAAAAAAATAAATTTGTTCTCATGCACGAAATTATCGGGGGGGGTATCCTGGAATGAGGTTGTTCGTCTGTCTGTCCATTCGTCTGTCCGTCCTTGGACATAATTTTTTGTCCTCATCTCCTCCCGAATTTTGAGACCAATTTTGCTGAAACTTTACCGAAATCTTCCTTGCAATGGGAACTTGTGCACCTGCAATTTTAATAATTATTAATCAACTGTTTCAGGAGTTATGCCCCTTTGAATTATTTTTTATATACAATATATGGAGAATAGGACATAACTCCTGAACAGGTTGACATATTAAAAAGATAAAAGTTTATCACATGTTTATTCCAGAACATAAACGCCATGTTCGACGTTGCACGAAAACCATAATTTCAATCTTCAATAATGAACAATATCCCTTTTTTTACACAGTCATTGCCCCTCTTTGACAAATTTTCTTTGAAAAAAAATTGTTCACTTGATAAATCTTGAATAGCCAATATTTCAATGGCCACAATTTGGCCTCGTTTAAATAGAGACGGCAGTGGGGGGTATTCGTCAGCCCTTACAGGCGACAGTGCTAGTTTTAATTAAAAGCAAATCACTTGAAGAATTTATTTAAGAGATGAGGAGAATTTTTTTTATTGTTCATAGAGGTATAAAACGAAAAAACCTAATCACGCTGTATGAATACGCATAGGGTATTCATACAGAAGTGTGATCAGCTCTTTCGTTTCATACCTTCATGAACACAAAAAAATCTCTTCATTTCTTATAATATAATGACATCAAGCGAAACAAATAAACAACAACAAAAAAATAATAAACAATCTTTGATACATTTTTGGGGGAACTATTTTATGCGCAAGTATACAAAATAGATGCGTGCTCAAAATTTAGTTCATGGAGATATAAATAATTCTTTCTACCAATCAAAAACGCTCGTTTTTGATAGACGAAACTAAGAATTGAATTGTTATCTGAAGTCTGTTACGCTTCATTGATCAAGGTGTGTAACTTAGAAAGACGCAGTAGTAGTGAATAACAAATACTTACGTTCCATAAATAAGTGTACACTTAATTTTGATTTATTTCTCTTTTCATATTTCACTGAAAATAATAACGTTTGGTATCAAATTGTAGTGTAAAGTTTAAAGAAAACATCTGGCTTACCAGATTTTGACAAAAAATAGAGTTTATGGTGTGTTTTTTCTAAATTTAATTGGAGAGGGTATGAAAATCAAAGTAAATTTTTGAATTATGACATTACATAGATGGTTAATTGAATTTGCATTATATGTTCAGTATCAAAATAGAAGTCATTGCTATCAAGGGGCTAACTCTAAAAAGTTTCTTTATGAATTATATCCCTTTTTGTCTGAGAAGTTGCTTTTCAATAGTTTAGATTTTTCCCAAATTCCAGTATGCTGCTGTCGAGCTTCGGGCATCTACATGTCTTACCCTTGTTTCCTGTAACTAGTCTTTTTACACACACACGTACAAAAAATACAGTGATGAAAGGATATATTTTTGTATGTAATGTATTACAAACTTTGTCGTCTATTGACTAGACCCGTGCAAATTGATGTAAATAATTGTGACTTTTAAGACTACCATTAATTACCCAATTTATATGTTGCGGCTTAGTAAGGCTGCACTGCGGTCATGTCTTCACCAGACCTGTTTACATTTCAATCAGACTAAGAGAACTCGATGAAATGTCGCATGACAGCCTACATATTAAACGCTCTCCACCATTTTGCTAAGGCCGTTATGTAATATTATTATCGTCCAGCCATACTGTATCAAAACCACTTAGTATATTTGAGTGTGTGTATTTCCGTTTATTAGCTCGCCTATTTTCGGAGAAAACCCGAGGTATTGTGATCTCCTTGGCGTCGTCGGCGTTGGCGTGACAAACTTTAACCTTGGTCATATCTCTGAGGTTATTGAAGATATCCTTATGAAATTTGGCATGTATATTGACCATCACAAGAGCTATGTAGACTATCGAGGGGAAAACTCTAAAAGCGTTTTGTAAGAGCTATGCCTTTTTTTCGACTTAGAATTTTTGCATTATTCAGCACCTGCAGCCGAGGGTTGGCACCCGTGGGCGTTGCTCTTGTTTATCGTCGCTACCGTAGCACATGCCCATATGAGCGACGCCCCCAGAAAACTGTTAGTTGTTACGGGGGATAATCCAAGGATACAGGACGAAACTACTAAGAACTCTGCCTGGTTCTTTAACGTACTCGATGGATAGCACCGTCACACGGGGTTTCGGTTTATGTCTCATCCGAAAGACAATTAGTTTGTAAGTTTATATGGTCGGCCCAGGGCTCGAACCCGTGATCTTGAGATTTGAAGTCAAGTTCTTTAAACCCAAACGTTTCAGTCTAATAGGTAATGGCGCAATGTCTTTACAAATTGACCGTTCGCGGCTGTCAATCAAATAATCAGTCGACCATCGAAATCATTCATTTAGACTTTAAACTTCGACATTGGCAGTTATGTATGTAAAACGTTTTGTTGGTTTGAGGACTGAAGCGTAATAACTACAGCTTTTCAAAGCTTAAGCTACAATATTGGAACTTGTCAATTGACGGGGCCAATGGAGCATTTTTACGTAGCGAGGTAAAATGAAAACATTTTGGGAAAAGAAGAAATTGATTGAAACAAGCAAATTCTCTTTTTCTTAAAATGTATTCTACCCAACTCTCTCTTATTTTCTATATTTTACCAATTGATATCGTTTTACACTTCTTTCAATTTGGATCCGTCTGAATTTTGTCGTCTGATTTTAGGTTTTTGACGATAGAAGAAAGCGAGAAGTTTATGGAATTGTGCACACACTAAAAGACAAATACAATATTCATGGATCGCGATTGTCTATATAAAATCGATAGACTAATCAAAATGTAAATTCAGACCGAAAGTCAAATTTAAACCCCGATATTCATTGGTCACTTTTATGTGAAGCACATTAGTTGGTTAGGCACCTTGAACGTCGTGACTTCTGATTATTGAAGCTGTGGTTACGACGTTAGTCGACTTTCATATGTTTTTTAGCTCCACTGACTAAAGGCCACAGGGCTATTGTGGCGTTGTGTCCGTTGTGCGTCCGTCTCTGCATCTTGGCATTAACAATTACTTTAAGCATATTAACCAATTCCCACGCATGACGCTTTAGGACGAGGTTATGTGATGAGTTTAAGGTCACTTATCAAGGTCATATTATTGACGGGAGACATGGTCACAAACGCATTTTGCTTTTCATAACGAATCGCAAATAAAAACAAACGGGTAGAAATACTTTTTAAATGGCACTATCCAAACACACGACATTGCGATACAATTTTAGTCTCAGGAATCCACGCATTCCTATAAATGCAAGTATCTGATACTAAATTTTCTTAAACCTTTACTTTTTTTTTCAAAATTTGGGCATGTCCAAATTCAAGGGGGTTGCAGACGATATCAAAATTTAGCACAATTCAAAAAGCACCCATCCTATGTGATAGAAAATATTGTGAAAATAGAAGTAATTGCTTGTTACAAGCAATTTCTACTTTTTCCAATATGTTTTCTCATGTACGATATCACAGAGACGTATAAATCAGGTATTATACGGGAAAGGGTTAAGACACGCTGATCTTGACCTTGTCCAGCACGAAGAAGTTGTTGAGCTCGCCTTGCATCGATGAAGATCAGCTTGCCTCGTGGAAATCTCCCAAAGACCTTCATATCACTGACAACTTCTTTTCTTAATATTTTCTACCATCGATGTTTTATTGACGTATGGCTGGCCCCGCCCACTGAACTACGCCAGCACGTTCGTCTTGGGTATTAACGCTATTTAAAAATAATGATCAGCTAGATGTAACGAAAAGGTAGAATGGTTAGTTGGCGACCTTAACGTCGTAATAATAGTTGAATAAGCAGACGTTACGACGTTAAAGTGACCAAACTAACAAACTACCTTTTCCAAAAGACGAAATTTTAGACGCGCCCAAAGTGAAAGGGTTAGCAAACTACAATACAACGTTGGTATGAATTGGTAAATAAGGGCCATTTGAGGAGAAAAAACATCGTGGGAAAAGAAGAAATTGCTTGTTACAATCATTTTTTTTCTTTTCTAGCAATGTTGTCCATCCCTATATTTCTAAGGCGTGTAAAATGCGGGATTGTATGGGAATTGATTAAAGGGATAAACAGTGGGGAAAATGAAGGTGACTTAGGCTTAGCCTACTTGAAAATGATGGTGCCTTAGGCTTAGCCTACTTGAACTAGCTGCATTTTTAGCTCCACTGGCCGAAGGCCAGGGAGCTATTGTCATGGCGTTGTCCGTCGTGCATGCGCCCGTCCGTGCGTCTGTCCGTCCGTCCGTGCGTAAACTTTTCCTTAAACATCTTCTCCTCCTAAACCAATGGGCGGATTTTAATGAAACATGGCAGAAATGTTCCTTGGGCCTGCCTCTTCTTAAATTGTTAAAGAAATATTGATTCACCCTCAAATATGGGCGCGGCAGGGCGAGGCATATTTTCATTATAAAATCTTTAAAAATCTTCTCCCCTCAAACCAATTGGTCGATTTAACTGGGCATGGATGTTCCTTGAGTGATCCTCTACTTAAATTGTTCAAGAAACTTTGTTTGACCCCCAAATATGGGCGTGGCAGGGTGGGGCTTATTTTCACTTTAAAATCTTTAAAAATCTTCTTCTCCCAAACCATTGGGCCGATTTCATTGAAACTTGGCATGAATATTCCTTGAGTGACCCTCTATTTAAATTGTTCAGGAAATTTTGTTTGACCACCAAATATGGGCGTGGCAGGGCTGGGCTTATTTTCACTTTAAAATCTTTAAAAATCTCCTCCTCTCAAGCCATTTGTCCGATTTCATTGAAACTTTGCATGAATGTTCCTTGAGTGACCCTTTACTTAAATTGTTCAAGAAATTTTGTTTGACCCCCATTATGGGCGTGGCAGGGCTGGGCTTATTTTCACTTTAAAATCTTTAAAAATCTTCGCCTCACAAACCAATTGACCAATCTCACAATACTTGGCATGAATGTTCCTTGGGTGACCCTTTACTTGAATTGTTCATGGAATTTTGATTGGCCCATAAATATGGGCCTGGCAAGGAGTGGCCAATTTTCACTTTGAAAACGTATAAAATCTTCTTCTCCCTATCGATTAGACTAATTTCAACGAATCTTCGCATGAATGTTCCATGGATGACCCTTTCTTAAATTGTTCCTGAAAATGTGTTTAGAATAGTTTAGATGTTGCAATCACCTAAATGTTGATATTGTTGGTAAAGGGTATGCGGGTTAGGGGTAATTAGATATTTAGTAGAATTCGGGTCAGACCCAGTAAATCATCACAAAATGGTTGTAAAGAGATCTAAAAATGCTGTTTTCAGTCAGAGTGAGCTTTATTTAGTAGAAATATTAATTTATCATTTTTAAACATGTAAATGCAAAGAGATGTAAATGTTTGTTAAAGTTTACATGTGTAGGAATATCTGAATAGGTACATTTTCTAGAACATTGATCAAAGGGAGATAAATGCATCTTATATAGCTATAGAATTATTTCTTATTACTTCCCTTAAAGACCTAGTTTAAGGAATGTTGTGTATGTTGGACCCCTACTGATAAGCTAATTGCCTTATCTGTAAATCTCACCAGGGGGTTAATCATCTTGTATATCCACTGATGACTATGGTCAAAATTTTTCAATAGTATGCAATAACTGCACCTCAGCTTTATGCTGATTAGAATTTGATAGAAACAAAGTAATTTTTTTTTATTTTATCTTATCATTTTTCTTTTTTTGCCTTTTAAGTTTCAAATCAATGACAAATTAATTAAATGAAAAGTGATTAAGTCGCAGATTGCTAGATTGAATGTAATAGAAGAAATTTACATGCATTACTTTTTTGTAATTTAATCGGTTTAGCAGTTTTTTCAAACATTTTGGTAAAGTAAGAATTCTGGTAAAAATACTTTTTCCCCTTTTGATTTATCTCCTTTCCTAGAAAATTGAAGTATTACCTGAATATTATAGCAGTTTTACAAACTAAAAAAGTTCAAATTGATAAAAGAGAAAAAGTGTTGAAATATTGAGACAGAAGGGGAAATAAGAAAAATCAATGTTTTCTCCTCTTTTCTCAATGTTATCTATCCAAGTTATTCCTGTTGCTTTTCGTGATCTGTTATGATAACAATAGCTTAATATCTTGTATTTTTACTGTCTCCTGCACTTTGAAAAAGTCTTAAAAATGAGGACTTATTAATCATTAACAATTATCACCAAATAAGAACTAAAACTAATTACAAGAGACAAATTAGCTACAAAGAAAGTGCAAATATATGCCACACATATGCATGGTATTACAGCAGATTTAATCCCTTGTATACTGTATATAGCTTCCTTATCAGATAAGGTCGTTAAATTCTCAGCTGGTGGTTAATTGTATATCTCATTTGGGGGGGTCAAATAAAGAAGGATTAAACTAGGCCTTTAAAGATTTGTATATTCTAAATACCTAACAAAATCATTTTGATGTACTGACAATAAGTTATGAAAAACATTGTAGCTGAAATTAGTCTGCTATAATTTGTTGGAATTAAGATTAAACAAAACCAAAATTTTCAGGTTATGGGAGAAATATATTTATTTAACAATTTTGAGTTAAATAAGTGTAAGAGTGCTATTGTCATGGCGTTGTCTGTCTCGCGTGTTTCGTCTGTGCGTGGGTCTGTTCATCCGTGCGTAAACTTTTTCTTTAAACATCTTCTTCTGCCAAACCAATGTACCGATTTCAACTAAATTTGTAAGATATGTTCCTTGGGTAACCCTTCTTTTAAATTGTTCAAGAAAGTTTCATTTGTCCATAAATGCCGGTGTGGCAGGTCGGGGCTTATTTTCACTTTAAAATCTTTAAGAATCTCCTTCTCATAAACCAATGGTTTCTTGGGTGACCTTTTATTCAAATTGCTTAAAAATATGATTGGCCCTTCATATATGGGCAAGGCTGTGCGGGGCTTATTTTCACTTTATGAATTTATCCGCCTTGACCATTGAGCCAATTTATATTAAACTTTGCATGAATAGTTGCTTACTGACCCTTTACTTTAACTTATGTAGAAATTTTGATTGGTCAACAAATAAATGCATGGCAGGGCTAGGCTTAGTCGAAAGTTAAACCTTGTACTACCAAATTAGTGGAAAATAGACACGAGTGAAACGAATTAGAACATGAGAGAAAACAACGTCTAAGAGTGTAAAAGGTCATCTGTGTAGTAATTTGAGATAGAATGAGTGTACGAAAGTAAATTGTTCTATAGGTTTTGTTTTTCATTTTTCTTTATCAGAATAGGAAAAACAGCCATTTCTACTCAGAATTTGTGTTTAAATCCTATTTAAGTACATAATTTACATTGAATTATAGAACTATATTCTGGGAATGTATGAATATTTGAGTGCTGAAAACCGTTTTCCCGCCATATGTCGTAAATAGTTCACAAAACAACAAACATGATTAAAAGAATGTTGGATCAAATGGATGAGATAATAGAACGATACAGTGGAGCGATACAGGCCCTCTTGGGCCTTTTGTTTGTTCTTGTTCGAAGTCTGTCCGCTTTATTTCACATCGAGCATTATGTTTGACCCATTCCAACATAACACCCTAAGGTATTGACCAATCGCTGGCCCCGCCCACTTACTCTGGTTGCCCCGCCTATTGCCTCCAACAAGAAGTTAAACGGCGTTATTGTGCAAACCGTATGACCAGTAGCATGTAACAAAAAAGCAAAATAAATGGTTGGCGACCTAAACGTCGTGAATAAGCTGTAGTTACGACGTTTAAGTAGCCAAACCAACTCAATGCTTCACATGGATGCTGGCCAATGTCTGAGTTCAAAGTTAACTTCCAGTCTAAATGAATGATTTCATTGGTCGACTGATTATTTTATTGACACCACCGATGGTCAATCTTTCATTTTATCATTTAACATGAAGGACGGTCTATTTTTAACTTTCTATGAATTTATTGCCTGCAACGTTTTTTTTATTACATTTTTTACCACTTTTAAATTTTGGTTATCTACTATGGGGTTAAATTCGTTCTTTGATCCACTGTTCTAGTTGTTCATAATGTGCGTCAATCCATCTTATATTGGACTTCACTTTAGAAAGTACACTAGTAAAAAGACGAGGACCAGTACCCGGATTGTTCTGTTTTTCTTCGGCCAATCGCTCCAACTGTAAAGGAAAATGTATGTGGTCTAATCGACTTTGAATGTTAACTGGACGATCAAATTTGATTTTGTTTGGATGGGGTTTAAGGCCACTTCTTACAGTATTTCTTGTATATCTCACACTAGTGATACCGCTAGGCCTGCGTCCTATCCGAGCTGTCAGCTGCTCATATAACTTAGCTTAACGATTATCCAACCATTGTTGGGAGACAGAAGGATATTTGTCGCCGTCTGGAATCGAGTTACAAATTTGAGGATGTGACTCTATAAACACTAGATGCAGAGGACATTCTAAACCATCACTAGGCTACAAAATTTCAATCGTCCGAAATATTTACGCTAAAGGCACACATGAAATAATGACAGAAAGATAAATGAAAAGTAAGTGAAAAACGTATAATAATAAAGTAAAAAGACAGAGGAAATGAATGAAAAGAAGTATACTTACCCTTTGAAGTTCAAACGGCTGGTTAAAAGATCTTGTAATTGCCTTCAGTAAGCTGGGAAATAAGTTTAACTCTGTTCCGTATCTGAAATATGCACATGTGTAAATCTGGTAAACGGATCTATACCCAGTACCAGACAATCTTAGTTCTTAACGCACCTAAAGAAAGGCTGGGGAAAACATTGTGAAAATGATGCTTTGAATAAACAAACATTTCAGTATTTTTGGAAATGTAAATTGTTTGAAATGAAACTGTCTAAAATTGTGTTATCTAGTAATGGGTTAATGCATTAGATCTACAAAACGTTTTTTCATACCAAGAAAAAACATTTGATTATTCTATTTATTGTATTCCAAGCAGCTTAATCTTCATTCCTCACATATCTATTTGAATAAAAAAAGTTCTTCGGCCCTTGGGAACCGTGCGCACTCTGTTTTTAATATTTCAATATTTTCTTGGATTGCCTACCCAAGTGAACGTGGGAATAAAAGTAGATTTAAGGGAAAATCTTTATTTTAACCCATTGCCACACACAGACGCTTTTGGACGCCTCTCAAGAAAAACAACGGGGGAAAACATTGTGTAAAATGAAGAAAATTGCTTGTTACAAACAATTTCTTCATTTTCTATCCAAAAAGATGAGAAATATAAAATTTCCTCAACTTTGAATTGTCAACTGCAACTCCGTTGAATTTGAACTAGTCTAAAATTTTGTTGTCTGGTATTTGGATAAGACACTTGGAGATTTGTAGTATTAGGAACAAAAACAATTTGGGCGATAGGTGTACTGTAAAGGACGCCAACTTAATCGTCGATCTAAAGGCACCGGAATATTTCGTACATCGATTGGATAGGGCCTATCAAAGACTTTGACATGGACAGAATGAACGGTTTGGCAATTTGTGATCACTTAATCTCTTGACGTGAACGTTCAAAACTGGTTAATGCTCTTTTGGTGAGGATGTTATCACTCTAACTGCATTTCTCGCCCACCCCTACCTTTTGAACTATTGTTTGAACAGAAAAGCTGGTAATTTTATAGATTATGTTTTCTTTCTTTTTTTATCACCATGGAGTCAAGAGCTGGTGCAAAATTTATAGTTTACGTTATGAATATCAACCTGGGGCTATCGGGGAATTTACGTAATCCCTAGCCATGGATCATGATAGGATGACAAAAAGTAGTTCCTAACACTTAACTGCCTAAGCAGCCATTCAGGACTTTAAGAATAATCGCTGATCGTCTGAAAAACCTGTAGGTCAGTGTCTATCTACTGAGCGCATGGTGAAGACTCCGATCAGACTGTGCGAATTCACAGGCTGATCTGAGTGATTACTTGGCGTAGTTTTGTATAAGTTGGAAATATACACAGGCTCATATATTCATTTTCGTAATTGACGGATCGCTGGCAGCTCCCGCTAAACTCCAACAGGAATTTCGACTTAAAAAAATGAACGATGTTATTTTTAGAAATTTACTGCCAGTAATTTGTAACGAAAAGTAAAACTGTTGGTTGGCTTGAATACGACGCTTAAGTCGCCCAACCAACAATAGAACATAACATAGATGTCGTCAATCGTTGGAGTCAATGTTCTCTTCCGGTCTTAACCCTTGTCATGTTGTATAAATTACCTTACTGAACTGCTGTCAAATCAAAGGGCTGAAAACACTGATAGAACTTGTTGTTCAAAAATCAATATTTCTTAAAGAAATCAACTTCATAAACAACTCTGATAGGAAAAGTACAATCAGGAGGTGTAGACTAAGATCAGCCTGCACATAAGTGCAGTCTGATCTTAGTCTTCAACTCCTGCAAAAACCGGAATATTCCGGACTCAGCATGACAAGGGTTAATCAATGATAAGTATGAACGGTCATCTTCTTTTATTCACAGCGGTGATCCGTCAAATAACATTAACTAGTTAACCTGAGTTATTGACCTCTTGTTAAACATTGAAAATGCAAGTCTCTCAGATACCTCTCAAATAAGACGTCCCAGTGCTGTTCAAGAAAGTTCCAGGCCATCATTCGTCCAACAGGTGTCGTGCCCATTTCGCCCATCACATTGATCTTGTCCGTGGTTAAAAAATAGTCCCCGGGTGAAAACAGAGCCGTATTACTCAATCTAGAGAAAAGATGAAAATTTTACGCGACGTTTTGAGTGACCTGACCCATCCAATGTCCAAATTACATGACTGCGAAGGACCAAAATGTCGTAACTACAGTTTAATCGATGGGTCAGCGCTGCAAATCAAAATACATTTGACAAATCAAATTATTAATAAAGGCCGGGATGTTGAACTCCCAACATTCATGCAAACCAGTTTTGTGTTGGGAGACTTAACCCTTTCCTGTAATATACCTGTTTTTTTACGTCCATGCGATTTTTTACTAAAGAAAATATGGTGCAAGAAGAAGGAATTGCTTGTAACAAGCAATTTCTTCTTTTCTAACACTATTTTCTATCCACATAGCAGGGCTCCGTTTCAAATGGTACTCACTTTATGTTTTCATCTGCAACGTCTATAAAATGGACTAGTCTGAATTTTCGAAAAACGGTAAAGTGTCAAATAATTTAGCCACAGATTTTTCAGGCTGCAGTTATTGGAAGTAATGCTTAGAATAAAATAAATTACCCTCATAACAATCCATTAATAAAACTATTGAAGAAATCAAATAGCAGTATTTAGACCCCTCACGGAAACATACTTCTTTACAACTTCAAACGTAAATAAGTTCAACGCGCTCAAAAGATATATTCAAAAACCAAATACTATTTTCTTGGGTTTCTATGAATGTATCGATAGAACTTTTTTCAAAAAAAGTTTTCTATTAGCCATTATAAAAATAAAGCCTGATTCACTAGAGATGGTGTTTTGGACGCGTCAGACAATACCAGCTGGGATAAATGTAGTTTAAAAATATCAGTTTTTTGGAGATATGACTATAGTTCACTTGAAATTTGAAAAAAAAAATCTTGTTCGTTTGCTCACATCTTCACGGAATGATTACCAAATTCGTTCTAAATTCTTATGACACAGTCAGGCCGTTTTCTGCAGAAATGCCCACAGCCATCAGGATAATTCGTGCATCAAAATTTGGATCCAGGGTGTCTATAAACTCCCCTGAGATGAGTTTTAACGATAAGCCCATCTAGACGAGAATAAACCCTTTTCGACACAATGACGTTTTTTGACGCCCAAAGGAAAAGAGCATTGGAAACAGCATAGAAAACATTGTGGATAAGGAAGAAACTGCTTGTAACAAGCAATTTCTTCATTATCTACAATGTTTTCTACCCAAAATTAAAAAAAAAATCTAAAATTTCATCCCTTTGGATTTTGTCGTCTGGTAATAGGCTAAAGCTAGTCACATTTACCGCAAAATAATTGGGAACTTTTATAGCTTACGTAGAATAATTTATAGCATAAGATCAGATAGAGATTACTGAGTTACCAAGTCTGCTTTTGTTCGGAACCATATGTTAACAGAATGTTTCTTAATAATATAATTATGAATGGTCATTTTACTTTTAGCATACTGTTTTACTTTTCGTTGATTTGTAGCATTTAGATATGTAACAACCACCGCGCTATGACAAAAAGTAGTTCCTTATTTTCGAGGTTTAAGTTAAAATTGATGATTTAAAGGATTATTACACTAAAACGAAAACGTTTTTTCTGTAAAACATTGCACTTGGATTGCTTTGACCTTGCGTAGCTGTCAATCAAAGAAACAATCGACCATTAAAATCATTCATTTAGACTGTAAGTTAACATTGAAAACCAACATTGACCGGCATCTATGTGAAGCATTTTTATTGATTTGGCGGTTAAACATCGTAATTGCAGCTTGATCAAGTTGTAGTTGCGACGTTTAGGTCGCCAATCAACTATTCCACTTTTGTAACACATCACTGGCCATTAATTTTACAAAATTACGCCGTTTAACCCTTTCCCATTCAAATACGGGGTTTTACGTTCCCGTTATCTAATACTCGAGAAAACATTGTGGAAAAAGAAGAAATTGCTTGTGACAAGCAATTTCTCCTTTTTCTACAATATTTTCTACCACATAGGATGGTTTCATTTCAAATGGTATCAAGTTTTCATTGTTGTCTGCAACCTCTTTCAATTTGGACCAGTCTAAAATTTCAATAAATGGGAAAGAGTTAAACTGGATGTGGAACTTCCTGCTGTAATTGGAAAAAGGCGTGACCAACGGAGTAAGTGAACGGGTCAATTGCAAAAACGATTTAGAGGATAATCGTTTGTTTCAGTGAAAGATCGATTTATATTTCATTGAGTGAACAACAAAAGCTTTATTTTCATGAGTAGCGAAGCCACGAGTGAAAACATAGCTTTTGTTGTTCACGAAATGAAATATCAATCGATCTTACTCGAAAAACAAACGATTGTTCTATTTCTTTAATGCAAAAATTAGACAAAATGCGAAAATTATAAAGCGCGTCATTTTGCACGTGACTGCTATGCAACACTTATGATGACGTCACTTATTTGGCTCTGCTTAGTTAACGTCAGATAGAGTAAAATGAACGGAAGCGGGGCATAAGTTTTTGATAATTTCTCTGGGTAGAAGGTGAGTTTATCCAATGATAATCTACCGTTATATCTCGATAATCCACCCGAATGTATTAAAGAAAGCCTAGTAATGCATGAAATCTTACTTTGCTAAAATCCAGGGTTGTTCGGTGCAGGCTAAAGCGTCGACTAAATACCGCCTTTCTGCAGGAGAATCCGAAGATAAGTATTGATTTAAAACGAACTCCCAGGCCTCAGCCCCACCATGTTTGACACCAGTACAGTAGACCGTACCTTTCATGTCCGGATCGACCCTGAAAAATATAATGAAGATGAAAAAAAAAAATATATATATATATATATATATATATATAAACGGTCACACAAAGTCTGTCTAACAACAACAACAACAAAATAAGGCAAAATGTTAGGCCAGATTGAAAGGAGTTGCAGACGACTAAATAAAAGTTATGAAATTTAAGATTTTTTTTTATCTTTCTTGGTAAAACAATGAAACAACCAATTTCTCATTTTACACAATGTTTTCCCGATTTATTTTCTTCAAGAGGTGTCATTGTGTGGGAATTGTTTGAAGAGAAATGGAGCGACAGACCGACACAGGGTAAGATATAATACACACAGACAGATGAAGATAGACAGACAAGGGAGGGGTAGATAAAGAGGAGTAGAGAGAGAGGAGAGAGAGAGAGAGAATGAGAGCAGAGAGAGGGAGAGAGCAGAGGGCGGAGAGAGGGAGAGAGCAGGAAGCAGAGAGAGCAGGAAAAGGAGAATGGGGAAAAGAGAGAAGGAACAAATGAAGGATGAGAGAGAGATGTTTTTATAATAATGTTTTATCTATTTCTTAAAACAAAGTTATCGCATGTAGCCTACAGATGTACAAGTTATATTGAGTGATCAAATGTCAATTCGTTCTAAACAGGTATAAACAAAATTGACCTTCAATCACTAACAATAACTTGTACATCTATACCTAACGTTATCATCTGACATCCATTGGTTAAATCGCTCTACAGCGTCATCAACACACGCTGTAAGTCCATATTGACAGGCTTCATAACCGAGTAATGTATATCGCATTCTGAAAAACATACAATTCAAAGTATAACTTATATTGTTTAATATTAGTTTCGTCTATCAGTATTTAGGCGATATGGTTGGCTTTTTTTTCGTACTGCCATGAACAAAATCTGTAACTAATGACTAGTTTTCTGCTTGCGCCGCAAAGATCCACAAAATTTTACTCGAGTAAAACAATTTGCTTGTTTTGCCTGATTGCATTAAATTGTAAGAAAGCAAGAGAGAATACATTTTTAAGAAATAAAGAGACTATATTTTGTTTTCTTGGAGGTATGACAGGAAAAAGTTAATCATACTATTTGAATATGAAATAAGTCTTTTCGTGTAATACCAACCTTCATGATAACAAAACTAACTCTCCATTTCGTGTAATTTATTGACATCGAGAGAAAGAAAACAAAATATTTTACAAATTCTGAAACATTTTAAAGACGCTATTTCGTGTGCAAACAGAAAAATCGCTTCGCGCTCAAAATTTTGTTCAAGGCTGTATAAATATATTTTTTCGGCCAACCACAACGATCATTTTTGATAGACGAAACTAACAATTAGATTTTGAGGTATAAACCTTAAAACTTAATCCCAAATCGCTGATCCATACAGTGTGATTAAATTTTCAGGCTCACACCTCAACGAAAACAACAATGAATAAATATTATCTTCATTCCTTAATTGTAACATTGTTTAATCCTGAAATAGACGTACCTTTCATGACCTGACAATGTAGATGTATAACTTGTAGTGATTCTTTCTTACCTGTATAGACAAAATTAACCTTTGATCACTCAATATAACTTGTGCATCTATAGTTTTAGTTCAATATCAACGATTGTGTATTCTTTTTATGTATTTATATATTTTTTTATTTTACCATTGAAGAGTCAAAATTCACCCAAATACATTAATCGGAAATCTGAAACTGTCACGCGATATGAAACATAAAGAGCCCTTATTGAAAACACACAAGTATTCAGAAAAGTGAACTTGGCTATAGATCCATCCGAATTGTGAAGAGGTATCAGCGCAGTAAAATGTAGCCATAAATACAAGTAGAATTGCCACTTAGTTAAAGTAAACGCTAGTTTCACGATCTGTGTTAAATATCAACTAGTTTGTTCCACTTTTTAAATACTAACTTCTTGAACCAAACGAAAACTCGCTATATCGAAGTCATTTGGATCCTCAAAATATCTCGAAATACGTGAACTTCGGTTCATCAGATTTGCACACGGAATTCAAATTTAGTTCGTATGGTAACGTTCGAATCCTAAAGCTAGAGACAGTCTGCCTGCTTTATCAACCACCTGTATAAGAGCTCGACCTGTGAAGCTTGGTCACTCCAAGACATTCACTTGGCAAACAAGAAAACTGTGGTCTTCTGCACACCTAGTATACCTCAGGTGTCACAAACCTTCTCAACGACATTTGTTTCAAAGTTGGAAATAGAAAGTAGACTTTACATGATGACATAAAATTGACGGATCACTGGTCCCGCCGACTGTGCTTCGACAGAAAGTTCCACGTCGATATTAAACAGCGTTATTTTGTAATATTAATGGCCAATAATATGTATCAAAGAATAAAAAGTTAGCTGGCGACCGAAACGTTGTTACTATCGCTTCTCATATAATTATGGTTGACTACTGCCACGGCCTCTTGGAAAGTCCTAAAATAGGGGGTAGATGGGGGTTGGAATTTCGTCAGGGTGGGGTCGGTTCCTACATTAGGTACCATATCAAATTAAGTAGAAAAACGTTGTAATGTGCATGCTACAATGTATTGTCCAGAATTAACCCTTTCCTGTTTTACAAAATTTTAGACTGGCCTAATTTCAAGGTTTTGCAGATGACTTTTTTATGTTGATTTTATTTGAAAAATAATCATTCAGTAGGGTAGAAAATATTGTGGAAAAAGTAAAAGATTGCTTGTAACAAGCATTTTCTACTTTTTCCACAATGTTTTTCAAAGCAAAAGGACGTAAAAACCAGTGATTGAAAAGGAAAGGGTTTAAGGGTTGTTGAGCAGAAAAAAGATAACCTACGGTCTTGAATGCCATAAGTGCGAAATACTTTCAACTCAAATCATATTTTCAGATGTTACTTAAACATGGCCATTGAAAAAAAAAAAAAAAAAAAAAAAACGCGACAAAGACTGTCTGATTTACAATCTAAGTCCCAAAATAAATTCATATTACTATGACTCGTTATTTGTGAGAAAAATAATATGAAAATTGTAGATGTTACTATATATAGTTCAGAAATAAAAGTTTGTAAACGAGTAGACAACTAGCGGACATAAATTCAGTGAACGCAATGTAGGGTCTCGACAAGAAGCATCATACTTAACTTCAGGCGTAATATTGACTACAGACGGACTGAGGTAAACAGAACAGCCCACACTTCTTCGAATGGGAGGTAAAATTAGTAAACCATTAATCTGTTTAAGAGTTACAGCTGCCACTACCTTTTGGCCTCTTTACTTTCAATTAGTTGTAAGTCAAGTAAAGGTTAAACCTATTATCAGACGGAAAAAAATTAGACCAAATTAAAATGGGTAGCAGACGAAAATTTCAAGTCTATGAAATTTTAAGTTTTCCAACTTTCTTCATACAAGAAAACATTGAGGAAAATGAAGATTGCTGGAACATGCAATTTCTTCATTTCTCACAATGTTTTTCCAATTATTTTTTCTTGAGAGGCGTCAAAAGCGTCATTGTGTGGAATGGGTTAAACAGGACAAGACACTCACTTTGACAAATAGAGTTATTTCTTATAAGAGAAGTAGATATAATAGTTCACCGTGTTTATCATATGTTTATTAAAATCTCAACATTGGCGACTGCGTTTTCTAGCCATTTAGCGTCCATCGGTCATACATTAAGTGTTCTCGATTTACAAGGTCTAAAATTTTAACTTGTTAACTTATATTATGTAAGCGTAGAAGCAAATCGATCACATTATCGCCTTCGTATTATAACGCGTATTGATCTGTCTACTTTATTTAAACAAGAGGACCATGATGGTCCTATAATGCTCCCCTGCGTATGATTGCTCAAGGCTTTATGATATAATATTCAAAATCTCAAAGCCCTACACCTAATCTTTTTGGAGAAGAAGAATTTTTAAAGATTTTCTCCTTTAATCCTAGGTATAGTGAAAACCCAACCATGTCGAGCTTATTTCAAGAGTACTATTATTCTTTGAAGTAATAAAGAAGAGGGTCAATAGTCATTAATACATACCAAATATTAAAGCTCTGGTTTAGAAGAACATTTTTATGATATCCTTCTTTATTCCTTTCTGGGATTACACAGAAAATGTCTTATTTTCAGATTACAGTAATTCTATGAAGTATTGTAGTACAAGGTCAATAGAAATTATTGCACACCAAATATCAAAGCTCTGGGCCTTATGGTTTGGGAGAAGAAGATTTTTAAAGATTTCCTTCTTTAAATCTATGGAAAATAAGGAATCACACAGAAAAGGGACAATTTCCAGAATACAGTAATTCCGAGAAGTATTTTGGTAGAGGGTCAATAGATGATGATTTATACAAAATATCAAAGCTCTAGGCCTCATGGATTGTGAGAAGAAAAGTTTTGAAGTTTTCCTTCTCTATTTCTATGTAAAATCAGGGATGGCAAAGAAATAGCTAATTATCAGAATACTGTTAGTCTTTGAAGTATTTCGGTAAAGGGTCAATAGATGAAAATTTGTACCAAATTTCAAAGCTCATGGCCTTATGGTTTGGGACAAGAGATTTTTAGAGTTTTCCTTCTTCATTTATATGTAAAATCAAGGATCGCACATTAAAGTGCTAATTATCAGAATACAGTAATACTTTGAAGTATTTTAGTACAGGGTCAATAGATGATGATATATAACAAATATCAAAGCTCTAGGTCTTATTATTTGGGAGAAGTAGATTTATAAAGTTTGCCTCCTTTATTTCTATGTAAAATCAGGGATCACACAGAAAAGGGCTTATTTTCAGAATGCGATACGATAA